>PVKB01001794.1:0-358533 GCA_004027205.1 Ctenodactylus gundi
TGGCTTTTCCTAAAGAATTGTGTTGAGACCTTCAGGACAATGACTGTCCTCTCTGTTAGGCATGTGATAGATATATTCAGGAAATATTCATTTGTGGACTAGATTCCAAGGTCCTTACACTTCCTTGTGGCGTGTGATGCCTGAGCGGCATCTTTTGTGGACCCAGTGCTTGAGAACTATGGCTTGAACACTCTGACAGATGTGGGGTACTCCTCGATGGAGCCTTCGAGAAGTCCAGGAGGCATGATGGGTAAAGGTGGGTGGTGGGGTTAAAGGCTAAAACTGCATCCCAGTAGAGCCCACCACTGGCCACAAACTGCTGCTAAGCATTTGATTTGTGTCCCTCCAGATTCAGATATGCTAGGAATCATCAGTTATACTTGATTTCAAAGACTTTGAACAGCAGTAAGAAGAAAGAATGTGAAAGGTCACTCTTTACATTATTTTCAACATTTGTGATATCAAAATATAAGTATGAATTATAATTGCACATAATTTTATTGATTTAAAATTTTACCGAGAATATTAAAAGTGCTTTGGTAATATTGGATTAACCAAAATACATTATTTTTAACTTCTTTTTTTACTTTTAAAATATGGCTACTAAAAAATTTCGATTACATATGTAGCTCATAGTATTCTTTTAAATTTACTTCACTTTGCTTTATTTCCCCCCATTTTGTTAATATATATGTGATACACAATGTCCACATTGAACATGCGTATTTTGTGCACATATATATCATGTCAGAATTACAGTCCTCTCTCCCCCTTACCCCCTTTCCCCGTCCCACAACTTCCCTCTCACTCCTAACTCCCACTATCACTCCTATTTGGTCCTTTTTTTTTTTTTTTAAACACATCATTTCCCTTTCTCCTTCCCACCCTTTCACCCCCCTCTTTCCCCTTCTCTATCCATAAAGTCCATCTTCTTAACTTTCTTTGGTGTCTCTTACTTTTTTTATGGTATGGTTTTCTCATATTAGAGACCAGATAATATTTAACTTTCTAGGTCGGATTAATTTCGCTGAGCATCATGGTCTCAGGGTAAATCCATTTTTCTAAAAATGATTCAAGCATGTCATTATTAATGGCAGAGTAGTACTCTGTTGTGTATGTATACCACATCTTCTCTGTCCAGCCATCTGTACTTGGGTACATTGCCTTCTTGATTTGGCTATTACCAGTTGTGCTGTTACCCAAAAGAGTTTCTGGTTATCATTACATCAATTAGATTTCTTAGGCTAAACTTATCTCAAGACTGAATAAATGAATTGCTACATTAAATGAACTTAAGTCTATATCACAAAAGTAAAGTATATCATACCTAAAGCAATAGATATAATGGCATATTAGTTATTTCAAAAATTTTTAAAGAGTTCTTTCCCAAAGAGGGGCAGGAAGAAATGAGAAAGATCATTATTACAAATTTAGTTACAGAGCATGAAATTGAGATAAAATTCCAGGAGTCACAGGTTGAGCTAATAGCCACCTAAGTTCTTAGCCGATGGACTCAGGCTATGTGATCTTTTATCTTTACCGTTCAGTGACAGCTTCAGAGATAATACCCCAAGAACCACTTATTTACTAACTCTTACTGTTTTTAAAACTAATAATATCCCAAATCAAAACCAGTGCCTCTGCCACTCCCTAAATATCTATACACATCATACACATTGAAAAAGTTTCACAGATTAAGATTTTTATATCAGTTCCCATGTTGAATATAATTATTATGTTTTTCAAACTAATATGCTAATAAAAATAATTATCGGGGGGAAGTTTCATAGATTTTATGAGAAAGCTGGAACTGTTTTAATGAGAAACAATCAAATGATTTATGTCTATTTTTTTGTTATAGTTTCTCTTTAGATTTTTCCTTTCCTCTATGTTCTTTGGTGCTACTTGTCTCTCTGTCTCTCTCAAAGATTCCTTCAAGTATTTCCTGCAATGCTGGGCTAGTGGTCGCAAATGTCTTTAGGGATTCTTGGTCATGAAAATTTTTTACTTACCATTTAATTTTCAGGGGTAATTTTGCTGAATACAATAACTTGAGTTGACACTTACTGTCTTTTAAAGCTTGAAAGATTTTGCTCCAGGCTCTCCTGGCATTTAAAGTTTGCATTGAGAAATCCATGGTAATTCAAATGGGTTTGCCTTGGTAGAATAATATCTGGTTTTCTCTTGATACTTTTTATATTCTCTCTTTATATTGTATTTTGAGGTTTTGGTTATGATGTGCCATTGTTAGTCTCATTGCTGGTTGAGATTATTTGGTATTCTATAAGTTTTTTGTACCTGAAAATTAATGTCTTTTCCTAGATTTGGGAAATTTTCTTTCCTGGTTTCAGTGAATAAATTTTTTATATCTTCAGTGCTGCCTTCTGCTCTTTCTTCCACACCCATAATTCTGAGATTGGTTCTCTTGGAATCGTCTGTAAGTTGTTGTATTTAGCTACTTTGCTTATTTCTAATTTTGGAGTCATGCCTAATTATAGCATTTCTTTCCTCAGCCTTGTCGTCAAGGTCTGAAATTCTATCACAATATTCGAGTCAACTTTCCCTCCTTTACATGTATTTTTCATATCCTGAATTTCAGCTAGATTTCTTTTCAAAATTTCCATTTCTCTATCTCTATCAAAATGTTCCTTCATATCCTGTATTTCCGTATTTACCTCAGCCAATTTTTTACTTGTGGCTTCCATATGCCCAGTGAGCTTTGTCTACATGAGGAACACTGTTTGTTTAGTAAGTTTCTCTTTGATAATTGTTTGCTTTTCTTTGAGAATATCTTGTTTGAACTGGCTTTTCAACTCTTTGGTTTGCTTTCTGACTTTCTTCCCTATGAGTTCTTCTTATTCAGGGCTCATGACATTAACTTCTTGGATCTCAAGCATTTGTGTGTGTGTGTCCTGTTGCCTTATCTTCTCCCTATGTTTCTGTCATTGAGGGACTTCACTTTAAAGGCCTGTGAGGTTTCTTTTAATGGGTATGAGGGTGTTGGGGGGAGGAGCTGGAATTCCTCTGAGTTGTGTGTAATGAGAGAGGACCTATGAGTCCCATGGCCTCTGAGCTGTCATGGTCACACCCAGCCCCCTCAGCAAAGGTCTCTTGCCTGTTCTGTCTTCCCTTTCCTGAGAATGGGCTCTCTGCCCTCAGAGGTAATCTCACTACCTCCCCCAAACTTCAGTGGCCTTTCTCTCCTCCCCACAGCTGTGTCTTAAGGCCAGTTTTTTCCTAGGCACTGTTTAGGAGTGACTCCAATAACCCCTAATGTGCTCTTCTGAGCCTGCTTTTACTCTAAACAGTTCATTCTTGGTCTTTTTTTTTTTTTTTTATGGCTTCCTGCTTACGGCACTGCCTGTTAATGGCTGTCAAGTGCTGCTTCTGGTCTAGCTTCTAGAAGGCCTTTTCTAGTGGGGAGCTCACGTTTCACTTGCAGTGTGCAGCACCCACAGTCTCATTTCTAGGGGCTGTGGCTAGCAGCTGCTGTCAGTTACCACTTCTCCTGGATCTGTGCTTACCACGGTCAGAGGTCCCAGGTTCCGGGCTTTCCTCCATCTGTGGATGCTGGTGGCTCAGGGCCACACTCAGCTGCCCTGGAGCTGCTTCCCAAGCTGCTGTTTTTCTGTACTTCCTGTGTGTCCTCAGGATTTCTGATCTTCTGTGAGCTTCTTTCAATTGTTGGGGTGCATGTGAGTTCACAAGGAGACACTGTGTAGCTCTGTTACTTGGCCGCCATCTTGACTGGAAGTCCCCGAAGCTCATAGTGTATTTCCCTTGAATAGACCTAAGTAGAGGGAAACTTAGGAAGTAAATGGTTGTTGGGCAAAATGAGAAGCAAAGGGGTGGGAGGAGGAATGAGAAGGAGGAGGGAAGGTCTGCCATGTTGGGCAGAGTTGAGAAAAGCAGGAACTGCAGGAGAGAAAAAAAGCCTAACCCAGTGTTACAAACCTGTAATCCTAGAACTTCAGGAGGCTGAGGCAAGAGGATCACAAGTTGGAGCTCAGATTGGACAACTTGACTTGGCAAGACCCTGTCTCAAACTATAAAAATGGATTGGGCATGTTGCTCAGAGCAAAGGTCCTGGGTTCAATATCCAGTACTACAAAAAAAAAAAAAAAAAGTCAGCTCCTAGTGTAGGACCGCAGGTCATGTGGAACTCAGCCCGTGGTGGAAGTCCATACCTGAAATGGGCAACTTAAACGTAAAATATGTGTATAAATATATATTATATAATTTTTGCCCCAAGGGACCACACTTGTAATCTTTGTCACTTGCTAGAGTGAGCGTTTTTCCATGTAGGTTGAATGTAGGATGAGCTTTGATTACATATGGAAGAATGGAGATGTGACGTGAGTGTGATGTCTGTCGTGCAGGGTGTTACCCGCCCTGGCAATAGCCTTTACTGGGCAGGGCTGGGCCCACGGACCCTGAAGATGCATGGGTCTATGCCTCCGAGGAAATTGCCCAGGTGGTGGCATTGTGTGTTAAAGCAGGCATGTTTGCAGAAACGGAGGTGGAGGAACGCAGAGAGGCTGGCTGCCCGTGGGTGAGCCCCAGCACCCGGGGGCTGCTCACAGGAGATGGGAGCCACAGAGCCGGTTAACCGAGGCCACACAGCAGCCCAGGGTTGAAAGCTGGGAGGCTCGCCAGTGTGAGTCTAGTCTGGAAATTGATGTCCAGGGGCAACGGTGAAGGCTGCAGCTCTTCCAGAAAAAAGGGACAAGACACTTCTTTCTTCTTCCTCTTCCCCGCCTCCATACTGGGATTGAACCTAGCCAGGGCCATCCAGCTGAGCTTAGGTCCTCAACTCTTCTTCTTCTTTTTTGAAAATCTCTGAGATAGGGTCTAAGTTACTAAGGTGCCCAGACTGGACTTGAACTTGTCGTCCTCCTGCCTCAGCCTCCGTGTTGGAATTACAGGCCTGCGCCACCGGGTCTAGCTCTCCTTTCCCATTGGACTCTGAGCAAGCACAGGTCTGTTGGTTGGCGCTCCCCACGGTAGCCGGTGCTGTCTTCCCTCAGTTTGTGGGCTTACCTGTCGGTTATCCACGGACACACCTCAAATTGTGCCTCCCTGATCGCAGGCATTTCTGAGTTCTTTCAAGCAAGGTGACAAGGCGTGATTCACGGTCGCGTGTTTCCACGTGCTGGAACCCTCCCTCACCCCCCGGCTGCAGCTGAAGGCTGGGACGAATCTGAATAGCAGTGATGAGGCACCCGTGGGTGAGGCCAGCCTCCCCGGTGTGCGTACAGCCGTGCGGTGTCCCAGTGTGGCTGCCTTGACGTGGCCCAGGGGACATTTTGTTGAAGTTGAAACTATAAATCTAAATGTTTTATTTTGAAATTTGAAAAGTTGCTTCTTTGCTAATTTGTAGTGGCTTCACTGTGGAAGTTCTTAGTGGACATGCGTAGTTGGGTCATGTCAGTGACAGGATGCGAGGCTTGTAGATTTCAGCCCCTGGGAAACAGTGTTTGCCGCAAGAGCTGTGTGATTGGATGCGGGAGGTGGGCCGTGACATGGATTCATTTCAAGTAGGAACTTGATCCCCCCAGAACTAGGGTTTGCTTCCGCCCACCCAGCTTGTCTATGGAGGTCTCATTGTGTCTGCTTTCAATTTCCTGCTTGAAGAGAACGTTGGGGTTCCCACCTCCTGCCCGTCCCTCTGCAGAAAGATATCCACTTCTTGGTGATGCAGGCCTTGAGCAGGGTGCTATGAAGGGCACCACGGTGGCATTCGCAGGAGTTGTCGGGGTTCCTGGGACGTGGAAGAGGCACTATTCGTGGGCATTTTATAGAAGTGAAGCAGGTAAGAGATTCAGCAACATGCTGGTCCAAGTAGCTTGTACTTAGTAGTTGAAGTATTAACAATAGTTACACAGAAAGTAAAAGAAAACAGCGGCACCATGTAATGGCTATGTGCCGCTAACATACAGTAATAAAAATTATGGAAAAATACACAATTTATAAATTTACCTAAGTTTAACGTATACAAGGTTACCAACAAGCGCCCTTCAGCTGGCTTGCATGCTGTCTCTCTTCTCCCTCTCCCCTTCCCTCTCCCTCTTTCTGTCTCTCCATATGTATATAATCTAAACTTGAAATGGATCAACTTTTTGCCAGCTCTGCTGTTTGGGCAATTTGATCTTCGTCTACTGACTGAGCATTTGTGGTCCTGAGGATTGAGCCTGGGGCTTTCACACTGAGCTACACCTTCATCTCATTTTGAGGTTTGATTTTGAGACAGGGTATTGCTGTTACTAAATTGCCCATGCTGGGCTTGAACTTGGGATCCCCTGCCTCCGAGTCCTGGAATGCTGGGAGCCCAGGCCTGTGCAACAGGGCCCGCCTCCATTGTAGCTTCGCAGAGGATGAAGAGGGCGTGAGGGGAAATGGGCTGCTGTGGACTGAGTTGTGCCCCCAGAAGCGCACTGGAGTCCTAACCCCAATGCCCTGAATGCGCTCTGATTTGAAAACAGTATTTGTTGGGCTGCGGCTGTAGTTCCATGGGTAGAATGCTTGCCCAGCGTGTCCCACATCTTAACAGATCAGAGAATCAAAGGATTAGCCCCACGATTAAATCTCCTTCCAAACAGGAGCCTTTGGGGGGACATTCCATATCCAAACCATGATACCAGGCTGCCCACCCCTCACCAGAGCTGAAGAGAAACTGCCATGGAAGGGAGCTCAGGCTAAGGTCCCACCCCGACTCCCTCCCCATTTTACAGGTTGTCCAGTGTGATGCTCTAGCTGCCCCTTGTGGACCGGGGACCGCTCTGGCCTATATGTGGTGCAGTCAGCAGAACGCCCTGCAGGAAGGCCAGGAGGCTCAGCGGTCTCCTGCATGTGTGCAGCCAGTGGTGTAAGTCGTCCTTCCTAGGGAGAAAGGACAAGGAACACGCTTTCCCAAGCACCTACTGTGTACCTGGTCCTCTGCTGGGCATACTTTTCTAACCAAATTAAATGTTTCATTTAATTTTTTGGAAAGACCTAAAAGCTACTGTTTTTATCTCGATGCTTATGAAACCTTCCGGTGATACTTAATTTTCCCTTGGATTATTTTTGCTTCTTAGGCTTCTACTGGGGCTGGATGAAGTCATGCGTACAAAGCACCTAGCACAGTCCACAGCGTTCAGTGGATGCCAGTTTCTGTGCTGTGTATTAACACCTGTAAGAATCAGATGATATAAAGGACAGCGCTGGCCAGATGGTATCAGGTTCTCCAAAACATGGTTGTTAATTACACATTTCTGGCAAGCTCAGAGGGGAAAGAGGGAGGAAGTCTGTGGTGGCATC
Organism: Ctenodactylus gundi; assembly: GCA_004027205.1. Lineage (NCBI taxonomy): Eukaryota > Metazoa > Chordata > Mammalia > Rodentia > Ctenodactylidae > Ctenodactylus > Ctenodactylus gundi. The sequence goes on from PVKB01001794.1 coordinate 7,300, forward strand.
CCATGGGTTTACAGATCAGGATTTGGTTCATGCCATCTGCCAGGCCTTCTTTTTGAGGCAGTCAGACCCAAGAGTGGTCCAGCACTGGCAGCCCCTTGTGGCATTTCCTGGTGTACCTCTGGGGAGGAAGTATGATTGGAGGTTAGGGAAGGGAGGAGCCAACGGATTTACATATAGCGAGCGCAGTTGCTGGTAGGGACTGTCTGGTTTCCTAGGGACTCAGATTCCAGGCAGCAGATGGTTCAAAGACTTGAGGCCCAGAAAACTGGGGAAGCACCAAGCCCTATGGAGTGGGGGAAGAGCAGAGAAAAAGCCCAGAGAAGAGAGGCTGGCCAGCACGGGGACAGAGGAGGGCTCTGAGGGCACTGAGGTCCCTTGGCAGGCCCATGACAGTGGCTCGCAAAGTAAGGATACAGTGTTCCAAGAGAGTGCAGTCTGTTACTACAGCTGCTGGGGTGAGTGCTGACCTCAGGTAAGCTCGTGAGCTGTGCAGCTCAAGTTCCTCGTGCCCTTTGTAGGAGTGTGAGGGATAAATTTTAGCCTCGGTGGCCTTATGTGAAAGTACCTGGGCCTCTGCTGGGCAGATTTTTCTATTTAAAAATATAAGGATTTAAAAAATATATATTAGGCCACATTTGGAAAGGCTAAGGTAACTAGGAGGACCCAGGTGATGGGGATGACGAGCCCTACGTCGTGGTGTGGATCTGGAATGTACCCCAAAAGCTACGTGTTTGGAGGGTGATTCAGTCATGAAAGGCAATCCATTGAGATTCTGGGCTGTCAAGCGGTGGGGCCTGGTCAGCAGGGCAGTTCACTGAGGGCGCTATGGAGCACTGAGGAGCGGCTTGGAAGCGTGTGTCCTGGCCTTGGCATCTCCCCAGCCCTGAGCCTTCCTGTGGCGGTGCTGTGAGCAGCTGTTCCCCACACCCTTTCCACCATTGCAGCCGTCCATGAGCGGACCGAGACCTCTTGAAACTGTGAGCTAAAGTAAGCCTGTCTTCCCTTAAGTTTTGGGGGTGGAGAATTATGTCTCGGCAACATTCCTTTCCTTACCTCAGGCCCTTGGGGACAAGAAAAGGTACAAAGTTAGTGCTAACGTGTTAGTTGCCGCATTGGCCCTAACTGGTGGATTCTGGGCCACTGCCTGGTGGGACGAGCAGTGAAGGTGAGAAAGGTCACATCTGTTGTGGTTTCAACGCTGAGGTGGAAGTGGATCCTAAATTAAAATGGCTTATAGAGCTTTTCATTCAGCATCTGATTGTCACTAATTATCTTTCCTTAGCACTCCAACAATACATTTAATATGGGTAATCTTAAATAGCCTCAGATGTCCAGGCCTGTCCCTCCTGAAGATGGGGAGGCAGCGCTTTCCAGCTACAGAATGAACCTGCAGCCTTCCCCCGTGGGCCGGGGGATATGGCACCCGTTCAGGTCAGACTGTGCTGATTATCAGGCTGGCACTGGATTCCTGTTGGTGTTGGGTTTTGACTAGTAGCCCTTCTCTCTTTTGAGGTGTCTCATCAGCCAGGCTGTTTGGCACAATTGTGAATTTTAGAAATATCTCCTTGGAATACAAAATGACGGGGGGAGATTCTCTGGGCAGATGCAGTGGCTCGAGTCACCCACTTGGGACATGTAGCCTGGCGAGGGGTCTGGGCCCTGTGCAGCTCCCACTCACCCTCTCTGTGTTCTGCAGTCCATTACCTCTCGGCCCTTGAACCCAAGACAAGAGAAGCAGGAACTCCATGTTCCTTCCTTACGGCCCACACCTGTGCCGGGTACTTGCTGCATTGAGCCTGGTGTTCCTGGGTCCAAGGACCACCCAGAAAGCTCTGCTGGTCTAGTTTGTAGAACAAACCGTCAATTGTAGTCCCCTTCTCAGAAAACAGGCCTGCCTCTTGGCTGGAACCGTTTGTCCCATTCCACCGTGTCCCTTTCTCCTGCTAAAGCAGATGGACTCCTATGAGAACAGCTATGCCCCCACTAACCAGCAGCGCCACCACCCAACAGAGCTCCATTCTTAACCAGAGCACTGCTCGGCATGCTTCACGTGTAACACATACTGATCACCATGGAAACTCCCTAGGCGAGGACTCTGATCATTCACAGATCAGGAAACAAGGTACTTGCCCCAGGTCACAGCCTGTACACAGCACACCTTGATGTGTGGCACATCCCTGGGCACATTCCCCGGTGCCACCTACAATGAAGCCCCGCACACCTGTCCCCCAGAGAGCAGGTCACAGCAGATCTGGGGTTCCCACGCTCACTGTTGGGCTTCTGCCTTCCCCCAGAGCGCCTCTGAGTGACAGCGTGTGTCCCTGCCCCTGCACTGGGGACTGCCGCTGACACTGCCCACAGCAGGCAATGGCAGCTGCCCATGCTATAGGCGCAGCTCTGCTTTTCACCCAAAGTGACAAAACGAGAAGACCGGTTGGAATACGTCTCATCCCCTACAGTGCATCTAGGTGGCCACAGATGTGACGTTGTCTCAGATAAAATTAGCCTGACATTTGAGCACGTGTGCCTTGATAGGTTTGTTGTAAAGAATTAACTCCTGCTTAGGAGCAGCCAGTTGGAAAGCAAATGCATGTGTTCTTTGCATCCTATTTTTGTTACTTGCTAAGTTAATCAGTCTAGGAAGGAAAAACCTGTAAGACTGGTTCTAAAATTTCTCTTAGTATCACAGTTTTTATAGCAGAAACTGAGTGAGTTCAGGATCACGCTGAGTGCAGGGATGTTGTCTGCCTCTGGCTCAGTAGCCCTGTTCCTACTATTTCTTTTTTCTGATTGAGACAAGGTCTTGCTGTGTTGCTCAGGCTGGTCCTGAACTCACTCTGTAGCCCAGGCTGGCCTAGAATTGATGGTAGTCCTCCTGCCTGAGCCCTCTGAGCTATATCCCCATCTTCTTTTTATTTTTTGTTTTGAGGCAGGGTCTCACTAAGTCACTGTATTGCCCAGGCTAGTCTAGAACACTTGAAATCTCAGCCTCCCAGACAGGCCTGTGCCTCTGGAGCTGGCTAGACATCCCCTCCCTGCCGGCTGCATTCTCACCTTCCCAGGCCTCGTTGAGGGCAGGTGATGATGCACATTCTCACATGTGAACATGAAATCAAAGTCCCTGCCACAAGGAGGAGCAAACCTGTTTGGGTGGAAGTTCTGATTGTGGAGTGACGATTGGATTGGCCCTGGTGTGTTCAGGACTCTCTCTGCTGCCGCCCCCTGCCCACACACACACCTGCACAGAATCTGGATACGTGGCTGTCTTTGCCAAGTGTTTGGTGATAGTTTGGCCGGACTCACTGTCCGTGTCCTGGGGCTCACACTGGCAAAGTCCTATCCCAAGAGCGGCTGGCTTTCTGAGGCCATCTTGGGATGGTTAGAAGGGCTGGAAAGGACAGCAGGTGCTCTTGCTCCTCCTCCTGCTTGCCTGGCATAGCCAAGCGCCGATGGCCTTTGGTGTCGGAAATGAAGAGGGGTGCTCACTTTCCTGGTGTGCGTGGGGCACCTGAGCCGGCTCTGCTGGAATCTGAGATGTGAACAGAACCATCTTGCGGCACTTGTTCAGTCTGAACTTCACCAGCAGCAATCTTGGAACCGACATGAGTACTGTTCTTTGTCTCCTTTCCTGCGCAGCCAGAGAAAGGTGGCTGTGTGTAGGTTGATCCGAGCTGCCAGGGCAGGATGTGGTTTAGACAAACGCGCTTGGGCAGAGGCAGGTATGCTGTGTCCAATGCGGATTCCTCGTCTTTCTGCCCTCAGGTAGCGGGCAGTTGGCTTTAGGTGCAGAGTGAGGCAGACGTTTGCTGCTGGGAAGCGCCTACAACTTAGAAAGGTGCAGGTGTCCCCTTTGAGTGCTTCTCAGTGGTTATGACTTCAAAATATAGAGTCTTAGCTGGGCCTGGTGTGGTGCAAGCATGTAATACCAGCAGTCTGGGAAGCTGAGGCCAAGAGATTGTAAGCTCAAGCCTAGTCTAGGTGACTTAGCAAGACCCTCCTTTAAAAAAAATTATTTTTTAACGGGCTAGAACTGTAGCTCAGTGCAAAGAGCCTGGGTCCATCTCCAGGACTGCAAAAAGAAAAACCAGGTAGTCTTCAGGCTGTCCATGAGAAAAGGGGCCTCTCACCAGCCTCTTCTCTGTATTTAAAACTGTGGCATGTAAATGTGCTCAGGCCTCAGTCTTTGTGCTACCAGCAGCAGGCAGACATCTGGGGCTGCCATTCCCTGCTGGCAGCCAAGAGGCAGCCCAAACCCATCCAACCGAAAACACTCCACACCCCTGCACACTGTATATGGTGCGCACATGGGGACTGACCCACAAATTGGCCTCTCCAAAACTTTTGGCAGAAGAGCTGTTTGTCATGAGAGAGTTCAAAAAATATTTACAGTCTCAATAGGAAGAGTATGCTTGTGAATAAATCTGTATTTAAAAAATAGTAATATAGGTCCATGGTTGCTGGCACTACAAAATGAAAAGATAAAATAATAGTGGTATGGATATTAAACATTATTTACCACTACATTTGCATTGTTGCCATAGCTGTATCCCATCTCATTTTTAATAGTTTGCGGTAAAAGGAAGGATTGTTGTTTGTAGTCAATCATGTGATCTGTATGTTCTTTTTAACATTTTTGAGAGGAATTGATTTTTGGTTAAGGCCTAAGACTGAGGACTGGAACTTATCTCATGAAAAGGTTTTAGATCTGTTGCTACTGTTTCATTAGTATGTTGAAGCAGGTGTGTCCAAGTAACAGGGTCAGAAAGGCAGGGAGGTCTCATTTAGGAGGTGATTCAAATGGTCTCTGAGATAGTCACATGATTCTGACTACCTGGGTTCCTGCTGGGTTTCCCAGTCTTAGGGATGTTAGAGATCTTCCAGTTAAGTCAGATCTCTCGTCTTCCTTTTTGAAACAACTTTTTGGAACTCCTGTAATCCTAATAGTGGTTAATACGTGGAATTTATGCTGATCATGCATTTGTAGCCTGCTCCTAATGTGAGAATATTGTGTACATGCTGATCTGTATGCAGATCTGTTTGTTCTAGAGTGTTGAATTTTAAGGAAAATTCTTAAAGATCACTTTTCTGGTGTATTTTTCATGGGAACATAAGTATTTATTTTTTCGAAGAGACTAAAAAAAATCTTCAAAAATGTATGTTTATTTGGTTTTGCTATATATAAACAACAAACTCTTACTGTTTTCAGTTAGCTGTGCTCAGTCATCAGAGGAAGACAGGATTTTTTTATCCTCTTAGACTTTAGAACCCCATGATTTTGTGTTCCTGTTGAGAGTCAGTAGTTTTCTTTTAGTACAATATAAAGAAGTTAACTTTAGAGCAATTAAATAATTGATCAAAACCAGAGTAGAATTTAGTAATCTTTGTGTTTTTAACCAATATACGTTCTGAGTTTCCACCTAACTAAACTGTACCTAAAGATCTGAACAGAAACCAGTGTTTTATTACTTGATAACTATACCGAATGCACTAAGAACATTTTCTCCCAAGATCTGGTTTAAGAGCGAGGCAGACCTTCACCGGCACATTGCAGTTCTGCCTCGTGCTGGTTTTGAGAGCGGTTGCAGGAGCCCTTCATCTTCTTTCTGCTACTTTGTGGCTTGAAAAGCAGAAAAACAGAAGTTGAAATGACTCTCAGGCTTATCATAACCCAGTCTTTCATGAAGGAAATCACACTTTCGTGAGGAAATCTTGGCATGTTTCAGCCAGTGTGTGTTTTGGCAACATGGACAAGCCAAGTACAGCTCTTGCTGTCCCCATTTCTTATGTAAGGTTTATTTTGTTGAGGGTGATGTTGATATTAAGAGTTTTTGCATTTAATTTATAACTGTCTGCAAACCATGAGCATACTGAGATCCGGGAGCTTGGTGGGCTGATGACATGACTCCTTAAAGATTACTTTTTGAAATGATGCCCTCAGAGAGCTTTTTCTAAAATCTTTAGAAGGAAAATAAATCATTTACCATTACCTGGAAAAAAAGACAAAATAATCAGTCGTTTATTTTCTGGGATTAGAATGTGTTGACCACCCTGTGTGGTGTGTTTGTGAACTTGCAAGGCTCCCTCTGTCCTCACTGCCATTTTCTGTCCCCATTCTGCCCTTTACCCTTTGCCCTCTAGGCCAGCGGAGACTCCTGGCAGCCGCAGCCCGGGGGAGCTGAGCCTCCCTTTGATGGGTCTTGGGTCCTGCAGTCCTGTGAAGTCTCTGGCCTGTTGGCCTCCGTCACCAGGGACTACCTTCTTAACCATGATTTTGAGTGGGATGTGTTGAGAGCTTCTGTTGTCTGACCTCACCACAGCACTACCTTTGTTGAGTCCTTAAAAAATAACTGAAATTCTGTAGCCAAAGTAGTTAGAAAAGGTAAAGTAGATACTGATGAAGCAGTTCTGGGCATTTTGTTGGGAGTTATTGGAGAATAAATAATCTGTAAAAATAAAATAAACCTGTGGAAATGACTTATGACTAATATAGTTTAGGCATTTTATGTTGAAATACAATTGTTTTTGCACTGTTGGATTCATCGTTGTACTTACCACTGATTTGATTACATATGGGATGAGGATTTTCTGGTTTTGTCACTAACTTTTATGTGCTGTTCTTAGTTCTTGCCTATTTACAAGACACCTTTGAAAGTGAAGGTTTGTCCCAGACTCCTGCTCTTGAATTTAGGCTAGGCTGATGATTCTAGGAGTAAACAATCAAATTATTCTTTTCCTTAGTATGTTTTTGCAATACGTAATAATTAACTTGAAGAACAGGTGCATATATGTTTTTACTTCTTCCCTTTCCTGTCTTCTCATTATACCCATTTCCTTCCCCTTCTCTACAAAATCTATTCCTCCTATCACTTTTATTCTCCTCTTTAACTTATTTGTACTTTAGGTTTCTCATGTTAGAGAAACCTTGGGCTGTGTAAGGTTCTGTGTGTAATGCATTTCACTAAGCATAATGGTTTCGTGGTGCATCCATTTTCTTGCAAATGACTCAAGTTTATCTTTATGGCAGAGTCATACTCCATTGTGGATAAATACCACTTTTTAAAAAAATCCATTCATCTGTTGATGGACATTTCAGCTGCTTCCAGATTTAGCTCTCAGTCTTAAAGGTTGTACTGCTACAAACGTGAGTGTACTTGTATCGCTGTTGTGTGATGTTTTTAACTTTTGGGAAGATACTCAGGAGAGGTATAATTGGGTCAAATGGAATGTCTGTTTTCAGTTTTGTGGGGAATCCCCATACTGCTTTAGGAGTAAAGTTTTGTCTCACTATTCGATTTCCTTCATTAGCCAGTGGGCTACAGATACAAATACCTGCAGATATACTACTAGTTCTATTTTGCCCATCCATCTTGTACTGATGAACCCAGAATTAGGTTCTTTAATTAAAAATGATACAACTGTGTCAAAGGCCTGGATGTATGCAAGTGGCATATACTTTCTCAAGAATATTTATCTTAGTATTTTCTCAATATTTGTAGTTTTTCCAGTTTGTCATAGAGCTGTCCTACCCTACTTATTTACCGCTGAGGATTTGGTTAACAAAAAAGACCAGGATGCTAGTGAGAGTTCTGTTTCTTTTGGTAAAAATGTATATAAAACCTAAACTCACCAGAGCTAGAACTGTACTGTGCTCCCGCACCCTGAAACAGCTGCAGGGCGTTCCAGCAGAGCACACGAAGCAAGTGTTATCACCGCTTCTCATGGCTTTTCCTGACAGGCTTGGAAGCTTGGTGCGTGGAAACAGAGCTGTTAACGGCATAATAAATGTTTTTGAAATTTTTCCATTGGGCAATGCCTTACTAGGAGCCTGCTTTGAAAAATGAATGAAAACCAAGCATCGAGCCTGCACTGATTCTCCGGTGATGAATAAACATAAGCAAAGAGCCATGGCAGGTGTGGCGCCTGTGATCCGTGCTCCTAATACTCTACTTTTTAGTTCCAAATAAATAACAAACCATCCTGGCTTCTAGTATCACTGTTGTTCACAGCCTTCGTCTTGCAGATTTCTTCTTCCTTTGTCATTTAAAAACAAATTTTTGGTTGAAAAATAAAAAGCGCACACAAAATCTAAAAAATTTCCCCTCTCACTCACTACTCATGCCTACAGTTCATCCGTGCGGACTTACTCATGTCGCTGTGGTGCGGTGCTCCTCTGCTGGCCGCTACTCACAGGCCACTGGTCTGCAATTCGTTTCTATGTTTCTATGAATTTATGCCCCTGCGTGTTCACCATATAAATTTGTTTCTGAGGCTTTTCTCTCTGTTCTGTGCAATTTGGAGGAATCACGCTGTGACATTGGAGAGATTTTGTCAACTTGAGGCAATCAGGAACCACACCTAGATTGGGAATTGAGAACCAGACTGGATTAGAGTGTGAGTGATTTGTGGGGTGGCCAATGAGGGAAGAGCACCTACCCGGATGTGGGCGGTCCAACTAGAACTTGCATAGTATAAAAGGAAGGAAGAGGAAAAGTACGCTACATCTTCTTCCTCTGGGAAAGCTCTCGCCTGCCTTTGCTGTTGTCTGTGGACATCGCCTTGCTACACACTGCAGATCTTCATCACAGATCCCCTCCTGTCTCACCTTGCGCCTGTCTGCCCATCGCTGATCTTCAATCTGCCACAACTGAGATCCAAGATCCACAGCTGTCTCTCACTGGCTGTTCTGCAGTCCCCGACCTGTGTTGTCTACTTTGCAGCTGAGCAGCCGTTGGACACCCCAGCTCTCACACCTGCAGGCCACTATCTTGGACTATCTCTGTCCTCAGATTTGTAAGCCTTCCATATAGATCCTTTTGTTATAATTTCTGTAAATTCTACCTTTTGAAAGAACCCAAACTAATGCACATGCCTTTAAGGACTAGAGACTGAGATGTAATTTTTACAATGGTTTTGTGAACTCGAGGTGCCAGTGTGCCCACAAGAGTCTGCAGCTCTGATCAACTCCTCGCTTGGCATCCTTGTGTGGGATATGCTGAAGTTGCATGCATGGTTAACTAAGAAATTGGATGGTGGGAGGCTGATCTGTGCCCTGAGATAAGGTCCTTTAGCTGCAGGTGTCATGAAAACTTTTGTATTGACTTGGTGCTTTGGTTTGTTTTGAGGGCTAATGTTATGTTTCATTGCTTACAAATTTGGAGCAGATGCGTTTTGTTGGGACACACTCCTTACTCTGAGGAACCTTGTCCCTAGGGAGGGAGAACACACTGGGTTTTCACTGTGTCACCCCTATGCACTAATGTTAGAAGGTTATTCCATCATAGAGGAAGAAAAAGTTTTGAGACAGGGTCTTGCACTATAGCTCAGGCTGGTCCTGAACTCATGGCAATCCTCTTGCCTCAGCATTTGCATGCTGGGGTTATAGGTATGCACCAGCTTGCCAGGCCATTTTTTATGTGGTCCTGGAGAATTGAACCCAGGGCCTTGCACATGCTAGCCAAGTGCTTTAAACAGTAAGCTGTGTCCCCAGCCCTATTCTGTGCTTTAAAGAAGGTGTGGTGTGCATACATTTTCACAATGGAGTACTACTCTTTCGTAAAGAAAGGAAAATTATAGTCAATTGTAGGAAAATGGATGAAATGAATCAGACATAGAAGTTAAATATCATGTGATTTCCCTAATGTGAGAAAACTGACTGCTGTGGTTTAGATCTTAAGGATCCCCCAAAAGCCAAGTGTATTTAGAACTGTGTGCTGTTGACTTATGGGCCGGGAAGGGAGGGAAAGCCCTAGCCTTTGCCTCAGTCTTCAGACTCAGTTGGCTTTTCTCTGCAGCGGGGTTAGCAGCACTCCAGCCTTGTAGTGCCATAGATGCCTGCCACTCTCAAAATGACTGTGGGAGCCCTTCTGAAACTGTGAGCTACGTGAATCTTTCCTCCCTTAAATAGTGGATGTTGAGTATTTCACCACGGCAACAAGAAAGTAAGACACTGTTGTGATGTGGATCTGGGGTGTCCCCCAGAAGCCTTCTGTTCCCGAGGATACTGTGTACTTTTGGGAGGTGGGATCTGGCTGAAAGGAGCAGACACCTGGGACTTGACCTGGAGGAGTGTGTGCTGCCCCTGCCTCTCCTCCCAGACTTGCCTCTGCTCGGCCGTGCTGTGAGGGTCTGTCTCCGCTGCCCTGGCTCCAGCTCTGGCCCCTCCTGTGGGCCCAGTGTGTGATTCCGCTGTGTTCTAGCCACCCATCCATGAATGAACTCAGACCTTCTGAACTGTGGCCTAAAATAATAAATCTTTCTTCCTTCCTTTCAATTGTGGATGTTGGGTATTTTGTAACAGCAATGATAAGGTAACTAAAACAGAAATCAACTGTAAAAATGTAAAAGAGAAAAATAAGAATGGTGGAATAAAAAATTTCTGTTTTTAAATCCAGTTTTTATAGCATGGCTTTTTTTTTCAGAAACATCTTTTTGTTTTCAAATGTGGCATTTTTACCATTGTTGCTAGGTCACTGTAGGCTGTCCAGATTACTAAATGTAGTTTGTGCTTAGACTGGGCTTTGTCCAGGATGGGTAACCTTGAGCCCTGCCCTCAATCAGGTAGACTGTATCTGCCCTAATCCTCCTGCTGCCAGCTGTGGCTCCAAGCAGTGATGTTGCCTGTGCAAAAGAGAAGTGTCACAACGGGGTGACTGCTGGCCGTTCCATTCAGGATGAGGCCTTATTGCACAGGAAGTCAGCTGAGCCCAGAACCTGAACAATGGATTGTGCTCCATTCCGTGCATCTTGTTTATGAAATGTTGGAAAAATCCACCCGACAGCAGCAGAGGTGAGTAGTGGGCCAGCACCCAAGGTCCTGGACAGGAGATGCTTTCACAGCCCTGGATTGGGAAAGGCCGGCTTGGCAGCCTGTCTGCGTCCTTGGTCTGTCCGTAAAAGCTCAGTGCAGCTGGGCCGTGCACTGTAAGGTCACCTATTCCCATGCCCAGTGGCTCTTCCTGGAGGAGGGGTCTTTTCCCCATGTGACTGGCATGTGATTGGTCTGGGTGTGCTCTGCTGTACAGTTGAACTTGGTTTCTGACCAGTGAAAGTCATCCTTGATTTTCTCTTCTTTAAACATTTCTTCATCTCGTGAGCCTTTCCTTGGTGATGGTCCTGCAGCTTCTGAAGATATGAACTCTCTGAGCACTGCTTTCTTGAAATAAAATTACATTCCCTAATTGGCTCTAGGATGTTGACCCCGCCGTAGGTTTATTAAAAGCTGTGCTGTTATAATCCCTTGTGGGAATCAAGGCTTTCAATTATTTGTCCATTCAGTTGGTTCTTAAAGAGGCTCCTCTGGAGACACGCTGTTCCAGTACAAAACAGATCAAACTCCACACCCCGGTGCAGGGTTCATGCCAGCGGGGAAGACAGCAGTAGAGAAAGAACAGAGGAGGTATGTTGCTTTGAGTGGTAGAAGGTTTTGAGTGAAAGTGAAAAAGGAAAAGAAATAGAGCCGACTAAGAGGAATGGGGGTGTGGGCACCAATTGTAACTTTAGGGACAGTGATATGGTTCGGCCCTATTGAGAAATTGATGTTTGAGTAAAGCTGGAAAATAAGCAAGAAAATTGTCTTTGAGGATTACAGGGGATACAGAGTTCCAGCCTGTGCAAAGGCCCTGATGTCTGTGTGAGCGTGATGTGCTCTGAGAATGGGTTGATGTGGGTGGTATGCTGTAAGCAAGAGGAAGAGGGGTCTAGAATCTCTATGTGCTCGTATTTTGACTCCTCTAACAACTTGTTTACAGGAAAGTACTATTGCACACCGTCAGTGTGCATGCACATACATAACAGTTTTTTGGTGTTTTTCTAGTTTGTATATTTATGGGCTTTGTTTTCTTTTTTCCTCCCCTTCTCTATCTTCTGTCCATTTTCCTACTCCCCAGCCTCTTGTAGGAAGATAATGAAATAGAAAAAATACGTAACTTTTACTTCAGATTTGATTAAATATAGAGAGATTACAAATTCTCAAGACACTTTTGATAGCTACCAAGAATTGCTGATAACTTGGAAGATGTCTTTTCAACTTCCCAAATAAGTCAATAAATAACTCCCCAGTCTCTCTGATCTACTTTCTATCTTTTGAATCTGTTTTTTTGTAGTTTTCTTACAGACTCATTTAAAAGTTTCTTTTTCCTTAAGCCTGGAGTTTATGCTGTCTAGTCTGGCAAAGAGAATATGTACTAAATATTTGGTTGGAGGCCTAACGTCTTTGCAGATATATAAGCCTTAGGCTGGCCTCTCAATCTCACTTATTTACATGTATAACAGAATGTTAAACCTAAAGAGTACATGAAATATAATGAGGAAAATGCCTTGGTCTACTTTCCATTACTGTGACACATTACCTGAACTTGGGTAGTCTGCAGAGTGCACATTATTGGCTCATGCTTCTGAAGGTGGGAACAACTGAGAACATGGTGCTAGTGTTCGGTTGGCCTCTGGTAAGGGTTTTACACTGTGATATTACATGACTGAAAAGCAACAGGGCAGGTGGGTCCCTGCGGATGTAGTGGAAGTTGGGGGCCAGATTTATAAGAACAACTTGTTCCTTTGAAAAAGACATCAGTCTGTTTGAAGGACCTAGTTGCCTCTTAAATTCTCCACTTCCCAGCCTGGTCACAGTGGCAATCACATTTCAACATGATTTTCAGAGTGGGCAAGTCATATTCAAACCATAGCAAGAACTTGGGAGCTCTCTTGGGGACGCTAGAGCTGAAAATCCTTAAGAGATTCTGAAAGCTGTGTGTTCACACTTAGATTTGATTCATGTATTTTTTTCTTTAAAAACACTGCCTACAGAATAACTGTAAAAACTAGAAAATTTATGTGCACAGAGTAACTTTCCTTATAGCTAATGTTCTTGGAGAATGGTTCTTGGAGGTAGCCGTGTTGCTAATACAGGGTAGATAAACCTCCCAGCACCTACAGGTGAGAACCAGAAGCCACAGGTGTGATTTGGTGGCTTTGTTCTGTAAAGTGTCACCCTTTTTATATAAATATTGAGTAAAGCTCAACAAAATACATACTTTTCTATCTTTCATTGGACCAGTAATTTTTGAGGCCAAGGCTGTGATGTCAGCTGTTTTCCCAGAAAATGCAGGTTCCATGAGCTGAATGCGTTTTTTGTGGCTTAAACCGTTAAGCCCTAGAAGAAAACGCCAAACTAAATAAACGTGAGGAAGAGGTGAGCATTTTTCTATAGCTGGAAGTGGTGTCACGCTTTCCTCAAGTAGCTGTGGTCTGGTTTGCGTGTGCTCTATGCTTTCTGTGATATGTTGTTATTCCTTGCCTTCTAGGTGTAGTCCCAGAACATCAAGCATGATTCTTTTTTTGGATAAATTTTAGAATTTTTTCTTATTCATCTGCTTCTAAGAGAGATCAAAAGATATGTTGTTGCAAGGACAGGAACAGATGAACCTGGCAGAGCTCTGACTAGCTGAATTCTCCCACAGAGGTTATGTTTTTTCTTCTGTTTACTTTCTAACAAGAAAGCCGTTAGAAATCTCTTCTACCTACATGTACCTCCACATTTATACAGTTATGGGATGCAGGGAGAAGGGAGTCCGGTCCTGCAGGCAGTGTGGTTTCAGTGTTGCCGAGCTGCAGGCAGAGCTGAAAGGGTTCATTCTCCCCATGTACTGGAGTCAGGGACTCTGAAACTCTATCTGAAGTGTGTTTAATGAGTGTTCTAACTGCTGAGGCTTAGGCAGGGGGAACAAGGGGACAGTGTATCCTTGCGGGCAGGAAGGCCGCCCCTAGAGCGCAGTGAGGAAGAATCGCAGCGTTTGTGGGTAGAGGCAATAGGCAGCCCTCGGCATTCTCCGAGAATGAAAGCCTTGTTCTGGCTCCCCGCATTTGGGGCCTGAAGGTCTAGTTCCTGTCCATGGTGATCACACTGTTTCCTGTTGAGAGTACCATCCAGTCTGCTGTTCAGCTCAGAGTCCTTTTCCCCCTTTTCCTCCCCTCCTGGCGCTCCACCACCATTATCACCACCAGTGCCCCGAGCTTGCTGAGTCCTGGGTGCCACCCAGAGAGCTTGGTGTCCATGAGGTCAGTCTTCACAGTCATCTGCAGAGGGATCCATCTCCACACCCATTATACAGGAGCAAAACAAGGCACCATGAGTAGCTTGCCTTGGGTGAGGGTGACTGTGGGCACTCTCTTGTCCTCCAGGCTGGCATGGCCCCGTGGGTGCAACGGAGATGTGATGCCGGTGTGTGGTCCCCGCTGCCCACAGGGTGGGTGAGGTCCAGGAGAGAGGCATCTGGCCCAAGTGTATTCACACAGTGTATTTACTGTCACCAATGTGTTCTGTAAAGTGGAAAGGGTGGGAAAGCCGCCTTCTGGCTTTTAGCGTACATTCCCATTCACACCCTGGCTCTGGTCGTTGCTGAGGTGCATCTGTGACGGTGGTCCTGTAGGGTCGGACCAGAGTTGGAAAGCTCAGTTCAGCGTTTCCTGTGTACAGTCTGTACCTCACGTGCCCATGCTGATGCCTATGTCAACAAACCCACTAGGTAGAGCACTTGCTCTGTGCTGTGGTACATGTCTGTAATCCCAGCACTCCAGGAGGCTGAGGCAGGAGGCTTACAAGTTTGAGTCAGCCTGGGCATTTAACAAGATCCTGTCTTAAAGTTTAAAAAGAGCTAAGGATGTTGCTTGGTGTGAAGGCCCCAGATTCAAACCCCTGACCTGCAAAGAAAAAAAGAGTAGAGCACATGGGTTATGTACAGTGTGTGATGCTTGATAAGGACAATGGACAGCTACACGTTGTCCCTGACAGTACCTTGTTGTTATTTGGTAGTGTACACTTTCTACTTAAAAAACAACTTGCTGTAATGCAGTATTAGGGCGGCAGCTGCCTCATAATGCATCCTGTGTTTGATACGTCTTTCTGTTTTGTCTCTTGTGCTTGGTTTAATATTTTACTGTTTAGTAAGCTCGTCGTGACTCTAGGAGCAGGAGTTCCCCTCTCCCCCAATAATTGTAATGATGATCACGTATGTTGTAGCTGAGTAGCGCTGTACTGTCAGGTTTGTGTAAGTCCACTCATGACAAAACCTCCAAGAAACACATTTCTCAGAATGTCTTCTTGTTGTTAAACAATGCGTGGTTATACTTTTAAGAAATTCTATTCCATTATGATTTTTTTTATTCTCTGCTTTTCTTATTCCTTAACTATTAGAGTTTTTATTTTTTTATCTTCAGAATTTTTCTGGATAAATTTCCTTGGGATGAGCTGTACTCATTGCTAAGGTTTAGTTCTGGAATTTTCTCCTGTAGCCTAATGCTGAGAAGGTGACTCAGTCATGGAGGTTAACCCATTGTTTTCCTGTGGTGTTGGGAGTTAGGGCCTGGTGAGAATGGGTGGATCCCCGGGGCTTGACCCAGAAGGGTACAGGCTAGCTCCACACTTCGTCAGTCCACTCTGCCTCCTGTCTTGCCATGCTGTGAATAGTTTCTCTCCAGATAGGCTTTGCCAAGCTGTTCCACCATTGCAGACTGCCAATGCGTGGACTGAGATCTTCTGAACTGAGATAAAACATACCTTTTGTCTTAGTTACTTTTTCATTGCTGTGACTCAATACTCAACATCCACACATTTAAGGGAGGAAAGGTTTATTTTAGCTCACAGTTTCAGAAGGTCACAGTCCATTCAGGGGCGGCCGGCAGCAATGGAATTACATGGCAGAGACAGAGGTGGAGGCAGCTTCTCACGATATCACTAACAGGAAGTCAAGTTGAGACTAGTTGAGACTTGTCCTCCAAAGAAGGCAAGATACAGCTTATATATCCTTCCAGGTCTCATCCCAGTGATCAGCCCCTCCTGGATCCAGGTGTGGAAGGTGTGCTAAGCCCCCACTACACACCTGTAATCCATCCCTCCAGACTAGGCCCCAATCTCCCAACAGCATCTGGCTGTATAGACAATCTGCAACACTCAAATACATGAGACTTTGGGGGGACAGTCAGATCCAAACCACAATACCTTTCCTCCCTTAAGTTGTTGGTGTTGGGTATTGTGTTTCAGTGATGAAAAACAGACAAATACGGGGTGGATCGCTGGTGCCTAACCTGGAAGCGTGTACACTAACTTCACACGCGCTTCCTCTGCTGTCCTTGCTTCCTGCCTTGCCCTGCATGAACAGCGTTTCTTTGGTGAGGCCTCCCCAAGCCCTCCTGCCGTTGCCAGCTGCCCCCATGAATGGACGGAGAACTCTTGAAACTGTGAGCTAACATACAGCTTTTCTCCATTAGGTTGTGTGTGTTGGGTATTCTCTCCCAGCAAAAGAAAAGTAACTAAGACTCTCATCGCTTCCAAGAAAATACTCTCTGACCCTTTTCAATGTGGGCAGTTCTGGAAATTTTCTCATGTTGTGCTTGGGTAGTTTTCTTTCCTCCTTGGTCTCTTCTGTGTACAGGTGACCTCATTCAGTCATAGCCCTTGAGCCGAGGTGCTGGCTGGTCAGTGTTTGCTCCGCTTTCCCATCTCCTCCCCTGTGGTTCTACTTCCCAGGAGGTTCTTGGCTTCACTGTGAAACTATCCTAGTGCTGTTTTATTTCTGCTCTATTTTTTATTTCAAAGAGCCTCTCCTTGTTGTCCACACATTCCTCTGTCTTACTTTCTTATTTCTGAAACACAATACTTGACACTCATACTGTAAGAGAGGAAAAGCTACTCTCAGCTCACACTTTTGGAAGGTGCCAGCCCATTCACTGACATGTGGTGATGGAAGAGCTCAGCAGAGAAACGTTGTCCTGTTGCCACAGGAAGCAGGAGAGCTAAGGGTGGAGCTAGCGAGTGAGGTGTACCTGTCCAGGCCCCACTCCGTCATCAGCCCTTCCAGCCAGTCCCCACCTCCTAATGTCACAGAAAATCTACGGGCTAGTCCACTGCTACGATTACCATCCCCACGATCCAGTTGCTTTCCAGACACTAAGGTTTTAGGGGGACATTCCACGTCCAGACCACACCAGCCTCTTTATAATCTGCTTGGGGTGTGTGTTGTTGTTTTTTCAATTCTAAACCCTGAACTACGTGAGGATAGATATTACAGTGTTTCTGAAAGTTTGTATTTTTTACCAGATTATAAAAGTACCTGGCGTTACCCATTTCTGACCTTTGGAGTGTTGTGCATATTTTGGTTGCTGATTTACTGAATTTTTCTTCTCTTAATTAGACTTCAACTTCTTTCTGTGACCTTCTAGAACTTGAAGGAAATTTGTCACCTAGTGTCTCCTGTCTCTTGTTCCCTTTCTAGGAATTTATTCTTTTTCTTCATTCTTTTAACTGTCACTTTTTTTTTTTCAGGCTAGCTGGTTACAGGCAAGATAAGCTTTGTATGTTCAGTTGCTATGTTTAGACACATTCTCCTCCTAGATTTGAAGCCCAGACTGACAGTTGGCGTTGTGCTGTGCGTTCTAAGAAAAAGTGTGCTTTTAGGGACAGATGTGTAGGCTCCTGGGAATTTCCTCCTGGAGTTTCTGCTGCAGCTCTTTTCTCTGAGCCAGGGAGGGGGTTGAGAAGTTACAGAGGCCCGGCCGAGGTGGGATGTTACTTGGGGCGAAGGGGGACACTGGGACCTTGTATGACTTCCATGCCTGGGATCCAGCCCCCACTTCACCTGCCCGGGCTGTGAGGATCTCAAAAGAGACAATACTTTATAGAAAGAACCCCAACTGTGGAACGCCCTTCACCTCCGGAGTGGCAGAGGAAATCAGCAGAAAGAGCGGCAAACTGCCTTCTGTCCTCAGTCTGCTATTTTTACCGAGCGTGTTTGATTCTGCCAGTATAGAAATTTTGAAGGTCTGAATTTTTATGTTATTCCCAATCTACTCACAGGGGTCTTATTATTTGTCACCTCTCTATTCAAAAGGGACAATGCTAAATGCTGAAAGGGCCACTGTTTGTGCCCACATGGGGCTGTGAACTGGGAAGCTGATGACCATGTTAGTTTCTAAGGGCCATGGTAACAAAATGCCACCACCACACAGGTGGCCTCCAGTGACAGGAACTTCTCATCTTCCTGTTCTGGATGGTAGATGTCTGAAATGCAGGTGTCGGCAGGGCGGTGCTCCTCCTGAGACCTGAGTGTCTTCGTGGTCTATTACCCTTTTCTGGGGGGTGAGTGATCCCTGAAAAACTTTGGTAGCTGTGTCACTCAGCCCCTTGCTGCTTTGTCACATGGTATTCTACCTACATGTTCTATTTTATACGGACACTGGTCATCTTGGGTTAGGACACACTCTGATGACCTTGATCATGCCTCTAGAGACCCTCTTTCCAAGGGTAGGTCTCATTCTCATACTGGGGCTTCGGATGTGAACATAGCTTTTTGGAGGATTCAGTTCAGCCCATCTCAGTGGGTTTTCCTGGGTGTGGTGGGTGTGGTGGCACACGCCTGTAATGTCTGGGAGGCTGAGGCAGAAGGATCACAAGTCCAAGCCCAGTCTGAGCAATTTAATGACTTAGCAGGAGCCTGTCTCAGAATAAAAAGAGCTGGGGATATAGCTCTGTGTGAAGGCCCTGGGTTCAGATCTCAGCACCACACAAAAAAGTGGGTTTTGTGTCTTTTACAAAATGGCTGCATCCCAGGCTTGGTGTTGGCCTGACATGGAAATCAGAGAGACTGTAGAGTCAGCCAGCCTGCCCTGCCTGTCTAGGACCCATGTGTCATCTGGCAGCAAGTCATTGATGAGTCTGCACTTTACTGATCAGAGCGGATCCTTGAGCCAGCAGTCACATCCACTGGAAACATGTTATAAATGCAGATTACCAGGCCTCACTCCCAACCTCTGGGATCTACGTCTGCAGCGTATTGCTGCCCGTAAGAAATTACTGGGCACATTCACTTGGTGAATGTTGCTCTGGGCCACCCTCCTTTCCAACCCCCAGAAATCTTGGATGGGTGAAGGCACAGATGGAGCATGGACTCTGTCTCAGTTACTTTTTCATTGCTGTGACTCAATATCTGACAGCCACAAATGTAGGGGAGGAAAGGTTTACTTCAGCTCACAATTTCAGAAGGTCACAGTCCACTCAGGGGCGGCCGGCAACAGTGGAAGAACATGGCAGAGGCAGAGGTGGAGGCGGCTTCTCACAACATTACAGACAGGAAACCAAGTCAAGGCAAGTTGAGACTAGTCCTCCAAGGAAGGCAGGAAGCAGCTTATATATCCTTCCAGTTCTCATCCCAGTGATCAGCCCCACCTGGATCCAGGTGTGGAAAGTGTGGTAAGCCCCCACTACATGCCTGTATTTCAATTTATATGCCTGTAACCCACCCCTCCAGACTAGGCTCCAGTCTCCCAATAGCACATGGTTCCATAGACAATCCATAACATTCAAATGAGACTTTTGGGGGACATTCTAGAGCCAAACCACAATAGACTCTGTCCCTGGGGATGTTTTGTGCAGTCTGCTGCTGTGGTAGCTGGTCTCTGTGTCCAAGGATGTCTCAGGGACACGCCTTTAAGGTTGGCAGTGAGACCCCATTCCCCTGTCTTTGTGTAACCTTACATTTCCTGTGATCTCCACACGAGTGGTGACACTATGGAGAGCTTCAATGATGCACTGAGGCCTTGGCCAAACTCTTTGCAGTCATAATTTGTTACGTTTAATTCTCACATGAGTCCAGAAGGCAGGTAAGATCTCCAGTTCATTCACAACTCCACTTCCTAGGATGGATTTATGTTGCCCAAAATTCCCATGTTGAAATTCTAACTTTCTATGTATTTGGAGTAAGGAAGGACTTGTGTAAAATGAGGCCATGAGGATGAGTACTTAACCAACAGGACTGGAGTTATTACAAGAAGGCTAAAGTCCGGTGACTTTTTGCTTACTATCCCCACCACAAGGGGTCACAGTGACACAGTCACCTGTGTTGACCTGACAAACTTCTGCGTATCCCTCAAGACCTATTCAGATAGTCTTATTTTAAATCTTAGATAGATACTCAACTCCCAGAATACTTCACCACCAAAGAGAATGGCAACTTGCTTAGTTGTCGACCCTTGGACAGTTTTTGGTAGAAGCTCTAACGTAGTGCTTACTATGCATTCTGATGTAGCAGTTTATTTGTCAGCATCAATGACTCAGTGGGAGAACATGCTTTATTTAGTACCTAGTGTAGTGCCCTCATATGACCCATCAGCCCTGTCACTGTGCTCCAGCACCCTTAGACTATTCTAGTTACGAATGGTGCTGCTCATCTGTTTGAAAAGTCCCCAGGGGCTGAAAGAAAAGCCATGACAGTGTGATGCCATGAGACGAGACAGGTGGAGGGGTAGTGGATTATTATTAAACCTTGAACCAATATTCTAAAAGATTACTGGTAGAAAAATGGGATTGGATAAGAGGTGTAGCACAGGAGTTAAAGCACTTGCCTAGCATGTGCAGGGCTCTGGGCTCAGTTCCCAGCACCACATAAGCTAGGTGCACCTGTAATCCCTGCACTAAAGAGACAGAAGTAGAAGGATTGCCGTGAGTCCAAGGCCAGTCTGGAGTACATACTAAGTTCAGAATAAGCCTGGACTGCACAGAGCGAGACACTGTCTCACAGAAGGAAAACAAAAAGCAGAAAGAAAAAAGGGGGCAAGGCCTTTGAGCAAAGCTGCTCTGTTTGCTAGGTGAGAGCATGCCCTGGGTATCATGGTCACACTAATTAAAACCAAATGTCTCTCTGAAACCTTCACAAATGCGAATTTTGTAAATCTGTCCAAACATGAGCCATATAGTTGTCTGTCTGCGAGATAATTTCTGGAAGACAAATTTCAGCTTTATCAAGTAGGTGTTTAATTTATTCACTACTCTGAGGATACTGGAACGAGGAGTCAGTATTCCCCCAGCCCGCAGAGAACTTTGTCTTTGTTCATAAAGCTTCATGTGGTTGAAATAACCTGAAGGTCTAGAAGTCACAGTGCTCGGTGCTAGCCCTCCAGTGTCCCCCAAGAGCATCGGCCTCCTCCCAGGGAAAAGCCAGTTCAAAACGGAAAGCAGCAGAGACTCAAAAGTTTGTAGTCAACCAACTTGTTTACACAGTGCATTAAAATTCAAATAGTGCTTGAAGCATCTTTAAAAGTAGCCAATAAGAAAAAAGTGATTATTCAGTTTCCTTAACTCCTGGTTTATTCTCCAAAGTAAAGCATTCTAGTTACTCTGTGACCTCTTGTAAGGAGTGCATTTCTTCAGTATTCTAAATCAAGACTGGGAGTGTATTGGGTTGGCTGGACTCAGTATCCTGAGTGCCAAGAGAGCCTGAGGCCTGACCCCCAGGACGGTCAGAGACACTTAGGAAAATGGCCATTTGCTGTTGACCTCTTCTTATTAAGCCTTTACACCTGTGTACCTCAGTTTTCCTTCCTCAGGTGTCACAGTTTGAGCGGCTGGGAGGTGGAGGTGGGCGGGGGCCATTCTGTAAAATGAGTGATGCTGAGAAAAAGACCTTTGCGGAGACCTCCTCAGGGTCTCTTCTTTTGTTCTGCCAGCTTAGCCTACACCGTTGCCGCCTTTTTCACTACTCAAACTTTATTGACTTGTTTATGGGCCTTTTTTATAGCAATAAAGAGCCGGTGGATTTGTAGCCTTGGAATCCCATCATGGGCGCCCAGGGCCAGACCTGCTCCAATGCCTAATTTGCGGTTACTCCCAAGCATGTGCCTTTCATAGCTTTTCTTGCCAGACACACACAAACGGCCTCTTTATGCTGAGAAATACTAGCGGCTACCCGGCGCGCACACACAGGTGTCGCTCCTTCTCCCTGCGTGCTGAGGTCCGACTGTCCAGATTTTTCTTGGAGCTAATGTAAAGAAAATGGATTCTTTATTTTCTTAGTCTTAAAAACAGCGTTAACAGATTGTGCTGCAAGGGACTTTACTTACTTCTACAGGCGAGCATTGTCAGTTGCACCTCCCTCTCCACGGCGATTGTGCTAAAAAGGACATCAGGTCAAATTTACCCTTGTAGACACTTGAGGTGTGCAGGGTACTGCCATTGTCCTCATTTCATGTGGTTGTGTGACCATCTCGCCGTCCATCTCCAGAACTTTCCCCCACAGAAATTCTGTCACCGTCAAATGCCAACCAGCTCCTCAGCCTCCCGCGCTCAGCCTGTCGTGCCCTCCACGCTCCCTCTATCCCTGTGCATCTGATGACTCTGTGTACAGCATTTAAATGCAACTGTGCAGTATTTGCTGTATCATAACTGGCTTAGCTTCACTAAGCATTCCCAAGGGTCCATGGCTTACGATATGGTGTGTTCCAGAATTTCCTGACTGTTTAAGGCTGAGGACTGTTCCACTGCATGTTATACTTGGGATGTGGTCGTACCCCATGAGTTTGTGTGTCGAGAGGTTGGTCCTTGGTGTAACGTTGTTCAGGGATGGAGCCTTTAAGAGGTGGGGCCTAGTGGGAGACCCTCAGGCCATTAGGGTTAGCTCTCATAGGGCAGTTGATTTAAAGGACAAGCTGGCCACTCCTGGCCTCTTTTTCTTCTTGTCTTAGCACTCTGCTCTCTTGGTCTGACTTTCACTAAGTCCTTGAGCCTCCTGAATTAAGAGCTAAATATGCCTCTTTTCTTTGTAAAGCTAACCAGCCTTGGATAATTTACTGTAGTAACAAAACTCACACACATCCACATACCACGTTTGGTCTGTCTTCCCATCCATTGATAGGCATGTGAGCTGCTTCCAGTTCTGAGGCTCTTGTGAGTGATACTGCCATGTTTGTGGTGTCCAAAAATCTCTTCAGCACCACAGTTTGAGTTCTTTTTGTTCTGTTCCCAGAAGTGGAGTTGCTAGATCATAGGATAATTGTTTGTTTTCACTGTACCTGTACCATTTTGTAGCTATGGTGTGATTAGTATCAGAATAACTTTCAGCATGAAGTCCAAGAACTCTTTAGAGACAAGTACAGAGATACGCTGTCCTGTTCTGGTGTGCTTAGGGGCCAGAGGAAGAGTGGTAAGGAGTGGTGAGGAGCGAGGAGGATGCTCTTCCTTGGCCTTCATTTTCTGAGTTGCTTTCTCTGGAGCAGAATTCTGCCCTGGTTGTTCTAACACCACCTGAGCTCTCGTGGCTAATGCTGCTCTGTGTGTGTGTGTGTGTGTGCGCGCGCGTGTGTGTACACTGGTATCTCTTCAATACTGTACCTTCTTAGGTCATTTTTCATTCTCTACCCTGAAGTAGAATATGATTCTGTTTAATTTTTTTCACCATACTGTTTTCCGTGGTGTTCAGGTACTGCTGTAACAATTCCTGAGAGAAATGAGGTCCTTGAAAGTATCATCAGACCATGATGTTTAGAGGTGCTTTAGGCTGCATCAGCTAAACATATGTGGAAAGGTTAATGCCAACTCCTTGGGACCCACTGACGTGCCATTTATTTGTGAAATTGTCACATAGTGATGCAGTGTACCAGATATCCTGTATTCCCAAATGAAGCCAGGATCCACAAGGAGCTTAGTTCTTTACAGGGACTGATTTTATAGAGGAAATTTAGGAACCAAAGAGCTATTCAAACACTTAGTTGACATCTCCTTGTATAAAAATTTCAGTACCACAGAAAAGCCATTTTCTATAAACATTTCCATGAAATAATGAATTTTGGGAAAAATTTGAAGAAGTGAGAACAGACTTGTTATTTTTGAGCTCTAGAGGTCCAGTGTCTATTTCAAACTCTGCCCTCTGCAAGGAGTCACTGGCTGTGCTGGCCGATAGCAGGCTGAGCACAGTTTTGCAGAACTGAGGTACTGTGGGTCCCGGGACTTAGTGCCGCCAGTGCTGAGCTCTGCTCGGCGTTCCCAGGACCCAGTCTCCACACTGACTCTGCCCCCATCTGCTGTGACGGGCTTAGTTTAACATCCTCGCCATAAAGACATCCATTGTATATTGATTTTTTTTTCCCCTGCGTGTTTAGATTTCCAGTGTTGAACTGCAGAAGTCTCAATTCCCAGACTGTGTAAGTCTGGATGAAGTGATGAGATTCCCTTAGGTCCAGAAATCCTTCGGGAGGCATGAGTTCTTGCCAGGGTGGGGCAGGTAATTGCTGGCTCATTATTTGCTACAAATAGACAGTGTCAAGAATTGTGAGAAAGAAGAATGGGGAAAGTAGAATTTGGAATTTGGTCTTCCCTTTAAAAAATTTTTACAGTACAGGAATTCTTGCATGATTTCTTATGTCTTGATCTGCTTTGATAACATGTGGCTGTTGAGGGGGTGGTGGGTCCTGTGGATTGAGAGCCCAGGACCTTCACACCGAGCTACATCTAGCTCATTTTTTTTTCATTTTGAGACAGAGTCTGGCTAGGTTGCCCAGGCTGAGCTCAAACTTGTGATCCTCCTCGCTCAGCCTCCCAGAGTGCTGGGATTAAAGGCCTGCACCACCAGGTCCCAGCTCCAATAACTTTTTTTTTAATGTGTACACATTTTTAATTGGAATTACTGGAATGAGAAGAGGACCCAGAATAGGTAGCTGTGCATAGGTTAATCATGTAGCTCTTTGAAGGCTAGTATGAGAAATGGAACCTGGACCAGGACTGGTGTAGAGCAGGGGGTAGGGCAGGGAGAAGGTGGGCACAGTGTGCTTCAAGCAGGGCATGTTGCTGCCCCTGAGGGGTGGCAGAGGGGAGTGAGATGGCGAGCAGGAATCCACGCAGCTCTCCAGGTCCCTTCCCCTGGTCAGTGTGCGTGGCCATGGGAGGGGGAAGGAGGAGGCTCATTGCAGTCACCCATGCACACAAGATGGCCCTACGGATCAGACTCAGGGTCTGCCTCGGATGAGTTGTGATGCCCCAGGGAGGTGATCATGTACCTCTGGTGTCAAGAGCACCTTTCAGATTTCAAGAAGGGCAACTGCAGGAACTGAAGTGATACCTGTTAAGGAAAAAAGTGTAGTGTTCAGTGTTAAAGCGTCTTTATTGGCCCCTCTAGCTATGCTGGGACAGGCTGACAGCCATGTCCCTCATTGTACTTGTCAGGCCTCAACTCTCACCTATCTCCTGGGTTACTAATTGGTCCCTAAAGGCCCTGCTCTTATCAGATGGGGGGAAGTATAAATACTGGAACTGCAGGTGGCTGTGGTTTGAAACCTTTGTCAGCCAGTGTTGGGTCCTTGTGGCTGAGTTCGGTGCATCTTTCCTGTTGGTTCTTGAAGAATATACCAGACTACAAAGAAAAACCGAGGCATATGATTCTTAAATACTCAGAGTAGGGATTGGGTCCTCCACAAATTATGATGTTTATTAATGTGTAGTTGTGATACATAGAGGAATGGTGTATATACATATTGCATCTTTATCATTTTATTTTCCTTCCTCCCTTTCCCCCACTCTCGCCTTCCCCCACATCCCCACTTCCTTTCCACCCTGTGTGTCTGTGTGCTCTACCATCATTCCTATTGGACTCTTTGACTTCTCTACACACTGGGTTTCTCGTATTAGGGAAACCATGTGATAGTTGGCTTTGGGTGTCTGCTTCATTGTGTTGTGCATTCTGGCCTCAAGGTGCGTCCATTTTCCTGTACAGGACTCAGATGGACGGTGGAGTAGTGCTCCATTGTGTGTGTATATACCACGTAACATTCCTCTTTCCTGTAGACTCAATATACAGGAACTGTGCGAGTGCCATTGACCTTGTGGTGCACAGATAGCAGATGTTGGTGGAGTGCTGGGTGCTTGCTAAGCACTGGGAATATAAAGATCAATAAAGTGCTCAATTCTAAATTGGGACACAGCTAAGAGCCGTAAGTTTATAGCTCCCAACAACCCATTCACGAAAATGGGTTCTTTTCACTATAGTGGGTACAAGGATGAATGAAGCGTAGTCATTAACTTTAGTGGGTTTCGCTTGGGTGACTGATGATCGACACAAAGTGCTAGTGGAATCTAGAGGAGAAAGCCAAAAAGCCATAAATTCTGGGGCA
This sequence comes from Ctenodactylus gundi, assembly GCA_004027205.1. Taxonomy (NCBI): domain Eukaryota; kingdom Metazoa; phylum Chordata; class Mammalia; order Rodentia; family Ctenodactylidae; genus Ctenodactylus; species Ctenodactylus gundi. The sequence goes on from PVKB01001794.1 coordinate 33,220, forward strand.
GAGGAGAAAGGCACACATGCATGGCTTCAGCTCACAAAAACTCGTGATCCTGGGGACTAGGAGCATAGCTCAGTGGTGAAAGCGCCTGCCTAGAAATCACAAGGCTGTGAGTTTGATGCGCCAGCACCACATAAGCTGGGCATGGTGTCACATGCCATAATCTTAGCACGTGGGAGGCTGAGGCAGGAGAAATGCCATGAATATTAGGCCAACCTGGGCTAGATAGTTCAAAATCAACCTGGACTCTAGAGTAAATCCATGTCTCAAAAGAAAATACTCATGACCCAGAAGTCCTGAGTTTAAAACTTATGTCCACACAAATAAGTTTTAGGAGCTTTATTCACGATTGCCAAAACTTGTAAGCAGCCAAGATGTCCTGTAGTAGATGAATGTAAAAATGAACAGTGGTACCTCCAGGCCAGTAGAACATATATTACTCAGCAGTTAAAAAAAAAAAAGAGCTCACAAGCCATAAAAAGACATTGGAACCTTACATACCTGTTAATACATGGAAGGAGCCTTTCTGAACAGACTGTATGCTCTTTGACTCCAACTCTGCGATGTTATGGAAGAGGACAGTTCAGTTACAGCGAGATCAGTGGTTGCCAGGAATCAGGAGGCCTGACTAGATAAGAGCACAGGGGACTTGTAGGGCAAAATTTGTTTATTTCAGTGAAACTGTACTACTCTCTTGCACTGTAGTGGTGGGTACAGGGCTGTGTATGCCGGTCAATGGCCAGAAACCTCACGTCACGAGGAGTGAGCCCCAGGATGAATTGGGGAATAGGGAGGCCACAGCATGGGGAGAATGATCATAACAAATGCTCTGCACTACTGTAAGATATTAATAATGGGAGTGTGTGTGTGTGCAAGAGGAAGTTGTATTTTCTGCACAATTTTCTAGAAACATAAAACTGCCCAGAAAGCAAAGCCTGCTGCTAGAAATTAGAAGCCTGCCTGAGATCGTTGTGGGAGAGAATAGCTGATATGCGTCTGAGTTTGGGGCCAGCAGGAAGAGAGTGGAGAGGTAGGACAGGAATGGCACGTGGGGGTCGTGGTGCTGGATGGTGGCAGGCTGCACTGCACCCACACCCCCGGGATCCCGGGCTCCCTGAACGGGTTGGGGGGGGGGGTGCTGTGGTCTCTGCATCACTGCCGGCCTTGCAGGTAGTAACCCCTGTTGTTTTCTGTTCACAGCAAAGAGCCCCGGGAAAGGTGCTGCTGGATGCAGTTTGCAACCACCTCAACCTCGTGGAAGGCGACTATTTTGGCCTCGAGTTCCCTGATCACAAAAAGATCACGGTAGGAAATGCCGATCAAGTGTCTCTGCTGTCTGCTGCTCTTGGGAGGGGGCATGACTGGTACCTCCCCTTAGCCATACAAGAACCAAGAGAGGAAAAATACCCAGAAAGCTCTTGTTAGTGTTTAAAATATATACATTAAAAATGTAACCTAAAATATATAATAAAAAGCCGGGCGTGATGGTGCAAGCCTGTGATTGTACACCCTGGGAGACTGTGGCAGGAGGACAGGAGGATCACAAGTTCAAGCCCAGCCTGGGCAATAAAAGAACTGGGAATACGGCTCATTGCAGAGGCTTTGGGTTCAATCCTCAGTACCACAAAAAGTGTATATGATTGTGTGTTAATAGTGTATGTTATTTGTAAGATTATGTATGTATAACAGAAGAAATTTACACGTGTGAACAAGGTCAGAGAGGATGCAGTGAGGACTCCCTTCCATCCTTTCCTCCCTGTTCCCCTCCAGGAACCACTGTTACCTGGAATTACAAGCATTACTGTGTACCCAGGTGAAGAAAGTTTCTGCACGCGCACGTGTAAATGTGTCTTTGAAAGGCACAAATGTGAATGCACAAGATAACATGTTCTGCTTCTCCTTCCCAACAGAAATCTTGCCTTTCAGCACATCAAGTCCTTCTTTTTTCTTTTCTGGTATTACCAAAGGTGCCACAGTAAATAACGCTACTGTAAAGATTTCTGTAGTTCGAGGGCGTGGTGTTGCGCAGCCAGGGGGTCTCACCTGTTTTTCCCTCTAGTCCTTCATTTCGTATACACAGAGTGCCTAGAACTTCCAGCCGCTGTTCTGGAGACCTGACAATGAGTAGGATGTGGGGGACCTGCACTCCAGGCAGGGCCAGTCTGGTGTCCATGAAGTGGGGGGCTGGTGGGCAGGAGGGACAACAGAGTGCTTGTAGATAGGAAATCTTTTCCAGGTATTTCAAAACTGAGTTCCAGGTCTGTCAGGAGCAAACTTGATAGAAAGTTACAGGGAAAGGGTGCATGCCATATGCAATGACCAGAGAGCAAAGCCACTTCTCAGCCTCTGCACATAAGGCCAGAGCTGAGGACTCCAGGGAGGCGGGCGTGGTGCAGGCCCTGGGGATGCGGTGGAAAGGTTGGCACTTTGGGATGGGAGTGGATGAAGGGGCTGAGGGCTTCCTACGCCGTTGTAGTCCTTTAGAATATGAGCCACATATGCATTTTAACTTTTCTAATGGTTACATTGAAAAGGATTTGAATAAATCAGGTGAAATTAATTTTAAAATGTATTTATTTAGCCATCTGTATCTAAAAATTATTTTAATATATAATACGAATAACTGAATAAAGTATTTTCATAATAGGTCCTTTTTTAAGTGCTTGGCATTGAACTGAGGGCCTTCCACTAAGCTACATTCTCAAACCAATTTTTATTTTTTTGGTTGAGACGGGGTCTTGTCATATTGCTGAGTTGCCCAGGCTGGGCTTTAGTTTATGATCCTCCTGCCTCAGCCTGCCAGAGTGTTGGGATTACAGATGTGTACCACCACGCCCATTACACGCTAAGTCTTTTTGCCCTGTGTTTGCCACCCACAGCGCCTCCTACTTTGGTCAGGTTGTATCGCGGTGCTTGGTCCTTGGAGGAAGTGACAGCTGTTAGTTTGGGCAGTGGAGGTCAAAGCCAGTGTCTTGGACTTGGGGAGCTGTCGGTGCTTTTGGGGAATGTGATGTGGCCTCCTTTCTGGTTTAGAAAGACATCTGTAGGCAGAGTGGAACAGGACAAGACTGCAGTCAACGAGAGCCTTTGAGATATGCAGAGATGAGGCGGGAGAGTCGGAGGGCTGGGGTGAGGCGCAGACAGCAAGCGCTGGGTTCCCGGTGGGCAGCAGGGCCCCTTGGAGAGGAGGGCCACAGGAGGTCGTTTTTGGTGGAGATGCTGAGTCCCACCTGGCTGTGAGGACCTGGAGGCACCCCTGGGGGCTCTCGTGGATTCTTGGGAGCGCAGGAAAGAGGTCTGAGGGGAAATCATACTCTACAATCCTGCTATTAGTTTAAATATGAATTCTTTCTATTTATGTCATTTTATTTTTTATTTACATATCATATATTGATTATTTTTACCTCCCTTTCCCACCCCCTCATCTTCCCACATCCGCTTTCCTTCTCCACAAAGTCTGTCTTGAATATCAATTAAAACTCTAAGCTAGGTGAAATAGGTCAACCACATCAAAGGCAGAGACAGAGAAGGAGCCCACATGAGGGCAGCTGGGGGAGGTGCCGCTCCTGTCCCCAGCTGTGCCCACAGCCAGGGGCCCAGGAACTGCTCTCCCATGCCCCAATAAATGAGGGTAGGTTGTTCCCCTCCCAGCGCTTCAGCATGTCCCTGTCCTACAGTAAGTCTGAGCTCTGGCTCCCAGTGTGACAGATGGCCATGGACTTGCCACACCTAAATCCGGATTCCTGTTGCCACCTGACGATTGTTTGGGGCCTACCCTGCATCGTGCAGGGCACCTGGTACTGAAGAAGTGGGGGTTCAAGGGTCAGGTGTCGCGCAGTCAGTTTCCATTCATTAGGAATGTGGGCCTGGTGAGACAGTCCAGGAAAGAAATAATTAGTGTAACAGGTTAGAACTCTGTTGCATGGAACTTTATGCCAGCAGCTCATTTTATGTTAAAATAAGAGTTCTCAGAACACCTGAAGGCATGGGTTCTCATTATTTCTAACAAGCCTGCAGAGTGCTTTCCCAAATCAGTGCAGTCTCCTAATGGCTTTCCTGGCCGGTATTAGCCGGTGTCCGCCAAGCCCCAGCGGCCTTTCCAAACCAGGAATCACCACTTCATTTTAGAGGGCACCGAGAGTCTAGGAGAGGTTCCCTGCCCGGCCCTGGTCTACTGGGTAGCCGATGGCAGAGCTGAGGTTCCAAGTTCAGCAAAACCTTATCTGCTAACCCCAGGCACGTCTCATTTGCTGGGCTTTCTTTCAAGTTTTTCTATGTTTTATTTTTTGTATTATTTACAGTGTTGCTTAGGAATGTGTTTGACTGCAAAATACAGAAAATCCTATTAGTGATAAGTTAATGAAATTTGTGCTTTGCCACCCTGAATAAAAATAAAAATGCAGGGCTGGGGTGTAGCTCCGGATAGGGAATACACACAGCCTGGGCTCAGTGCAAACCACATCTCTTCCCCTAGATAATCAAGGCGATACAAAATGACCAGGCCGCTGCAGTGCTCGTCCAGGGTTATGAGGGCAAACTTGAGGCACCCCTCTTCCGTTCGAGAGCAGGAATCAGTAACCCCCGCCCCCCAGAAGTGGCCAGACCGGACTGCGTGGACTCTGCAGGCCATCAGGTCTCTGCTGGAACTGTTGCAGTTTGCCATTGTGGAGCAAAAGCAGCTGTAGATAATCTGTAAAGAGACATTTGGGTTGATTACAGTTTTATTTTTAGGCGGCATGGTGATGCATGCCTTTAATTTCAACACTCTGGGAGGCTGAGGCAGGAGGATAAGGAGTCTGGGCCCGGCCTGGGGAACCTAACAACTTAGTGAAACCCTGTCTCAGAATAAAAAGCAAAAACAGGGACTTGGGGCAGGCTTAGCGCAGGAGCCCTGGGTTTAGTCTCCAGTGCCAAAAAAACTTCCAAGCAGAAAGATGTGCTGACACCTGCTGCTGTGGGTGTAGTAACTCTGCCAGGCACCATGGCAGGTTTACACTCAGGATTTACTAGTTCCATTGATGGCCCGCTGTCTCCCATTTTAAAGAGGAAGTCCGGCTTTAAAGTCATTGAGTCATTTTCATAAAGGCCACCCAGGCAGGAGATGTTAGGACTGGGATTCAAGGTCTAAGTTTTTTCTGACAAGTGTCTGTTCTTGATCACTTTTTTTTTTTTTTTAAGACAGAATCTCACCAAGTCTCCCAGGCTGAGCTTGAACTTGAGTTGTCCTGCCTCAGCCTCCCAGAGTGCTGGGATTCCAGGCCTGCGCCCTGGGCCTTTTTTTGGTTAATATCCTCAGAAGGAGAAAGTGAGTGCTGTCCGCATCCAAGATGCTTCCTGAGGTAGTGAATGAGCGAGGGCCAGTTCCTACATAGCCAGCTGTGCTGTGCCCTTACCTAGACCTGTCCTGCGGCTTGTAGGGAACAGAGGTGGCCGCCGCGTGTGCAGCGAGCTTGGCCTGCGCGGTCCTCGCATCCAGGAAGCTCTCTTTCACAGCTCTGTCCACAGAGCAGAGAAGGGTTTTAATCAGCTCTTAACAAAATGGATCAGGCCTCCTGTGCGAGATGTGCTGTTAGTCCTGGCCTCCAGACCGCACACTTACTGCGTCTGAGAGCTGGCACGGAGGCCTGAAGACCAGGAAGAGGCCAGAAAGCTGTCGTCGGGTTGCTGTGCGTGAGCCCAAGGAGCTCACCGAGGGATTCTGCCTAAACTGACATAGCCACAACTGGACCCGGGAGCCTCGGGTGAAGGCCACATGGAGGAATCGGGTGCTCTGGGGTCTTCCTACAGTCAGGTCATGGGAGACCCTGTTAGCCACTTCTACCCTCGCAGGACAAAAGCAGCCATGGACTGTGCGGAATTGATGAACATGGCTGCGTTACTAAGAAGTGTCATTTGTGGCCATGAATTTAGAATTTTATATCATTGTCACATCCTGTGAATGTAGTTCTTTGATTTTTTTTTCCCCCCACAGCCACTAAAAAAAATGTAAAAGCCAACCCAGGCCAAAATGGTACAAGCGTATAATCCCAGGACTCAAGCAGGTCGAGGCAGGCAGATTGCTATTATGAACATAGCCTGGATAACCTAACGAACCTAACCTACCTGTTTCAAAATTTAAGAAGGCTGATCAGGCAGCTCAGTGCAAAGGGTCTAATTCCCAGTAGCAAGGGGAATAAGAAATAAATAAACAAAATCCAACTTCTGCTTCTGAGCTGTACCGAAACAGGTGACAGGCTGGAAATGGTCCTAGGCCTTAGTTGCCAATCTTGGCTTTACCATGCGCTTCCAAGGCAGGTATTCTGTTGCCCACCTTTACCCTGAGCAAATTCAGAGAAGCAGCGGCCATACCCTTAATGATGAAGCACAAAGCTAGAGCTCCCACTCCGATGCCTCAGCCAAAGCGTTCACCTGTGACACCTGTCCTGGTGTGGGCTTGTCCCTGGGAGCCGTGGGACCTGCCCAGCCTAGATAGCTGGGTGAGGAGCTATATCTCGTGGCTTGTCAGGGCGTCTGGGAGAAGCTCGGCCATCGTGGCCTCTAAATCTCCGCTGACACACAGGCTGTGCCATCTGGCAGCTGATGATAGGTTGCCAACTTTGACTTTGCGCTTTACAAAGCTCGTGAGCCCAGGAGAACCTGGGGCACATAGTAGACCCTCAGTTTATCTGTTTGTTTATGCCTAGAGTTGATCCTAGGGCCTTCTCACTGAGTAGTCCCCCAGCCACCTCTTTAGTTTTGAAACAGGCTCTTGCTAAGTCACTGAGTTACCTGGCCTTGAACTTGGAATCCTCCTACCCCAGGATCCCAGCGTGCTGGATTATAGGCCTGTGCCACAGCCTGGCTCAGGTTATCTCCTGGGTCCTGCTTCTGCACCTGACTCTAAAGCCTTTGAGAACAGCCTGCCATGTCACTCTCGGTCCCGATGAGACAGATCTGGTTTCTCATACATAAAAGCAGTAAAGCTCAGAAGAAGGGCCGACATTTGTCATTTATTTTCTGTCCTTCTGTGAACTGGGGAAAAAAAGTTTTGCCAGTGGCTTTTGAGGGGCATGAGGTGACGGACAGCATAGCGATTTGTGTGACAGGTGTCCCTAGCCGGTCCCCTTTTATTGATGCATAATTATAGCCTGTGACCTCACTTCTTCCCAGAGCACAGCTGAGACTGTGAGGAACATGCCAGGTTCTCAGGATCAAGGACAGCCAGAGTGTTCGAGAAGCCCATAGAGGCTGGGGTATAGGGTACCTCACTCCCCACATAGAGCTGTGCCATTTGACAGTGACAGTGTTGGTGGGACAGGTCCCCAGGGGAGGCACAGCTCTCCTCAGGCAATCATTGTTGCCCTTTTTATTGAGACTGAGTCTTACTCTGCAGCCCAGGCTGGTCCTGGATTCACAGTGCAGCCCAGGCTGGCTTCCTGCCTCAGCCTCCCAAGTGCTGGTATTACAGGCATGTGCCACCATGCCTGGTTTATGTGGTGTGGGGGAATCGAACTCAGGTACTTAATGCTTGACTTAGCACCTGCTAGGCAGGTGCTTTAACCTCTGAGCCATTCCTCCAGCCCCAAGTGTTGCACTCTTAAAATTTGTCAGGAGGATTGATCTCCTGTTAAGTCTTAGGTCACCTTATCTTCCCCCGCCCCAAATCCAATGAAGTGTCTGTCATACCCAAGGACATTGTTTGAAATGGAGTTTTCAAAGGTAGTGGACGTTAAACAAAGGATCTTTAAGTAGTTAAAGCAGAGTGGCTGTTGTCTCACTGGCGCTGTACCTGAGGTCTCAGAGGTGCGGCTCAGTGTACAGGCCTGTGGTCCCAGCACACTGGGAGGCTGAGGCAGGCAGCTCACAATTTCTAGTGCCCCCTGAGCAACTTAGTAAGACTCTTGTCTCAAATTCAAAAATCAAGGTGTGGGTGTGTATCTCAGTGTGATGCCCTGGGCGCGAGCCCAGTCCTGGAGAGAGAGACGGAATGGAGATGCTGGGAGGATTGCCATGAGCCCAAAACCAGCCTGGGCTCCACAGTGAGTCCAGGACCAGCCTGGGCTGCAGAGCGAGATCTGCCTCAAAAAAAAAAAAAAAAGACTGTTACTGATTTATGTATTAGCTATAAAGTACATTACATTACTTTAGTGTGAAATATTTTTTTTCCAGTGCTGGGGACTGAACACTAGGGTCTTTATACTGAGCTACATCCCCAGCCCTTTGTTTTATGTTTTCTTTTTTTGAGACAGTCTCACTAAGTTGCCTCAGCTGAGCTTGAACGTCGGCTCCCCTCGCCACCCAGAGAGCGAGGATCGCAGGCCAGCACCAGCGTGCCTGGCTTTGCTTCTTCAATAGGAGGAAAGGTCACTGGACGGCAGTGTGCCACAGGATACACCGCTCAAGGGGCAGGAGGGGCCTCAGCAAGCTCACAGGTGGGATGGTTGTTTGGTTGAAGGGTGAACATTGAAGGGAGTTAGAATTACAGATGTGACCCTCTGCAAGTCCACTGGTAGGGAGAAAATACAGTGGTTTGTCACCTTTCAGCCCACCTGGACCTGATTTCTGTTCTGCCTTGATTGACGAAACTCATCCAGGATGAGCGCAACAGGAGCTGAGCAGCCCTTCACCTGTGCTTACAGCCGCTCCTTGTCCCTCACGTTGCCACCCGAGCGCTCCCTGTCAGGTCAGCAGCGGCATTCTCACAGTGAGAACCCTACTGTGACTGTGCAGGGGAGGGGTCCAGATGGTGTGCTGCCTCTCTCTCTTGTGGAAAAGTTGTCTTCTATGAGCGGGTCCCTGATGCCAGCAGGTGTGGACGCAGTCCCCCAGTCCTGAGCTTTCATTCCAGCCCAGCCCTATCTTTCTGCCCCTTGCCCCGCAGCAGTGTGAATCCTCCGCGGGCAGGTGCCCTTCAGCCTTGAGCGTGTCACTGGCCGGACACCGCTAGGTTCCCACAAGCCACACCTTCCCTCAGCCCAGGCTGATTGGGCTTTGGGATGACTGATGCCTCCTTAGCATCAGCGCCCCGCCCCGCAGACCGGCTGACTCTGACCAGTCTGACGCTCCTGGCCCGAGTGGCGTAAAGCCACAGGTGCATTTGGCTCAGACCGGCTCTTGTGTTTGATGCTTTCCACAGAAATGTCAAAAACAGGGAAGGGATGTTTAAAAACAATTCTTAAAAATTGGCAAGTATGTTGCCAGTGTGTAGTGGAACTGTCCTGAGAAGCGTGCAGAAGTTTAGGCGGCTTTGTGGCAGCCGGGGCCTCCGTGAGGTGTCTCAGGGACCAGAGGTGGCTGCGGAGGGAGGAGAGCAGAGGTCAGGGCTCCAGGTAGGCTCCGAGCAAACCAAGAACCCTCAGGAAATCTCATGTTAATGCACTCACTTACTCAGTACTACTGTGCTTTTCTTTAAGACAGTTTCTTCCTTTTATAGTCCAGGTTCGTCCTGAATTTACTATGTGGCCCAGCCTGGCCTCATACTCGCAAAAATCCTCCTGCCTCAGCCTCCTGAGGGCTGGGCTTACAGGCATGCATTGTCATGCCCTGCTAATTTGTACGTGATGCTAGGGAGTTGAGCTAAGGGTCTTGTGCAGGCGTTGTGCATGCTAGGTACACACCTCCACGTATCTGTTTTGACCCTTCTTCACGCAACCCACCAGACCTCACTTTCCAAGGAAAGCAGAGAGCCTCACGGGAGCCGTCGTATCTCCTGACACAGAGAGACACAGGTCCTGGCCTCTGCCGCCAGCCTGTCACCCTTGCCCACGACGCAAAAGCAGCCCTTTCTGAGCCCTGGCTTTTGTCTCCTTAACCATCTGAGCTCTGCATCCGTCTTGCTCACGCGCTGAGCCATTTTCCTTCTTTGATGCACTCAGCTCATTCTGATAAAAACACATAAATGGAGCCAGCCAGAGGGGTACAGCCTGTAAGCCCCGCACTCTGGGATGCTGAAGCCAGAGGATTACAAATTCAAGCCCAACCTGGACAATTTAGCAACTTAGCGAGGCTCTGTCTCAAAATCAAAATAAAAAGCGGGCTGAGGATGTAGCTCAGAAGGCCCTGAGCTGATCCCCAGAATAATCATCATCATAAAATAAAATCCAAGCAAGTGGGGATGACCCTTACTTGATTCCTCACCCCACACCCCTGTGCTTCTGCTGCTTCTTCAGAGAAACTTCTCGATGAAGCCCTGTACCCCAATAATGATGATGGGGTACATGCTGCACCCTAGCCAAGGGAGCAGATGATGTGCAAGCTGCTCAGGCACCCTGCCTTCTGCAGTGGCTCTGCTCCCACAGCCCCCATGATGCGGTTCTCACCTTCATTCTTTTTTGTGCTCTTCTGTTCCCAACTGGCTGTTCGTGGTGGGATGGGGTTTGAAGGCTTCTGTGCCTGTTGAATTCCTGTGGGTAAATCCCACCACGGGACGATGGTAGATGGTAGGAGGAGACGGGCCTTTGGTGGGGTGTTTGGGTCGTGAGGGAGGGGCCCTGGTGAAGAGGCTGGAGGGCGCACCTGGACCGCCCCTGCCCTGTGAGCACACAGGGGATGGCACTGCCCGCCTGGAGGCAGCCCTCAGCAGACAGTGCCTGTGCTAGCACCATGATCTCGAACTCAGCAGCCCCTGGAATCGCGAGCAGTCAGTTTGTGGTGGGTGTAAGCCCCTCTACTCCAAAGTATGACTGCAGCTGGCAAAGATCTCGGTGTGCCTTTCTAGTCACTGACCCCTCCTTTAGCCAATTCAGCCCATCAGTAACATCAGGAAGTTCCTTTTTTCCCCCATGGTACTGCGGAGTAAGCCCAGAGCCCTTACACTGAGTTGCCCAGGATGGGCTTGACCTTGAAATCCTCCTGTCTCAGCCTCCCAGATTGCTGGACTTACAAGCCTGTACCACCAAGCCAACAGTGATTTTTTGCCTCTTAGATTTTTGAGCCCTCCCACCTTCCCCGTCTCTCTGTCCCCTGAACCGCACCGCTGTCTTGCTCCCTATAGGAGGTTCTCACACTGCTGAACAAAGATCTTTGAATTGTAAGTCTGACTGTTCCAGTGCTCAGGGCATCTTAACGTTGGTGGGGTCTGACCTTTTCTGACCCCTCAGCCCTGCCCTGCAGCCGTGTGCACTCTTAGTCCCTTTTGCATTGCTGTAACACAGTGCCTAGGACTGGGTCATTTATAATGAGCAGAAGTGTCCTGGCTGCTAGTCGTGGGGTGGAGAGGTCGGCATCCAGGCGCTGGCTTCTGGCTGAGCTTTCCGTTCGCACAGAGATCACGCGGCAGGAGGTAAGAACAGGAGGGAGGGACGGAGGGATACAGACCGCGTACAGAAGCCAGTCTCTCCTTTGGTTTCATGAGCTCTTCCTGCACCAGTCACATGAATGTGGTCTTCTTGGTAGCCTGGTCTCTGCTCAGAGGGCCACCTGCTACTACTGTCACCATGGAAGCCCATCTCGTGAATTTTGGAGGGGACATGGGTCCCTCAGGCATCCAGACAAGCCTGTTAGTGCCTGTCACCACTTCCCTCTCTACGGGTTTCAGCTTGGTGCCACTTTGGAGCAGCTCACCCCTTACTGCCGCTCCTCACACATATGTGGTTCACGTGTGTGTGTGCTGTGTGTGTGTGTGTGTGTGTGTGTGTGTGTGTGTATTTCCTGAATATCCTGGCATCTTAACCTTTCTGGTTGGGAAGAGACAGAGCTAGCCAATTCTTAGAGAAGGCAAGGACGCAGCCCCGGGATGGCTGCAGCATGTACTCAAAGGAACTAGAGCAGAGCCAGACCTGCTCCTCTGACCTGTCTACCTAGCAATTTTCCCCTGCTAGAATTGTCCCAGAACCAGGTGACAGGCAACCAGGGGCTGCCATGATACCTGCTGGAATGATTCCAGCTGGCCAGTCTTAAGCTGGTCACCTGCCCTGTCCCACCTCCCACAGAAGCCCCAGGGAAGGCGTGGCCTCAGCGCTCCCAGCGCTCCTAGCCCTGCTGCCTCCTGACCTCCCCTGCTGCCTCTGTAGGCCTGTGCAGATGGGCCACCGCTCCGGTCCCTAGGACCTGTGAGGGCGATGACTTTACTTTCTGAGACTCTTCTTTCTTTCGTGACCGCACCTGAAGGACCATCACATAGGACAGCACCAAACTCCGTGACAGGGTCAGATGTTCCTGCGCTGGACACTCCGTACTCATTGTTGCTTTGGTCTCTGGTCTTTTTTCATGTTCTGTTTTGCCTTATCTTGTTTTGATCTCCAATACTAAGAATCCAACCCAGGAAGATCTTTACACTGAGCTGTATCAACAGCCCATTTTTAAATTTTGAGACAGTGTCTCATTAAGTGACCCAGACTGGACTTGAAATTGTCACCATCCTGCCTCAGTCTCCCAGAGCGCTGGGATTATAGGCTCTTCTTTGCTTCGGTTGGAAGGTTTTTTACTCTGTCTTCATCTCTAGACTGTGTGCTCAGTGAAGCCAGGGACCTTGATGGTTTCTCATGATTGCAGTCCCAAGGTTTAGCCAAAGGACTCAGGAATTGTTTGTTCCTTGAATAAGTAAGTTTGAAGCATAAGGCCTGAATTCCAAATTGGGCCTGGTCTTCTCTGAATTTCAGTTTTCTTATCATTATTGGATGGAGATTGTTTTGCATTCTCTTTTTTTGCTGAGTTAAAGGCATACACCACCACACCCAGCTTATGTGGTGCTGGGGAATCGAACCCAGGGCCTTGCACCTGCTAGGCAAACGCTCTAACTGCTGTGCTCTTCCTTCAGCCCCTATTTTGTGTTCTTTGCATCTCAGTGTTCCTGGGAAGAAAAGGAAAATGTCTAGCAAGTGATGGTTGCTGTTGGGAGTTGTTGCCCTTGAATGTGCAGGAGTAGAAATGACTGGTCGATGACATCTTTTCTCTTACAAAGAAGCGGTATGGGCTGGGGAAGAGAGAAATGAGGATTTTATTGTTACAGATTCTCACTTCAAAGGTGATGGGGAGAGAGTTAAACTGAAACTGAATACAAAACATTTTAAATTTTTAGTGTTTTCATGGTGGGAATTGAGTGCTCGCTTTAAGGTAATTTGGATAAAGAAAGGCAGAAGAGGAAGGAAATCACCTGGCATCCGACCTCCTCCCAAGCACATTTTCCCACACGCCTAAATATTCTTCAAGAGCGCAATTCCTCCAGCCTGCCTGGCCATGTGTCTTACAGACACTTGTTGTTTTATTTAGGCTGTTAAGTACAGTTTCACTGTCATAAAAATGTTGCAATTAGTATTCTTTCTGTGTGCACCTGTATGTCCATGAATGCATAATTTATAAAAGTGGATGGCTGGACAGAAGAAGTATAGGAATAGCCTTACATCATTCCTTAGTGAGGGTCCAGAAGGCTGTACCAGTCTACACACGTGTCAGTAGATTGAGACAGAGCCTGCTTCCCTGGGCCTGGCCACCTTGGTGATTGTAAAGTAGAAAACACACATGGATGTAGCCACATGGGCACATACATATCTGATAGGTGGGAATGAGATTCCCTTGTTTTAATTTGCACATCCATTGCAAATTACTCCAGAGACCAAGTTTCCTCTTACCTCCTGCATTTTCCCGTGTGTTGCTGGTGATCCTTTGTGGTGTTTTCTACAAGGCTGCTTCTCTTTCTTCTATTTATTCACAAAAAAACACTTCTTTATAGGAAGCACATTGGCTTCATTTTCGTATACATGCATAGTGTGAGCGTCCGTGCTAGTATGACTAGATGACCAGAAGAAAGAAAAGTTCATATTAAATGAGATACATTATGGTTTGGATCTGGAATATCCCCCAAACCTCGTGTATTTGGATGTAGTGGTTGACCTGTGGATTTCACATGCTTTTAGTGGGGCCTGGTCAGAAGGGGCAGATTACTTGGGGTATGGAGGATGGAAGACCATCGAGGGTGTGGCCTGGAAGGTTGTACCCTGGCCCCAGCTTCTCCCCAAGCCTTGATCCTTCCTCCTGCCACGCCAGGGGCAGCTGTTCTCTGCCAGACCCTTCCGATCGCTGCCAGCTGCCACAAATAGAATGAGACCTTGAAACTGTGAGCTAATGTAAACCTTTTCTCCCTTAAGCTGTAGTTGTCTGAAGTTAGGTCCCAGTAACGAGACAGTGACTAAGGCAGGATAGTACGGCTCACTTGTACCTTATGAGTACAAGTAGCCGATTTTGCTCCAACTTGAAGATGTTACCACTAAGGCTGCTCATAGGAACATGGCATGAAAGAGTGTGGACTCAGAGGTTGGGGCATGTTGGTTAGGGCTCCAGGAAAGGCAGAAATGACGGGAATTATAAAGAAAGGGGGATTATGCGTAGAGCTTACAAGTCCAAGGAGAGAAAGAGTCCAAAATGGCCGCCGACACGTGTGAGAAGTGGAGGGTCCAGTGACTGCTCTGGCGTGAGGTAGAACACCCATCCAGGATCGTGGGACTGTTGTAGATCTTGGCTATTCACAGAAGATTAGCAGCGAGTAGACAGGGGCAAGTTGGTGAGTGTAGATAATCTCAAAGGCCACAGCGTTCCCAGGAAAAGCTGGAACAATCTTTCTTCTTCCACCCTTTTATTTAGTTCTAGCTGCCAGTTGGGCCACCCACATCCGGGGTGGGCATTCTTCCCTCATTTGCTGGCCCACAAGTCACTCACACAGATAAGCTCTGCCCTGGGTGTTTCCTGATCCTTCAAGTTGCCGTAATTCCTTTAACATCTAGCTTTGCCACTCTGTAGCTGGGGCAGCTGGGGCAAACAGTGTAGCCTCTGCAAGTCTCAGATCTCTCGCCTGAGCTACAGGCATTCCTCTGGCTTATTTGGAAGGGTCCATAGCTTTAAGTAAAATGTGCTGTAGCTGTGACATTTCTCCTCTTTCTATATCTCTCACAAACTTGCAATTTGTGTATAATTATATCTTTTATTCGCAATACTAAAGATTGAGTGTAGGACCTTCACACTGAACTACGTCTCCTGCATCCCCCTTTTCTGAGACAGGGTCTTAATATAGGTATTTTAATAAAGAGCACACGTATTTCACTCAACTAGTAAATATGTAGTCATTGATTGATCTGGTAAAAGTAAGTATGGGAAGTATCTAAGTTAACTGTTAACTTGTTGTTGTGTGTTTGTTCTGTGCTGAACGTGGAGCCCAGCATCTCATGCATGCTAAGCACGCACACTGTGCTATATCTGCAGCTCCTGTTAACTACTTATCTTAGTCTAGGGTAGATCTGGGTTTTCAAGTTCAAGGAGAATATATTAGCATATTAGGTTCCATCCTATCAAAGTGATAGACACTGTGAGATAGGACATTCTGGAGGGAAAAAAGCCACAGACAACCTCAAATCCCCAGTAATGTTTCAATTTTAAACACCTTTCAATAAAGTCTCAAAACACCTGTACTGTTCTTGAGAAGGTTTGTCTCAAGTCTGTTTTCTTTTTTCCTGTAGGTGTGGCTGGATCTCTTAAAACCTATTGTGAAACAGATTCGAAGTAAGTATACCTCATCTCCTTCACAGGATGGCAAGCATGATGCCAGGCTGTTCACTGTTGAGAACCTTTTGTCTGTGGCAGGAGGCACCACTGACACATTTTTTTTTTTTTTTACCATTCAGTTGCTTGTTGTCATCCACTAGCCCACATACTACTCAAATGTGTATCTTCTGCAGTTTTAATATCTAGTAGTTTGATAATCAGAACTTTGCTTGGAAAATGGCATCTGGTTAACAACTGAAGGCTGCTATTAAGCCCCAGAATAATTGAGCGTGTCTCGTCTATGCCGCTGTTTCTGCTGTCACCTTTGAAGGAAAAGGGTGGAACCATCTATTCATAGAATTGATTTGTTGTTTTCTGTTCAAAGCCTGAAAACCAGAATGTACTATTATTTGGGGGACATATGCCCTGAAGTGTGTCTCTTGCCCATTTCTCCTTCATAGGCAGAGCTCCCAGGTGAGCTGGACTGTGTGTCAGCTGTGTGTTGGAAGGAAGGGGTTAAGGAGGGCCACAGGGCGGAGGAAAGAGCTCCCCACCTCCCTTCAGCCTTAGACCTTTCCCCTTTTTCTCACTGTGGAACTCAACACTGTTCTCAGCATCATCTCCAGTGGTCCCTCACTGTAACCAGGACCTGGACCGCCCTGAGAATGGCACCGAGCTATGTGCCTTCAGTTGAGTATGAAGCTCACAATACCCATGGGATCATTTTTCTGTCCAAAACCCACCTGGCCACTTTCAGCACCATGATGCAAGGGCCATAAACATGCAGCCTGGGACGTGGCAGGGAGGGGGAGGGGGGTTCCCTCCCCGTCCCTCCGGTCCCTCCCACAACTGCCATGTAAATCAGGCTGTTACTTAGAAAACAGGGCCATCAAGTTTTTGCTGTTGGCGGGATGTCCTCAGGGGAACCTGCCCTCTGCTGGCAATGACCTAAGTGTGGGAAACACATTGCTGCAGAGCCTGGACGATCACTGTCCATCGCAGAGATTCCTGGTGGCACCCTAGAGATGAGCGGTGTCTGCTCAGCAGGTGGCCAGGCAGGACTGGGGCTGGATTTGAGCTTTCTGTCTGCTGCCCGTGCTGTGATGGCCCTTTGCGACTGAGTGGCAGTTTGTACAGAGCACCAGCATCTTCCTGGCTTCTGGGTCTCTGTGGGTGGAGGAGCCTGTCTCAAGTCTCTGTGAAACGTCTAAACGGTAACGGTGCCGCCTCCGACCGTCTTTCACCGTTTCACCGCCGTGTCTGTTCCCCAGGACTTGACGCCGCTGGCTGTCTGCTCATTTTAGAGCCGCACGGGAAAAGCAGCCCCGCCGCTCTAGGCTTCAGTGTTTCCAGCCTTGCGTTTATCTTGCAGGCTGTGCAAATGGCCAGCACCCTTCTCCTCTCATCTTCAGCTCCAGGTGTTGAACCCAGGGCCTTCACGGCGAGCTCTGTCCTCAGCCTTTGTGTTTATTTTGTGACAGGGCCTTAGTAGGTTGCCCAGGTTGGACAAACTCTGAACATTCCTGCCTCAGCCTCCTGGAGAGCTGGGATTGCAGACCACCGTGCTCAGCACACATCTTCCTGTTACGGGGCATCATTTTTTCTCCTTAACGTGAATGTGTGATCACAAATCTTGTATATTAAAATCAAGTTATTTTGGTGTGTGATCATAAAATATAGAGGAAAGGATTGTTTTTGTAATAAAAACTATTATTAAAATGAAGATTTCATAGAGCTGGAGATGTAACTCAGTGGTAGAGCGTTTGCCTGGTATGTTTGACGTGCACGGTTTGATCCCAGCACTGCATTAAAGATAAGAGAAATTAATTACTGTTCTTTATGTTTTGTGGAACACAAACACATTGCTGCATTCCACATGGCAGAGCCCATAAGGCTGTTCTTATGTTGTATGTATGTACAGAAGTCCGACTCGGGTCACAGGTGATAGTGTTGCAGCCTGTTTGACGCTCTGTTTTAATTCTCAAAAGTTACCCGTCCCATCCTTGGTCTGACCCCCTCAGCCCACACTCCGTCTGCCTCCTGGGTTGTGTTAACTCTTTGGAAGGGTGGCTGCGACACGAGGCCGGGGCTGGCTGTGGCAGAGGCAGCACCCCACCCAGCAGTGTTCCCGGAGCTCAGGACACCCGGGCTCTGTGAGCGTATTGACGGACGTGGTAGCAGCCGTCCCTCGCACGCAGCTACTGTAAAGCCTAGGTGGCTTGCTTTTCCATTTCCACCTCCTCAACTTACCCAAAGCCTGGATTCAGATAAAATTCGCCCATCGAATGCATGTCTAGAAACAAATGACAAAAAAACTAATTAATTTTACAGAGAAAAAACGTTGGACCATCCAATATAGTGCTTTTGTTACAGCGTTTTTAAAAAGCAGATAGCTAGCCCAGTGTGATATTTGCCTGTAATCCCCATGCTCTGGGAAGCTGAGGCAGGAGGACTGCAAGCTCAAGCCTGCCTCGGCAACTAAAATTATATGTGTGTATATGTATCTTTGTATTATATATAATGTATCTATCATATAATGTGCATAATATAATGTATGTTACATATATGTGTGTGTGTGTGTGTGTGTGTGTACATATATGGGCTAGGCATTTAGCTCAGTGTGAAGGCCTGAGAAAGCAAGACACCTGTTTCCCCATGATGCAAAAGTTTGAAAAGTAGCAGCCCTTGGCACTTGCGTGGCTTGGAGGTGGTTAATGTGCTCAGGGAGGTCGTGATGAAAAGTACCATTCGGTATATAATATGGTATATAATATATATGCCCCATAAAGTTTTTTTCTTAATGGTACTTGAAACATCAATAAATTCTGTACTGATTTTTTTTTTATTTCATTCTTTAGGGCCAAAGCACGTTGTTGTTAAGTTTGTGGTGAAATTTTTTCCACCTGACCACACACAGCTCCAAGAAGAACTCACCAGGTTAGTGGTTTGGCGGCCGGGTGCTTCCTGCTGCAGTG
The DNA here is from genome assembly GCA_004027205.1 of Ctenodactylus gundi. Classification (NCBI taxonomy): domain Eukaryota; kingdom Metazoa; phylum Chordata; class Mammalia; order Rodentia; family Ctenodactylidae; genus Ctenodactylus; species Ctenodactylus gundi. The sequence goes on from PVKB01001794.1 coordinate 51,642, forward strand.
CAGAGAGGAGAACGCTGAGGCTGTGCGCCGAGGAGACATTCTCCTGATATTAGTTCGGCCAGTGCATCTGTCTGTGCCGGACGGCTTAATCCTTGTGTGTTCTTTAAGACTGTGCTTGAGGAGTGCACGGGACTTCTCTTCCGTTACTGCCATATTTCCTGTCTGTGTCTGTCACATCCTGAGATGATTTTGGGAAATGAATCTCTTTTGTGAAATCCAGATGTTAACTGAGAACTTACCTGTGTTGACACTGTGGGTGGGTGAGTATGACAGCTCTGAAGGTCACCGTCTTCCACGATGCAGCCCCGGTGGAGGTATGAGTGTCGTGTTGGGCGTGGCGTCAGCCATCACCTTTGCCACCCGCTTAGCCTGCGTGGCCATGCGGTCGCTCATGTGTGCTGGGCCAGTTGTCTGGAGGTTAAAAGAACTATTAGACACAGAGCAGCTGGGATCCAACAGGAATGCCAGAAATGTGAAAATTACCAACATTAATGTCACCATTGCCCCCGTGGTCACAGTCATCACAGCCGTCACCACTGTCATCGCCACCATTATTAACATCACCGTCACTGTCATAGCTGTCATCATCATCACTGCCATCATCACAGTGATGTCACCACTGTCACCATCATGGCCACCACCACTCCCCCTGTCGTACAGACAGGGCAGGTGGGTTCCAAAAAGAATGCGGGCAGGACACATGGAGACAACACCTCTCTCCAAAGTGCCCTATCTGTGCAGTTGTCTGGCCACCCCAGTTTGTTCACATGTCCTTTCCCACTGTGACTTGTTACCACCAAGACCATCACGACTTCCTCATCCCCCTCAGGACAGAGCATAAGGTCTTGAACAGGTGACCTTGACTTCCAAAGGGAGAAAGACATCAGTGTAGTTACTGTACTTACTAAGTGTTCTAGGCACTGGGAAAGTGGTAGTAGAAAAGTAAGTCTTGACTCTTGCGGAAATGGAAAATGATGGAGTAAATAAGAAAATACCAGATTGTGACAAGGGGTCTGAAGGTAGTTGAAGTAGGATGAGGTTATAGAACGCGACTGGGTGACGATGTTAGGTGCTGGTCTGGTCCTGAGGACCTGTCAGTCGTCACCTGGGAGGAGCTTTCCAGAGAGATGGACCAGGCAATGCAGTGCCCAGGGCAGGAACGGGTGCCATCCTAGGGAGGGCCCGTGAGGCAGGAATGCTGAGGGCAGTATGCCGTGCAGTGAGGTGAAAGAGAGACCTGATGATGAGGAAACTTCGAGAGACTCGCCACCCTGAGGGTCTGGGGTAGGGGGGCAGGAGAATCCCAGGGACGCCATTACTGGGGTTCTGCCCGGGATGATGGCAGCAAGCAGGCAGGAGCTGCAGAAGCAAGTGACGCCGTGGTTGCGGTGCACAGTGGAGGAAGGGCCCACCTGTGCTGGGGAGGGATTGCAGGTGGGGTCTAAGGAGGGCAGCGAGGACATAGAAATCTTGGGCAGTTGGGTGTGTCGACAGCTTACAGTAATGACAGAAAGGAAAGCTGAGCACAGATGTACAGGAAAAGGCTTTAATTACAAAGTAAGAAAAAGGATAAGGGACTTTCGGGTGAGGAACTGACAAAGATCAGACCAACTCATATTGAAGGAAAATGAGAAAATAATTGGAATTCCGGGTTGAGCAGCTGGTGGGGGCACGCTCAGACCCAGGGATTCGGCCTGACCGCCACAGCGCGGGAGGCCAGCTTGTAAGGGCTAGCTGTAGGCTGGGGTCCCCTTGGTCTTCATCTCACTTCTGGTTCTAGAGCCCAGGAATCGCTGAGCAGTGGTGGCTGGTGTTTGCACGAGGAGGTTGTCTGTGTTTGTATGGGTCTCAGTCTCGGTGGTCTGCTTTTTCTAGAATCCAGGTGATCACAGATTATTAGGACAATGGCTGGTGACTTCTGGGTATAGTTGAATGCCCCTGCCAACCGCTTGTCTTGGTGCAGTCCTGAAAGGGGATGCGATCATAAAAATTCAGGGCTAACCAACCCTGCCAGCTCCAAACCAAAACACTCCCCAAATGATTAGCATACTGTTGTAGTTTGGACCTGGAGTGTCCCCCCAAAAGCCTCATGACCCTGTGGATACTGTCTGTATGCTGTTAGGAGGTGGGGTCTGACTGGAAGGGGCGATGCTTGGGGACTGACCTGGAGCAGTATGGGCTTGGCTCAGTTCGGCTAACCTGTGAGGAGCTCTGTCTCGATTCCTACTCCAGCCCCATTCCACCAGTTCTATTCACCTGCCTGTGAAAGGACTATGACCTTCTGAAACTGTGAGCTAAAATAAGTCTTTCCTCCCTAAAGCTGGGGAAGTCAGTACTCTGTGCCAGGTGAGGCTGAGAAGAGCAACAAGGTTCACAAGGGAAGGTCAGGCTTTGTTCTCTTTAGTACCCCACTGGGCATCTGTGGGGCCAGGTGAAGTCACGATTTTTAGCAAAAATGGCCTTTCAGTCTCTTCCTGTCCCAGAGGAAAGCACAGATCATGCCTTTGATGAGTCGCAGATCACGGCCAGGATCCTGCCTGTCTCCGCTTCTGTGGCGCCCCTGCCTATGTCATGGCTGTCCCGTGGGCTACAGTGGGAATGGGTTAACTGCACAGCAGGAGTCTCCAGCATTTTTGGTACCAGAAACTGGTTTTGTGAAAGGCAGTTGAGGGGTGGGAGGTACTAAGGAGCGAACCCACAGCAGTTCTACTAACCGTATCCTCAGCCCATTGTAAATTTTGGTTTTTAAGACAGGATCTCGCCAAGTGGGTAAACTGGCCAGGTTGGGCTCGAATTTGCATCCTTCTGCCTCAGCTTCCCAGAGTGCTGGGATTATAGGCTGAAAGGCAAATTTTTAACAGGTGGGAGGGGTTGGGGCTAGGTCATCACCTCAGCTTCTCCCCAGGTGGACGGGTGTTAGATCCAAACACTGAGCGAGTGACCAGGGCCCCTTTGTGCGTAGTTTGCCATGACAGTCGAATGTTGCCGGTGGCACGACAGGAGGCGGAGCTCGTGGTTAAGCGATGGAGAGCGCCTGCAGGGTCCTGACTGTCCCACAGCCCGGGAACTGGGGACCCCTGAAGTCGCAAATCGGGAGAGACAGTCAGGGCTGGTTCTGGTCAGTTGATGTTGGAGAAGTTTACATAGGAGAAGCCATCACGTGGCTGTCTCCAGAGGCCATCAGAAGTTCCACACAGCACTGGAGACAAAGGCTGTCTCTCCCACTTAGCATTTCCTGAGCGAGAGCCGCTGGTTAATGGTCTGCCTCCACCCACGGCCAGCAGACCAGCGAGGCAGTACCCATGGCAGGAGGCCTTGGCTGTGTGTGTCCTCACTGGGCCTCTGGGCCCATTCTGTGGACTCCGTCCCTGGCGTGGGTGCTCCCGTGGCTCCGAGCTCCATGGCCTGAAATACAGGGACAAGTCCAGCTGGTGGCGTGCTTCTTGCCAGTCACTGTGCCTCCTTTCCTGCCTGGGAAGTTGAAGGCGGGCATTCCCACCCAACACCCTGTTCTTTTACTGAAAATTTTGCTGTGAAAATAATCTCCCATTTCTTTCCTTTCGTGTGAAACATTGCCTGCAGAGCTTTACAGTTTTCTGCTGTTCTGGTCACTGGTCTGAAGCACCATACAGCTGTTTACCGCAAAGCCCAAAGCTCCTGGCCTTCTGCCAGCTTCTTCACCAATACTGATGAATTCCTAGTGACTGGAGTTTCATCAGAGGAGGGCTTGGGCTCTGTGTGGTTTTTGTCTACTGTCTCCAGGTGTGAATTGATGGGTTAGAAATCTTTTTCAGAAACAACTCCTTTTGGCTTGATAAGTAAAAATGACCTGAAGTGTCTACTGTGTTTCTTACTCCTGTCACCGTCCACTTTGGCCTAAGGGGTCACATGCAGGAACCTCACATACCCTGGGTTAGGGCTCCCACCCTCCTGCAGGAGCTGAAATTTCATGGTGAGACTATCACAACCCCAGGCACAGGTCTGTGAATGGTGGGGACTCGGAGCCCCTGGTGCTAACCGTGCTTGTTGGAAAGGACACACAGACTGGAGTAGGGAGAGGGAGGCTGGTCTGGAGGGACAGAGCTTGGGTTATGGGAACTTCAAGCTTAAGCTCTTTAACCTCCAGGAGTAGCTCTGAGCTTCCCATTTTTATAGCTAGAGATTAAATTGCACCTTGCTGTTGAGCATGAAGCCAGATTCCTTCCTGTTTACGGATCCCCACATTCAGGGGATAGTGTCAGATCTACAGGAGCCCCCAGCCTTCTAGAAGAGAAGTTCTGGCTCAGGGGCAGGGTAAAAAAACAGCAAATGCGTCTGTGAAAATGAACTTCCCAGTTTTCTCACTGCATAACTGGAAGGTCACTTTTCTTATGCTGAGGTGTTGACTCTTGCCTCTTCCCCTCTCCCTTGTGTTTCTCCGTGGGAGGTTCCCGGCTGTGGCCCTCCCCCTCCCCCTCTACCTCCCCCACCTCCCCCTCCTCCCCCTCTCTCTGTTTGGTATGTGCTGGGATGGAACCTAGGGCTTTTGCATATGCTGCATCTCTAGCCCATGTTTTAGTTTAGATTTTGAGATAGAGATTTGCTAAATTGCTGGGCTCAGATCTCTGACCCTCCTGCCTCAGCCTCCCAGAATGCTGAGATTACAGACCCCACCTGCTGATTTTCCCTTGGACTGGCGTTGTTTTCATTTAATGCGATAAGGAGAGATTAAGACCTTCCAGAGGGGATGAGCCCCTCTGAGGAGACCCATTCCCCCCCCCCCCCCCTTGAGCTGGGAGTGCAGATTCCGTTTCAAGGACTTGCTTTTCATTGTGCTCACCCTTCCTTCTCTTCAGCCTCTGGGGATCCAGGCCTAGGTTCCTGGACCAGATGGGTCCTGCCTCTGTTTATAGCACCAAAGGTGTCACCGCCTAGTCTCCGACGTCAGTGGTGCAGCTACCGCGTCCAGCTTACAGCTGGTGTCGCTGAGAAAGGCAGCCTTGGTGCCTGAAGGTGTTTCTCATGTTACGCAGGCCCGCAAGCCGGAGGGTCAGCGTGATTGACATGCTCCCCCGCTGGCCTTCAGAAAGGACGTGCCCTTTTTTGCCCCTGTGCTCTCTGTCACAGCCCGGTGCCACTGCACAGTCCCTTGTGAGGCTGGCACCAAAAGCCCCAAAGGCCTGTTGGATTCTAACCATGACCGTCCCTGTACACTCTTGTGTGAGCCCAAGGCCCGTGTTAGAACCAGTCAGTGGGAGAAGACTCAAATGGACGCTTTTGCTCGCGCGTGTGTATGTGTGTGTATGTGTGTGTATGTGTGCGTGTGCACACGGCGGGAGGCTGGTGTTGGGGTTCAGCCACACACAGGGCTGAGGGGGGTTGAGGGCTGAAGGTGGCAGCTAGCAGATCTGCAGTGGGTTTTGGTTTGCTTGTTTGTATTTGCCTCTGTATTTTTTCAGTTCTTAATAATGGAGCATTCCAAATGAATTACAAGGGATTAGTTCTTTTATTTTTAAAATTTTGCCAGTGTTGGATGTTTTTGTTCTAGTCACTGTGCTCTCCATGTGTGATTCCCGCTTGATGCTTCTTGATACCTCTGGTTGATATCATTGAGTCTTTTTTTTAGAATTAAAAATAGGGTCAGGAGTATGACTTAGGGGCAGAGCTCTTGCCCAGCATACATAGGCCCTGGGTTCTAATCCCAGCATGCAAAAAAATAAAAATTTAAAAAACAAATTGTTACTGCAAAAATAGCCACTGTATGTTTTTTAAAATTTAGAATATACTAAGAAAACTAAAGATTGCGTTCCTATGGAATATCACCTTAGTGTCATATTCTTTCTGATTTTTTCAGTGCATTTGAGTATAATTTCTTCTCGTGTGATACTTTGATCATAGTTAAATTTCCACTTTTCCCAAGACTGTTATTTATGTCTGTTCATTGAAAAGTAAGATTCATTGTGTGACCACATATTGCAGCTGGTGTGACTTCCTGGTGGCTATTTTATTTTAACCTTTGTGGTACCAGGATTGAGCCCAGGGCTTTTGCACTGACCCACACCCCTTCTGGGCCTCTTAATCTGGCATTGTCCCTTATATATTTTTCCTTTATGATACGGTCTGGTCCTACAGAGTAGCATCTCTCCTGCACTTGTCTGATTGCTTCTTCCTGGTGTTACATACCTTATTCTTTGAATTTTATATTTTCCCCAAAACTGAAAATTTGTTTTGAAGGCCTGATGGATACACTGCATGTCGGCTGGAACCCGCCCAAGCAGTAGCATGTGTCTCCTCCTTCATTAGCCATGCCAACACTAATTGCCGAGTTAAGGTGGTAACATTTGTTTTCCATTGTGAAGTAAAATTACGTCACTTTGATGGTGTATAAATGTCCAGTTTCTGAGTGTATTCATACCAGCTGACAGTCCTGCTAGGGTCGGTGATTTCATTTCAAAGTTGAATCAGTTTTCTAATCCCATCATTCCTGCCCTAAATCTGTATTTTCAGTAAAACTTAGCTTCATCTTGGGAGTTTCTTTTTCAAAATAACTTCTGCTGGAGAGGTGCGCTCAGTTCTTCGCTTTCAGTGACCAGGCTACTTTTGTTTTTATTTGAGGCTATGTTGGGAGATGTGGGGATATTTTATGAGGAATACAGAGGATTGAATCCAGGGCTCAGACTGAGCTACATGTCCAGCCCATTCATTCATGTGTCCATGCATTCATGAATTCATTCATTTAGAGACAGGGTCCTACCAAGTGGCTGAATTACCCAGGCTGGGCTTGAACTTGTATTCTACCTTCCTTAGCCTCCTAGTGTGGGAGGATTGTAATTGTGGGCCACCAAGCCCAGCAGTGACTGTTCTTTGAATAAAGAATTGCTTTAGTGGTTCCCCAAATGGTCATCTATTCAGTTCTTTCTGTCTTGGTTTGTTTTTGTTGTTTTGTTTGTGTCATTACGGACTCTTGGGTTTTTGCTAATTCGGCGTACTTTGATTCCGTTCAGTTTTTCTTGTTGCTGTTTGTGTTGTCTCAGCTTCGGTCAGGGAGGCTAATTTGGGGCATTTTTCCCCCTTTTGATACAGCTCACTTGTTTTCAAGGATGCCTTGCTTCCCAGGATCCCTAGGAACTCTGAATCAACTTCTTAACTTTGCAACCCCACACCTACCACTCTTCCAAGGACCTTCCACTAAGTAATTGTATGAGAAGCAGAATTTGGTTGCTGAGGGTTGCTTTGGCGGAGACATGGTTTCTGGGTAATAAGCAAAGCTACTCGTTACCATTCTAATATGGACAAGTCGTTTAGATATTATCAAATCCGTTGAACATGGCCAGGGCTTAACCTAATTTCTTTGATGTATAATAGCTCTTTTACACCCAAAATGCTGACTTGTTTTGTCCAATAATATGAAGGAAATTTAAAGTAGAATACTACAGATCTGGTAAGTCAGGGTTATGGAAGTAGCTAAGTGAATATTCCACCAAAAGAAGGCAGCTTTGTCTTTGAGTCATCAGTGAATCTTGTAATCACAGTAAACCTCTGCAGTTACCTGAGCCATAAACAGTTTTAGAGATGTTGACTGAATCTGTGGAAAAGCTGCAAATGTTGTGCGCACACACACACACACACACACACACAGGGTTTTAGGTTGTATTTACATATTTTTATGACTCTTCCTTTATAAAATGAAACCGTATTCCTTATGTCAAAAGATTATAGCATATGAAGTATGGTCAAAAATGTGGTGAATTTAAAAATCGATTTCAGTAAAGGACAGATTGCTATTATTCCCCCTAAAAATCTCCCCAAACCCCCCCTCCCATCTTTGCACACACTCCATCGTTCCTGCCACTTCCTGAAACAGTTCTAGCAGTCGTTTTTGTATCTTTAGTTGTGCTGTCAGGGCAGCCTTGATGTCCTGAATTGGCTCAAAAAGTTTACCTTCCATGGTCATTTTAATGTTAGGGAAGAGCCAGAAGTTACACAGTGGCAGATCTGGTAAATAAGGTGGATGAGGACCCGCTGCAATATTTTCACACGCCTCCTTTCCAGGGGTGACACTGTAGCTCACATATATAAAGGTGCTCGTGGAAGAGGACTTGCAGAACTGCTTCAGAAAGTGGCAAGAATGGGGCTATCAGGATATTGAAGGCAGAAGGGCATTTTTGGAGGGAAATTAATAACAGTGTGTCTCTTACTGTAATACATTTTTTTAAAAAAATTAAGCCCAGCCCCATATATTTGATCACCCTGTGCACATCTCTCTCCTGTCTTTTTAGGGAGTAAGTATAGATACTTCAGGGTGTCACCACCAGAGGTCTTCTGGGACCCATAGCTCTTCTTGTTACTTTATTCACTTGTCTTTAGTTTCTCTTCGTACAGAGGCCGCAGGAGTGAGCCTGCCTCTGATGTGACCCTCTGCTCCCGTGAGTGACACCCATCTCTGTTGACCTTCGCAGGTACCTGTTTGCTCTGCAGGTGAAGCAGGACTTGGCTCACGGCAGGCTGACATGTAACGACACCAGCGCCGCCCTCCTGATCTCACACATTGTACAATGTAAGTTCTGTCTCCTTCCTTGGAAAGTCCTGTTGGAAACAACACAATGATCTGATTGATGGAGGGGAAAAAAACCACACACATCCACATACAGACACAAAAACAACAGGAAGACTGACTTTATTTTTGCTGTTAGCGTGAATGTCTGTAGTGGAAAACAGTGTCACAAACTTGATTTAAATGCTTAACCCCAAATATTAACTTAGAAGTTCTGTGTGTCTCTGTTTTTTTCAGTACACAACTGAGATTTTAGTTAGCTCAAAGGAAAAGTTTGGATGCATGGAGGCCAAACAGACCACCCTTGTTATCTCCTACCCTTGCATTTAGGAGCATTGAATATGTCACGTTAATTATCCTTGGGACACAGAAGCGCCCTGGGTGTTATTTCTCCAAGTTAATTTCACAGAGGAGAATCCTGACCCAGCTAGTGAGTTTTACAGTCACAGATTGTGTCATATTTGAGGAGGGCCCCAAGAGGTACGTGATTTTGAAGAAAGAGACCCAGCTTGTTAACCCTGTTGCCAAAGAAAAAGCTGGAGTACTTTATGTCCTAGGACATGTCCTAAGCTGCACAGGTTTTAGGCCCAAGCCTAAAGCCCTCAAGAAATTTGGAATTTAAGTGACTCCCTTGGCTACTCAATCCTGATGCGTCTCCAATTCTGTAATTGTAAGTCCAGCTACTCACTGAATTTCACACTCATATCAGTACTTGGGCCCTTCCACAGTCATTTGCATATGTACCTAAAATGGCGAATAGTGGAGCCACTGTCTTGCCTGTGCCGGGGGCCCATCTGAGGTGGGGCCAGGCAGAGCTGCTGTTGCCTCCCAGGGTTCAGACTATTAACAAGCAGGGGGTTTTTTGTGGCCTGTTTAGTGCCACACTTTTCAAATTTTTGTGCTCTTGTTAGTGGTTTTACTGCTTCAGCTGGCCTCAAGCGCGGAGAACAGTGCTGTCTGGTGTCCCCACATGCAGTGTGATGTGCCTTATGGAGATTAAAAAATGGGTGTTAGATGAATTTTACTCAAGTATGGGATCTGCTGCTATTTGTGATGAGTTCAGCATGGATGAATCAACAATGTACTTTAAACAAGATGTCTTTTTAACAGAGCCACATGTAAAAATGTCAGTTAACTGAAATGTCTCAGGAGTTTTGCAGGAGCATGAACCCTGAATTTCAGCTAGGAGCAACAAGGCAGTGATCTCTAAATTTATTTTGGGGGCTGGAGGAATGGCTCAGCGGTTAAAGCGCTGTACCGAGTTTGATTCCCCAGCACTACATAAGACAGGCATGGTGGCACATGCCTGTAATCCTAGCCCTTGGGAGGCTGAGACAGGAGGATTGCCGTGAGTCTGAGGACAGCCTGGGCTCCATAGTGAGTTCAGGACCAGCCTGGGCAAAGGATCAGGATCAAGACCCTGTCTCAAAAAAAAAAATCATTTTTTATGGTAACTATAATTGTGACAGCCCCAAGTATTAAGATTAAACTGTCTTGAGACCAGAAAGATGGAATTGCAGAGAACTCAAGGCCATCATGTTAATAGGCAGCTGCTTACATGGCATTGTACCAGGATGCCTGGCATTCCTGCCCCGTTTTCTGTGATGGAGAGCCGCATTTGTGCTCTAATTAGGCAAAGTGAATTTAGATCAGAAAAAAACAACTGGAAAACAGTGTGGCTGGTCATAGCAGGGGTCAGCTGGTGAGCGAGAGGCTCCTCCCAGGGCCAGCTGCTGGCTGCAGGTGAGTCAGTAGAGTTTTGTGCAGAGCAGGCACCTTGGTGGGTATGGTATGTGGCTTTGTGTGGCACCTGACTGAGGCTGCACTGCCTAAAGTGTGCCAGGTAAGGCAACACAGAAGGCAGGCTTCAGAGCAGCTGCTCGCTGGCTTCTCATCCCCACCGGGGCTCTGGCCATTAGGCTGCTTTTAATTCAGCTTGTCATCCAGAGCATAGGACAGAATGAATACCAAGCCCTGGGGGGTCTTAACATTGGTATCACCCGAGCTCCGGCTAGGTAGCTAAGCCACAGCACACTTACTCTTTTGAAAGCTCTGTGCTTTAAATTTTCACATGCCAGCAATTTTGAGGCCTGTGTTGAGGTGGCGTGAGAAGATGCCTCGTATTCCTCGTGGATGAAGAATGTAAAAGCCTAAGCAATCTGGGCCGCTGTTTCTGACAACAGGAAGACAAGTGTAATCAACTGCTTTTAAAACATTTTGAGACAACATCATATTACCTACCCTTGCGTCCATTCACAGTTCTCTTTGCACAATGAGGAATTTGAGTTTTGCACTAATAATTGAACTTCGGGGTCTGTTTAGAAGTCATAAAGCAGTTATCTGCATGTGCAGAGTCTGCTGTCAAGAACAGAAGTGACCCCGAGTTGGGGGGAAGGGGAGAAATGAGGACTAGCTTGCGATGCTTAGTACTCCAGGGGGATCATGGTGGTTGAAAATAATGACTGAATCTGTCCAAAGAGAGAGAATTTTTTAATGTTCGCAATGCAAAAACGTGTGTGCTGAGGTGGTACAATATGACAGTGACCTAGATGGTCATATATTTTCAGGTGTGCCCAACCTGCAGCCTGCTATTTTATTGGCCTTGATTTAAAAAAAAAAAAATCTGGTGACAACTGTTGTATGGCCTGAGAGTGGTTAGTTCCTCTTCACTCCGGGCCATAGGCTAGACATACCTGGTATCTTAGCTACATTTTCATTGCTGGAACAGGATACCCAACATCCACAACTTGAGAAAGGAAAGGTTTGTTTTGGCTCACAGCTTCCCATGGCCTCAGCCCATTCCACGCACGGTGGAGGCATAACTGGACAAAAGCCGTTCATGGCTTCACAGCAAGAAGCAGATTGAGTAAGGGAGGGCAGAGCTAGCGTAGACCCGTCCAGGTCTCGTCCCACTGGTTCGCCCCTTTCCAGTCAAGCCCCAGTGATAGGCTTCTTCCAGCCAGCCCCACCTCTCTGTAATGCATGGAAGTCAAAGGTATTTCTCAACATCCAAATACGTGAGGCTTTGGGGGACATTTCCTTATCCAAACCATTACACCCAGTTTACATGTATTGAAAGGCCTTATTGTACACAATAAATTGGTATCATTAAGTATATTAAAATAATAACAGTGCAAAAGGATAGATAGCAATATGTATGGCTAATGATGGAAGATTCTGAAGTTTTCTTTCCAAATGTTAGTGATGAGGAGGGGTAGAACAGTTCTTCTCTGTTGTCAGAAATGCTACATGCTCTCTTGCTTCCCTACCTTTGACTCTGAGTCCTTAGGATGATCCCTACAAACTAGATTTCTCTGAACCTGTCTCCTGGCTTCTGGCATAATAACATTGTGAAGTCTTCATCTTACATGGTCTGGTTTTCTTTCTGTATTTCTTTGTAGCAGAGATTGGGGATTTTGATGAAGCATTGGACAGAGAGCACTTAGCGAAAAATAAGTACATACCTCAGCAAGATACACTAGAAGACAAAATCGTGGAATTTCACCATAACCACATGTAAGTCTCTTGGATGGCTTCCTTCTGCCTTTGAGCTGTGGTTCTGCCTCCTTATATATACCAATACACACGCATGCATACGCACACAATTTACAGAGGTTGAAATAGAGTACAGAGGTTCCCTGGGATGTTGTGACCCATCTTGGACTCTCAGAAATCGAGCCATTCTCCTCTGAAGACAAGAGCTCAGGGCCTGGCTTGCCTCCTGTGAGCCCAGTCTTAGAAGTCTAGAATGTCAGGGCTCTCAGCCTTTGGAGTAAGAAACAGAGTGTAAGGCACAAGGACTGGCTGGTTATCATCTTAACAGGAAACTGGGGAAGGGACATGATAAACTAGGCCCACCAAAGAATATTGTTAAAGTCTTGCCCCCTGTAGTGTCTCTGTGTTGTTGGGTTTTGGTTTGCGTTTTGAACAGTAGAACATTTTTATATGACTCTGAGCTCCTTGTCATTCCTCTAAGGCAGGGGAGGCTTGCCTTGGACTTTCTATTTGCAAGCTGAGGTTATTGTGACTCAGAATTTGTTTAATCCAGTGATGTTTTGCTTTTGTGTGACCTTACAGGAAACTCTGAGATTCTAAAAATCTGGCTGAGTCCAAGATAGACTTTGGGGTTTTGTGTTACCCAAGCAATAGAGCTTTTGTCCTGGCCCCAGGCTCTGGTTTACCCAACGGGAGGCTAGCTGTCATCTGATCAGGCAGGCCCACTATGGCAGTGAAGTCCTTTTATTTCCCAAGAGAAGCTGCTGAATCTCAAGTTAGTACACACAGGGAATTCGAATCCCCTGCCATTTCTCTTGACTTTTTGCTTTGTCAGTGGACAAACCCCAGCAGAGTCAGATTTCCAGCTCTTGGAGGTGGCCCGGCGGCTGGAGATGTACGGAATCCGCTTGCACCCCGCCAAGGACAGGGAAGGCACCAAGATCAACTTGGCTGTTGCCAACACCGGAATCCTCGTGTTTCAGGTAAGAGCCATGGTGACAGGGGAGGCTGGGCCCTTCCCCCAAAGCATGTGGGTGGCCAAGTTAAGATCAGTGGATCCATCAGGAACAAGTAACTTCATCTCAAGGTTCTGCTTTCCAGGCTCTTGACTTCCAGATTTGTTTTCTCTCACCCTTGTTCTGGCTGAAGAACCTCCATATTATAGATGCATTTGGGTTTGTTGACTTTGTAGGGCCAGAAAGATACGTCTGTCCCAGATGGCATGTGAGTGAGACATGATGTAAAACCAAGATTTCTAGCCCCAGAGTAGATTTCTGCTCACAGGCAGATGATATTTGGTTGCAATGTAATTGTTTTAAACCTAATTTGAGTGTTACTATCTTAGTTGGGACTTCAGGTTTGCCTAACTTACAGTGCATGATACGTACTTTTGAGATGGAGCAGTTTTGTAAATTTATAAAAGCTACATCCTTGCTCTGTAGTAATTTCTTAGCAAAACACTGTGCTTAAATTCTTCCTGCATTTTTATCCAAGGGCATAATGATTTGCTCTCTAAAATGTGTGTTCTCTTGATCCTCGGCCTGTTGGGCCATTGTGCTGGTCAACATTTTTCTCTTTATCACTTCATAAAGTGTTGGTGACACACCTGCATATGTTGTTCAATGTAATAGGTTCTTCTGTATGTATCTTGACTTTGATAATAACTGTACTCACCACCCCTTTGTTAGTCTCTTTTCTATTACACCTGAGGCTGGGTAACACGAAGGAAGGAGGTTTAATTCAGCTCACAGTTTTGGAAACAAAAAACTCAAATAGTGTCACTGTGGCTCTGGGTAGGGCCCTTTGGCTTATATTATGGCGGATGATCTCTCAATGTCAGGGGAAGATGGAAAAGAGGGACATCACATCCTTAGACTGAAAACCCAAGTACTGCTGGGTCTCAAAAGAACTGCAGTAATCCCTTCCAAGACCACACCCCAGTAACATAAGGACCACCCCCTAGGCCGTACCTGTTAAAGATCCCACCACCACTTATCATCACCACACTTCTAATGCATGAACCTTTGGGGGACACACGTAAACCATAGCAGCCCCTCCTCCCCCCAAGCATTTCCGTAACACTTTCCTGTTAAAATAAGCAAGATGACACTCACTTTTAATCCCAACACCCAGGAAGCTGAGGCAGGAGGATTGCTGTGAGTTCAAGGCCAGCCCTGACTGTTTAGTGAGTTCAGAACCAGCCTGGTGTTTAGAATAAGACCCTGTATCAAATAGAAAAACAAACAAACAAAAGAAAAGAAAAGTAAAGAAAAGAAAAAAAAAAAGAAAAGAAAAAGAAAAATATAAGCAGGCAACCTGTACTTGAGTTTCAAGTGGCTGTATAGAAACATCTGCTGTCTTTCAAAAATGGGTCAGGTTTCATCCAGCTTTGAAGCTATAGAGAGGTGCCCACCTACCACCCCCTGAGGAGTTCTGCTGGCTGCTTACCCATTACATTCCCTTGTCATCTTTTACCAAGAGTCGCAGAAGTTTGGTGCTCATATGTCAGATGTGAGTAACAGGTGCTAACCATTACACATTGGCATCATATTCCAGGAAAAGTTGGAACTGGGTTTCCCATTGGCTGCAGGGACATTCTGGGAAACACGGCTGGATTTAAGGAGGTGACTGATCCCAGTAGCTTTTGACCTGCACATATAATCCATGAACACCTGAGAATTAAAATGACAGTAAAACCAAATGTAGCTTCATTACTACCAGTAAATTCCAAAATCGCAACCTTTAAACATTTCTAATAATCACCAAGCAGGGAAAAAAAAAGACCCTCACAGCTGAGTTAATTCGCTTTGATTGTGTTTGATACAGTCTAAATACTGGAACTTGCTGGGTGACTTCATCGTGTGCAGAGACTGCCTTCTGGAGTTATCTTCTCTTGCTGCCTGATTGCTGTGTTCCTCCCACAGTGGATAAGCAGGCCTGGTGTTCGGGCCTTGGAGCAGCTCCAATTTCCATGGAGTCGGGTCTAGTGGGAATTCACATCTTCCTTGGCTTTCCACCACATCCTACCTGTCCCCAAGCCCCTCAGGCTGTGTGTCCCCTAAAGGTTGAGCCCTGCCTGTGGGGGGACGCAGCAGTCCTGGCCTCCTCTATCCTGTAGGTGCTCTGGGGAATTTAAGCGCAGGAGATGGGCCAGTGCGGACAAGCTGGGCCGATTGCACATTCTGAGTGTTAACAGTAACTCTAGTTAGGGTTCACACCTGGGAACCTCTCCTTGCCACATTAACTGTGTGATTTGGGCAACTTAAAATATATCCATATTGGAGTTTCTGTGCCTGTAAAATGAAGATAAATCCTTCTGGCTGAGCTTTCTAGGAGGCTGGCCTAGATAAGACCCAGGAAGCCCTGGGACACCTCATAGGTGACTGCTGCTAATTCCTGTGGTGGTTGTCCAGGTTGATGTTTATTTGTCCATCACTGCCTCCATCAGCTCCTTCTCTCCCTGGAGGCCGCCTTTGTTTGAATGCCAGGCCATTAACGAGAACTCATGATCCAGGAATGTGTATCATCCTGCAGCCCCAGATCCTGTGAACCCTCCAGCCCTTGGCCTCAGCCAGGTTGCTCCTTATGCACGAGCCAGCCCAGCCGACTGGTTCTTCTTTATTCTCAGGGTTTCACCAAGATCAATGCCTTCAACTGGGCCAAGGTACGGAAGCTGAGCTTCAAGCGGAAGCGCTTTCTCATCAAGCTTCGCCCCGATGTGAACGTAAGTGGCTCAAGGGCTGCAGGGAACCAGCCAAGCCTTTGCTGGGGGGAGGAGTGAGGTCTCTGCTCAGCAGGGCTTGTCTGGAAGCCCTGGCCATGGGGTCACCAGATGCTTCTATAAAGACGGACCTCTGGAGTGTGTGACTCTCCTGCTCTGATCCTTGGTACAGAGGTGAGTCAAGAGCAAGCGCCAGTGCATACCAAGGACGAAGATAGTTCCTTCCTGTGGACTGCTGGAGCTGTGCCATTACTGCATGTCAGTCCCTAGCCCTGCCTCGAAACCCGTTCTCTCCCTTGCGGCCATACCCCTGCCCACCAGAAGCAGTTGCCTACTCTCTGCTTCCGGCTCTTGTCCCCACATCTCCAACACGCGCCGTGATCATGGCCTCTACAGCTTCACCCCACTTCCCACAGAACCTCTAAAGGTGTTGACCATTCTGGGACAGCATCTTTTTTACCTGCAATGGCTACATTCTTGGCATCTGTCCTCACCCACGTCTTAGAGTCCTTTTCCCCATGGCTTGAGGTGGGGTGCGGGGGTGGGGGCAGAGAAGATGACCAGTGGCCATCGAAGCTTATGGTGTGGCTGCAGTATGGACTGGGTAGGCTTCCACAGTCTGACAGGAAGCAGACATCGTTATTAATGGTTCCGGGGGAAAATGCATTTCAAGCCTTCCCCAGGAGGAACAGCGGTGCTTGGGCCTGGTTAAGTTGCTCTGCCTAGAACTGTAAGATCCTCTGAAATAGTTGGAAATGCCACGAATGCGAAGGATTGTGGTAGCTTCTGTTTATATAATGTAATTGCCGAAATTGGGAGCATTCTGAGTTGGACTAGGAAATCACCATGTTATCTTTCTGGAATCAAAGGATATGAATTGTTCAGCTGATGGTAATATGTTTGTGCTCCAGAAAGTAAGTTTCATTTCCTGTGTAGTTTCAGGAGCCACCTGGAGGCTTGAGCTGTGTGTTGTGACACAGAAAAATGATTTGAAACAAAGTATCAGTGTTGACAGGAACCATCAGGAAGAAAACAAAGAAATGTCTCAATTATTTTAAGAGGCAAAAAAAGATATTTTAATATTTGGATTTTTCTTAAGGAAATGTAAGCCAAGAAAACATAATTTGTTTATGAATTCTGTCAAAGAAATGGTTCCATTTCCACTCAGTCTGTACCAGTGTTTTCTGTTGCATTGAGAAATTCTGTGGAGAAGATGGTTGAGCAGTACTACAACCTGTCACCATCAGCTAACTAGATTTTATTAAACCTTTGAATTAATAGCCTTGTTCTAATAAAACACATGATTGAAATTTTATTGGTCAAATTCATTTTCATTCCTTTGCTTTATATTTCTGGAGATTGTCCGTGAGCAGTGGGAGAAAAAAAAATCAGAGTTATATTTTCTTTTTAGAGCTCGTACCAGGATACCTTGGAATTCCTAATGGCCAGTCGGGATTTCTGCAAGTCCTTCTGGAAGATCTGTGTTGAACATCATGCCTTTTTTAGACTTTTTGAAGAACCCAAACCAAAGCCAAAGCCTGTCCTTTTTAGTCGAGGATCATCATTTCGGTTCAGGTAGGTGTACCACTTCATACCTTCTCACTCGTCATGTGAGGAAGTTTTCTGGAGACTTTCGTAAGGCCTGTCATAACTTCTGAACACACAGCAAGTAGGACACTCCTTGGCTTGCAAAAGCTGTAGCCAAGCTTGGTCATTTAGTTGGCTCCTGGGATCACCCTTCTAGGCTCTGTTTGAGCCTTAAAAGGGTCCCCAACCCCTGAGTCATTGGCCAGTACCATTCAGTGGTCTGTGAGAAATCAAGCCACACAGAAGAGGTGAGGGACAGGCCAGCATGCAGTTATTATATGACTTTAGTTCATTAGTCATTTTTCTAGTATATACAAGGGAAATACCAAGAGACTGAAAGAACTCAAAAACACAGGTTCTCTTAGAATTGCTTTTATTCCTAACTAGCAGAAAACCTCAATATACACAGTGTGATCAAAATGTATGATGGTTTTCTTTTAAATTATTACCAGAAAAAACACATTTCCACTAATCCTTCAAAATATTCCCGCTGTTTCTTCAAACATGCCTTCTCCCATCATTCTTACCACTTTTTGAAACAGTCCTAGGAAGTCCTCTTTTGTCAGTGACTTTGTGCTGTGTGGCACAAATTCCTTAGGGGCCTGAATCCGTTCAAAGTGTTTACCTTCTGTGGACATGGTGACTTTGAGGAAGAGGCAGAAGGCCCACAGAGCCAGTCCTGGTCGGCAAGATGGATACAGTCATGCCATGATACCTTGGTCCTTACGAGCCTGTTTTCCTGTTAGATAGCACTTGGCAGCTACACTGACTATTTTTTATTTTGAGACGGGATCTTGCTCTGTAGCCCAGGCTGGCCTTGGATTCATGGCAGTCCTCCTGCCTCAGCCCCCAAGTGCTGGGATTCCAGGCATGCCTGGCTTTATGTGTTGCTGGGGAATCGAACTCAGGGCCTTGCACTAGCAAGGCCAGCACTTTAACCTGTGTGCCATTCCTCCCGCCCATACTCACTGTATTTTTTATCACATCTCATAAAGACGCAAAAGAGGACTTCCGGAGTTGCTTCTAAGAGTGTTAAAAATGATGTCACACATGTGTCTGAAGTGAGTTTGAAGCCAGGGTGTATTCTGAAGAGGAGTAATGGCAGTCTGTCTTTTTTCCATCATTTAAAAAAATGTAAACACCCACGGTAGTTTTTGACCACACTGATCTCTCAGTTATGGCAGCAGTCGGGGCGGGGCTGGAAGAGTGACGATGTGGCCTGTGTGTTTAGACAGGAGCACCTTGGGGTCTCTTCACTTTCCTTTTGTGGTTTGTCCTATAGTGGTCGGACCCAGAAGCAGGTTCTCGACTACGTTAAAGAAGGAGGACACAAGAAAGTTCAGTTCGAGAGGTAAGAGGGGCTTCCGTGCTGGCTCTGCCCTCTCCAGGCAAGGGCGTTGGGGCTAAACATGACCTCAACCCGGCTCAGGTCTTGCAAGTTACAGGATTTGTGTTTCACAGTCCACCTCAGGAAGTTTGATGTTAGCCAGGAATGTTTTAGGACCCAGGGACGCTCAAGAGTAAGAGGAGCCAGGCCCAGTAGTGCAGCCCGGTAGCACTGTGGCAGGCTGAGGCAGGAGGATCACAAGTTTGAGCCCATCCTGGACAACTTGGTGACCCTGTCTCAAATAAATAATTTCTAAAAACGGGCTGGAGAAGTAGCTCAGAGCAAAGACCCTTTTTCAGTCTCTAGTGCCACCAGAACAAAAAAATAGAGTAAGAAGAGATGAGAAGAACAGTGTGGAAGGACGAAGGAGGGAGAGCGTAGCTGGTGGCAGACGAGGCTGGCCAAGGCACAGCGGCGGCAGTGTTTGGACGGTGAACCTTTCCTTCCATTTAAAAATGAAAACCTCTAACTTTTGCCATCCTGGATGGTTTCTTCCAGAAAACACAGCAAGATTCATTCCATCAGGAGCCTTGCTACGGAGCCCACAGAACCGAACTCAGAAGTGCCAAAACAGGTCAGGAATGATGGGGCATGGCCCCCTGGTCGCCAGATTCCCTCCGCTGAGCTGCAGGCTTCCCCGTACCTGCCTCTCGGTGCTGTGTCCTTTACCTCAGGGTTTGAACAGGTGAGGGTCTGGTCCCAGCCGACTCTGACCCAACACAGGTCTTGTCCTCTGCACGCTGGGTGTGTGGCCCATTCCCAGCTGTCCATCTCTGGTCTTAGCCCCAAGAACTTTGCTCTTTTCATCTGAACTCAGCTTAGGGTGGAGATGGCCACAGAGCCAGTCCAGCCAGGCCCACCCACCAGCTAAATGGGCTTTTTTGTGGAAAGCGATGGGAACCCCTTTTGCTGCTGAGGGCGTAGCTTCCACTTGGTGCCAGGGTCGGAAGCCTTCTTTGGCACAGAACGGGGCTGTGAGTTCTCAGGGCTCATGTTACAGGACGGTGGCCACAATGCAACAAGAGACATTTATTATCACTGTTGCTCTGAGGTAGCAAAGGCTTTTTTCCCCAGAGTTGGACTCTGGGTACATTTTTGTCAAAGAGAATAAGGACTTTGTTGAGGAAGAACATGGAGGAAGTTTCATCGTACAGATCCAGAGCCCTTTCCCTGCCACACTCCCCTCAGAGCGTGAGCAGCAAAGGTGTTGGTCAGCGTTCTGCTGAAGGCTTGCGTCAAAGGGCCCGTGGTGGGCTCTTCTCCTGTCTCATAGGGGCTGGAAGGGCTGCTGTTCTGTAGAATCTTTGGAAACGCAATCTGAAACAAAAAGTTTTGAAAGCAGAGATGGTACCCCTTTTGTGCTGCTGGAGACCCAGCCTCTCCCCACTGAAAGAACCTTCTCAAACATCACAAAGTCACTACTATTAGAGTACATCCTTCCTGTACCAGGGAGAGCTGGGAAGCCTCTGACAGTCCTTTCAGCCATGGGATGCCTAAGGAGATGTTAAGCTAGAATGATGGACTCTTCTTTTTTTAGCTCTAATGTAACAGTCTCCCTATTCTCTTGGTCCCCCTCTGTCCCTTTCTTCCCCCCTGCCCAGTCTCCACAGAGCACCAGCCTTACATTCGGAGAAGGTGCCAAGTCCCCTGGCCAGAGGACTGCTGGCCAGAGCTGCCAGCAAGCGAAGGAACTGAAAGTTTCCGCTGGAGACTCAGGGCTCCACCAGAGCCCCGTTATGAAGACGAGCCCTCTGGGGAACAAGCTGGCAGATGGAGGCTCCCCACCACCGCCACCGCCACCAGAGGAGGGGGAAGAGGAGGAGGGCGTCAAGGACAAGGTCCAGCCCGGCAAGCCTGAGCGCCTGCAGCCAAGCACAGGTCCAGCATCCCGGGCTGCTAGAGGCAGCAGTGCTTCCATTCCTTTCATTGACTGCAGTGATGTAGATAGTGAATGTGACCTTCTCAGAGAACAAGCGTCCCAGTCACGGTCCCAAACAAATGACAATTATGAGGGTGATTTGACCAGTGGTGTTTATCTGCTCTCCAGGGACGAGAGGCGAGCAGAGGAGAGGCGTAAGGCTTCCCCTCCCTCTGCGAAGTCCTCCTGGCCTCCTTCCAAAGAATTCCTTGATGATGATTCAGCAGACATAACCTTTGACATGAGCGGGAGCCCTGGCCTCCCAAGACATAGCTCCCTGATAGATGAAATGTTCAGGGCCTCCGCTGGTCACAGCCCCTTGGCCACCCCACTGTCACCCAGCAGTAGCAGTTCAAGTCCAAATATGAGTTGGGACAGGACGGGGTCCCAAGGTTATATTTCTGAAAATGGACATGACCTTAAAGAGCGAAGTGTGGGAGAAGATCCCATCCCGAGCCAGGACCACCAGTGTGAGAACTACTCTCCCATCTTGCAGAGGCCGTACCTACGGAACCTTCCTAGTAGATATAATAAGTCAGAGACAGATCCTCTTATTCTCAGCCAGGTAGCCTGCACCCCAGACCCCATAGACAGGTTTGATGACCATGACAAGGGAGGGCTGGCCAGCACAGCTGCTTCAGAAGGTAGATTGCTGGCCAACGGCATGCCTCTGGTAAACCCCACCCCAGAGGTCCCCCTTGGCCAGTCAGTGTGTACCAGCAGCATGGTGGGCCAGGTAGCTCCCCTACAAATGACCGAGGGCTCCACCAGCAGTGGGACCGAATCCAGCGATTCAGATTCTGCCGTGGTGAGCCCTGTGGGTCAGGCCCTGATGTTTGGTCACCCAGGAAGGCTGAGCTCACCTTCTGTGGCGAGAGGTCAGCTAGCTTTGGGTGGTCGGCGTCTGAGGGAGGAACAAGAAGCGGAGGAGGAGGAGGAAGACTGACAAGGCTAGAAGGCAAGTGGTCAGCTGTTGGTAACATGGGACAAGAGGCCAGCGTCACAGTAGAGATAATGTGTACTGGTGACTCGTTGATTTTTAGTCAGTGTTTGTTAGATGAGGTTTTGGACAGGCCCACACTGAATCGGGCCTGACTTCTGAAACTGTTCAGAGAAGCAAAAATTCATCGATGTGGCTCCTAGTGATGAGTTACCAGGAGCTTGTTTATTTAGTGGTTGAAAGCTAGAAAGAACTTCTTTATGGTGAGTCTAGTGATGTGTATAGTGTGTTATATTTACATGGCAATTTTCTGTCTATATTCAATTACGTATGCAGATCCTCCTGTGAGTAGAATGTGAAATGTTGTGACACAGGAGAGACTTGTTAGCTTTACCTCCCTCCTCTCTTTAAAACGAGAGCTACTGTTCTGTGCCTCCTAAAGTGAGCAGATAACATTCAGGGCCAAATGTATGTTGATTGCTGGTTGAGATTGAGTAGGTGAAACTGTGGTCAAGAACAATGAGTATTTCGGTGACAAGAATCAGGGGTTGTTTTTTCCATCATGTGAAATGCTGTGAAGGTTGTCAGATCTCCGTGAATCGTAATTTACCTGCTTGCTTAGTTTGAGTTTGCAACGATGGGTCCTATTTGTTAGTTCTGTTTTATGACGTTATCATTTCGGCTCCCAATGTCTCTTGCTGAGACAGAAATGCCATTGAGTGATGATGGAAGAAAAAGTAGTGTCTTAGAGTTGTTATGATTGTTAGCCACCCAGATGCCTGCTATCAGCCGTGCCCCGCAGAGGACTGCTCGCTTGTAACACTGCCTGGGTCGGTCGGTATGCACGTTCTCAGGAGCGGGTCTTCTGTGGGAACAACACTGCTTGGCTCTTTCTCTAAGCAGAAATGTGTACACCTCACTTGCCTCTGTCAGCGCCTGTCACTCAGCCTTCTGGAACCCTAGGTCAAGGAGTCTAATTTTAACCTGGTTTGTGTGTCTGCCTTAGCTATAGTTGGTATCATGTGAGCCATTGTCAAAGTTAGTGATGCGGGATGCTGATCCAAGAGATTTCCATCTCCTGGTCTGGGTCCGGTTTGATGCCCCAGGTTCTGCTGGGCAGCCAGGGTCAGGTGTCAGCTAGACCTGATTGCCTTGTAGAATCTAGTAGGATAGGTGGGAAGCATTGGCTAAATTTGGGGCTTGTTTGCAGAGTAAGAAAAGCATCACAGATGAAATGCTTTTTTTTTTTTAATGCCTGTTATTTGTACTTTTCAGGTTTTGGTACTTGAAAAAAGTAATTGTAGATTACAATTTTTAGATCAGAAGTAACTGCAACATTTTTGTAAAGGGTTTTAACGATACTACATCCCTGATGTGCTGTCTTGCCAGTGCCCTTGTGAGTCTCATGCTGTGACTTCACCATAGGGGAACAATAAGGCATGTTTAGGAAACTGAGTAGAATTTGGCAGCAGGATTGAACAAACAGAAGTGTCCACTCATCTTGTGGTTCACAATGATTGTCCACTTGAATGTCAAGAAATCATTTCAAAGATTCTGAAGGCTTAGGTGGGTTTTTTTAAACAATATTTTGTCTATTTCCCTAATCACTTGACTCAGTGCATGACTGATGAATCAAACTTATTACTTGGATAGTCTTTGAAAGTTGTTCATTGAAGTAGTCTGTTTATATCTTGCTTTAGATTTAAATATTCAACATAATTACAGAATTTTAAAGCCTGAAGGAGATCTTAGAAATCATCTAGGTAAACCTTAATTGTGGGTAACAAACCTTGTTCTGAAGTGACTTCAGATATTAGTGAAGCCATTTCCCAGAAAAGCTGAAATTATAACTTTGGTCAGTAGGCTTAAGCCTTTCACTCTTATGTGATATTTTGTGCAATAGGACCTCTTAGAATCTATACTTTGGAGACTCTTCATGGTTACTAAGTAAAATCAGACAAGAAGATGAGGGATTATTAAGTAGACCTCGGTTACACACCGTAAGAGGTAGGAAGATCTGCCTTTTATATTGTGAGTTTTTTGCAGTTATAACACATTTTTTACATATACTATTTAAACTTTGACAAAGATGTCAGCTTGCTGTATAAAATGCTTCATCAGAAGTGAGTTGAGCGTTGTCTGGTTTGGAATCCTGGGGTTCAATTGTGAAGGTGGTTTGTTCAAATGAATTTTTACGTCTACTTATACTGTAGTCTGACAATTAAATATGAGCACTAGTTATAATGTGTTATAATGTGAATATAACATGAATCATCAAATATAAGCCTCTAAAGCAAAACATACTCCAGGAATAATTTTGTTTTGCTGTTTTCTACAGAAATGATTTTTATCTAGTGTTTTAAAAGCTGTCGATCAATTGTTGTATTTCCAGTTTTATATTGACAAGTTACAACTTTCAGATTTGCACATAATTTTTCCTCTCCTTGGTTTTATACCAGCCAGGCAACTCAGTTTCTTGGCTTATGGGCCAGTATTTTGGGGGAAAAAAATCGTGGTGTAATCACTAGTGCTTAAGCAAGTTGGGATATAGCTTATTCAAGGTAGCATATCCTGATATGCCAAGATACCATTTACCAGTTGTCTCAAGGGAAGCTTGTCATCCGTGTAGTTTTTAGAACAGTGATTAGAGTGTTAATGCATGCATGCCTTGGGCCTGGCAGAGCAAGGTGGCTATGACGTGTTCTCCTCACTGTGTGGAGCTCAGCAAAGCCAACAGTCCTCACTGCTCACCTTCCACGCTCTGACTTCTGGAAGACTCTAGTCTCCCAGTCTTGCTGGGGACTGCAGAGCCTCCCAGCACAGCCTTTGCATAAAGTTGAAGTAAGAGCAAGGCAGGGAAGGCCAAAGGATAGGGTTGGGTGTGCAGGACAGGTGGCAGGGCTTATGAAGGACTGGTGACTTGGTTTACATTTCCAAAGTTTCCTAAGACAGTCAGTCAACCATTCTTCTTAAGACAATAGCCAGTGTACATATCTCTCAGATCAGGAAGGAATCTGGTCCCTCAAACACAGCTATTCCTGTAGCCCTGTGAAATGATATCTTAAGGCCATGGATCAAAGACAATTCTATATAGAAATACAAATTCAAAGTCACGCTCCGCTGCATGAGGGCCTCCTTGCATTAATATCTTTTGTTGGATATTATTTCCAAATGTGTAAATTGTAGACCCTTTTGTGGCTGTTCTTGCTGTAGCTTATTAAGGACAAAGTAAAAAAGCAAGACATTCTTTTAGCATGAAGAAATGTATCTAATGAGTTCCAGAACTTAGAACAAATGGCTGCCACCCCTTCACCAGTCATCTGGATGCCGTCGACAGGATTTTATTAGACAGGCATTTAATCAGAGGAAGTCTGGGGGCCAGAGTCTTCCCTAAGTGTGTGATTCATCTTTGCGAACTTCTCAGATTTATCTCGCCAAATCATGCCGCATGGCCTGCACTTAAAATGTGAACGATAACGATTTTGTTCTCAAGAGCTTCTCTGAAGATTAAAGCAGGTGGTCATTAAAAAGAAAAAAAAAGCCAGCCTGCAAGATGAAAATGCAAGGCCTTCTGTGTCCATGGAGTACACAAGGTCCAGCCAGGCACGGAAGGGCCCAGCGTGGCAGTCCTGGAGCATTCTGATCAGGCTGTCAAGTAATTTCAAAAAGAAGGAAAAAATTAGATATTATACTATTATTTTGAATGTTGGTAAAACCATTGTGAGATCCCTTTCTCTTATCTGGAGTCAGGGGTCCCATGCACTTAATCAGTTTCAAGCCATAATGTGTTTGGTGGAACTGTAGCTGATTTCAGTTCTTGAGTGAGAGGCACTCAAGTTTAAAATTAAGAAATCTGAAGCCCCTTTAGCCATCAAGTTTAGTTTCATTTTATTTGCTGCTTTTGTGATCACTTGGCTTTACCTGGGTCCCTTCTCTGACAGGCTGGAATTTCAAGAGTTCTTGGAGTTACATTCCCAGGGAAGCTTTATTTATTTATTTTTCTTTTTCTGGGCTTTCTCTGTCATTCATGTACACATTCCTCCTCTGGAACCTCTTACCCAACTTACCTGAAGACTGATCTTCTCTGGGTTTTCCTGCATGAGACTCTTGTATCGCTGTTGATGTTTGCCAGTGGAATTGCAGGAGGCTTTTTGGCAGTCCTTATAGTACAGCCTGTTTCTCTGAACCTTGAAGAGGTGAACATTTCAAAACCATCACCCTACTGGTAACTCTCTGAGGTTTATATGCAGCTGTGTTGTCCAAACCTGTAAGAACACACAGTCAGAAAGGTGCTACTGAATGAACTTACTTCTGTGAGCAGTGAGGAATTAAAGAAATTTCCTCTGGCAACATCAAAGAATTGAGAATTGACTGGCACTCTTTTTTTTTTTTTTCCCTTGTTAGTTTAATTCCATCTGTTTCTGTGTGAGTGCCTGAAACTTAAAGACAGGAAAATGGGGTCTCTGGGGACCATTTGTGCATACCTCAAGTTCCGGCTGCTGGTGTTTAAAATGGAGTCCTAACTTTTAGGTCAAATTTAGCATTGCATTTACTGTCGCCGTTTTCTTTTTATTAAAATAAAAAGTAATAAAAAGAAAAAACCTCCATGCTGATTAGAACATGGAGTTGGCCTAGAAGTGTAGACATCTGTAGTCGCAAGGGGAGCTAGAGAAGTGGCTCGGTAGAGGGCCTGCCTACAGGGGCAAGGCCTGGGTGTCAGCCCCAGCACTGTCATGCTGTTATGGCTTAGTTACCACCTATTTGGACACGTGCATGGAGGGATCTGCTGTGTCTCCTTGATTACCTGGAGGGAGATTTCCAAGCGTTTCCCTGCAGACACTCTGTCATGATGGATTTTTGTGCCCTGCGCGCTCAGCTGCTTCATAGCTTCTGGCATTGGACCGAAGCTTCCTGCAGAAAGCAGCTCCTTCGCTGTGTCCTGAGGGTCTAGATGGGTGCGGGGAGGGGGGGGATTAAAACTCAGCTGTTGACTCCTGGGCTATCTGATCTACATGAGTAGCCAGGAGCTGGTCCCAGAGGCTGACTCTGCAGAGCTGATGCTGCTACCATCGTGGACAATGGCACTGGAAGATACTCGTGCTTGCTGCCAGGGCCAGGCGCCACTGTTGCAGATGGCAGGGCAGAGTGGTAAGAAGTCACTACGGAGAGCAGCGTGCACAGACCTAGGGCGTCGGGAGGGAGCTTGGACCACCTTATGTGCAGGGAGGCTGGGTCTAGAGAATCGGCCAGTAGCAAGTTGGCATTACACGAATATGGGTAGCTCACTGGCTCAGAAAGGGTAGACGGTAGAAGGGGGCCTCTAGTAGAGTGGTGACCTGTCTGTCGTTGCTTGCAGACTAGCTTTTCTGGCTCACAAAACCCAAGCTAACAACTTTTTACTGGGCCTCCAAGTCACTTTGTAAGAGAGAAGGCATCGCCGCTCTGCCTGCCAAGACTTGAAAAAGGACCAAAAGGTTTGTCTTCCTTAGTTAGGGGCACACCAGCTGCTCTCTCCAGAAACATCTCCAGTGCTGATGGGTTAAATCCTTTGCCCTTAACGCCTTCCTGCCTTGGGAATTTGCACTGATGCTTGACTAACTGAATCTCACAAGCTTGGCCTGTATTATTAATCCAATTTCCTTCTGTTCTCTGTATATATACTTAATACTATAGGTAATATGTTTTATTTAAAATTTCTAATACACTGAATTAATTTGAAAACAAAAGGCTGGGGGGACTTCATTCTCATTTTTGTCATTTGTTTAATAAACTGGAGAAAACATTTTTTCTGTTGTCTCGATGTATGCAGTGTTTTGTCAGCATGTGCCTCTCCGGGAGAAAAAGCTGCTGCTCTTAGCATTCCGTCTGCATCCTCGAAGCATGGCATGTCTCTGTTCCCTCCCTTGTTGGAGCACTATCTAATGTCTTCTCTTTTTTGTTTTAATTCTGCGGGAGAATGCCAGTTTGTACTTGGGTACTTTTTCCTCCAGAACACAGTGATCCTGTTAGCTCAATAGCACACTGACACAGGAAGCATGCCTGGGCCACTCCAGGCGGTGCCTTGTTTGGCTAAGGTGAGGGAAGAAGGCGCATAGAAGACTTTGCCTTCCTGGCTTTATCTTCTGACAAGCCTGCACGGTACAGTTTGGTGCAGTGCATGGGGTGAGCAGGCCCTCGGAAAGCGAGCAGGATCACTGTAGGGGGAAAAATCATTGAAACAGAGAGCATCTGTGCAGGTAGCTCACACAGGGAGCCCGGACAGCCAACCCAAGGGCAAGCCTTTATATTCCAAAGGGCGACATCCATTTCATTGGAGACAGAAGACCTTACAGAGGGCTAGGGATGTCGCCCAGTGGTAGAGCACTTACCTAGCTGGCATGAGGGTTTGGGTTTAATCACTAGCACCACAAAAAAAATTAAAAAAAATAAAATGATAGCTCTCTGTGCATCATACCTGACAGAGAATTGAGTTGTGTTTTGGAAGAGGTAGTCGGTAGGAACGCCAGAGCCTCGCCCCACTCAGCCCCAGTGGGTTCTTCTTAGCTAGGTGGTTATTGCTCCTTGTGGTGGCACCCAAGATGTGGGCTCCCCCAGATGCTGTCTGGGTTCACTTTCTCCCGGCTGTGCACGAATTCGGCACCTCAGCATGGGGTCTGTCACCGGGAAGATGGCCGGCTTCTCCAATAACAATGAGCTTGGTGACTTAGCATGGAAGGCCAAGTTCATGTCACAGCCTGTGCACAGTATCAATATTTCTTGTTCATCCACGTGGAAGCGGCTTGGTCTTGTCCTGACAGGTATCTTGCTGTGAACACTGTCCATTGTAACTGTTCTTTCCCGCTGATGGCTGACGCTTGGCCCTGAGTGCAACGGGGTATTCTGTCACTGGTATGACGCACAGTGTCCCCCAGTCCCGACACAGCCACCACTTCCACCACCACTGCCGTTCCCATCTTCTGACCAAGGAGTTTTCTCCTTTATCTTTTCCTTTTAAGAACAAGCCTGTGCATTCGCCACCATTTTTCCATTCATGGCATTTTTCTTTTTATTTTTCTGCAAGTGGCATCCTTGTTGCTTTCTGTCACCTGATGAACGGAAATGGACATTTAGTTGCTTATAAATGTGGCTTAAAGGAACCGGATGTGTGAAGCACACGTACCCTACTATCAGCAGCCAGGGGGATCCAGAAGAGGATAGCTGCTAGCATGGGCCCTCCCCTCCCTGGGCTTGCATGAGGGACCTTGGGATTATCACAAAACACTGCCAGCTTTTCTCAGATTTCACTGGGCAGGAACCCAACTTACGACACTGTAGTGACTCCAGACTATTTGGAAGCCACTTCTGATTCAGCATAATACTGATCTTTTTGGAACACGTCATCTCTAGGGAGATGTCACTGCATTCTTTTTTATAGAGAGGTTGTGGATTTTAAAGCGTTAAAAAAAAAAAAAAAAACAGCAAAAGCCTGTGCTTCTGATGTTTTCCCTATATGTACCTTTAGAACATATTCCGGGTTCAGAGATTCAAATCTCCTAACTTTAGAACCAGTTAACAGGAGGTACATCATGGTACCTGACTGGCATCTAGAACTTAATTAAATAATTTTATTTGAAGGAATTTTGAAAAGAAAAATTGAGAAGCAGTCATTATACACGTTTTTATCCATATTCTTCCTTCAAATATGCACATAGATTTTTCTATTTCCTCTTTCGTAGAAAAGATGTCATGTAACTAGTTAATAAGAGATTACCAATTTGACAAAAAGAACAAGTTTTAAATACTTGAAATGCCATTTTCTAAGTAGAAAAATAGATTGGAATTTCTTTCTTCTCCCTGAAGTGTGTGAAGTTTTTTAATCTTTAACGTAAGCTGAAGAGGTTGATAACTTGTAGGAAGCTTGTGCCCAGTCCATCCCAGTGGGGACAGAAGTCGTAGAGTGGGACAGTTGATGAAGGAAGGCCCTCCCAGTGCGCTGCATGCAGTATTCTGGATGAGGAGCTGGTCGAACAGTGATGTTGGGGACTCGGGCCTCCCCAGGGCCAGGAGAAAATGGTGCATGTATTTTAAATGAAAAAACCACAGAAGCAGTTCTGGACTGGGTGATAAATTGAAATCCATAAATTCAGCAGTGCTAATTTGAATTCCATAATTGTTTGTGCATTGAGAAAGTACACATTTAAGGAGGATTTTAAAAAAGCAATTACCAGAAATGCTTCCCTTGAGAGCAGTGTTAGCGAAGGCTCTGCAGTCCGTGGGGGCGACATAAGCTCAACCTTCTTCCTCCAGATTAATGGCAAGCGCCGGGAAGGGTCATGAAATCATTAGGAAGGAGCGGAGGGTTTAGAGAGGAATGGCTGGGAAACGACTCAGGGCATCTGCTGAATGTAGGAAAATATTTAGCAGACGTAGAAACTTCCGGACATCTAAGGGTATAAGTAATCTTTTTCTAATTTCTCCAGACTTCTTTTTACCTATTGCCTTAATATCTGGGTGCTTCCTCATAAGGTCCCCCCAAATTATTTGCCTAAAGCTCTGTAATGAAAGTCGTTCCTTGGTGGTGTTACAAAGAACAGGTGTTACAGATACTGAGATATTAATAATTCTACTGAGTGGCTATAGACAGAGTCAGCTTCCTGTCCCCATCGCCTGGGGCTGAGACTTTGAAGGAGGTGACAGGCTGCAAAATCTGAACAAGCTTTGTGTCCTGTGTAAGTCAGATCTTATCTAACAACGGGACCACATTGGTTTCCTTTTTTATTTATTTATTTTTTTTTTTGTAAAATGGACTACTTCATTGAAAATAAGTTCTAACATTATAGTTTTAATAGCTCCATAACTTTACACATTGGTTTTCTTTACACACTGCAGTCACACCTGCCTGTGTGGAAACCAGTTACTACAGGCTGTTGTCAACACTGTGACTCAAAGTCGAAAGAGAATTCTAATTATTTATCAAGCTGCCAAATTCTACTAGTTGCCTGTGTCAGCGTATTTCATTGGTTGCTGCCTGTTAAATGAGTGGCTTTCCTTTTTTTGCACTACGGAAACTTAAGTTATCAATAAAATTTCAAAGCCAAGAATTTTTGTTTCTTTTGCAGAGGTAAAGGGTCCTCTCTTCTGTGGACGCCCACCTCACCTTTGCCTTCCTTAGTCTTGCTGATCGATGTCTAGATCAGGCTGCTACTTACTAATTGATGACCTTCCAGTTCAGTACACCCCCTGCCCTTCTTTTCTTAGGCTGTATGAGTAAGACACAGAAAAGGGAAACTGACCGGCCTGCTGTGGCCGTTCCAAGTGTGCATATGGCACATATAAGTACGTGGCTATGCGCATCTCCAGGCTACGTGAGGTGCAGCAAGCTTTGCCTCAGCACCCTGCAGGCTGATGCTGAGTGTCCCCTGCATGACCTAGGCACAGATGAGCATGATGATCATGTTTGGTCCTGTCTCTGTCTTCAGGGTAGCCAGTCCCATGGGGTCCTTCCATAATTAACTGCCTCTCTTTAAAATGGGTTTCATCCCTCCTGGAGCAGCCTCTTGCCTTAGCCTTTCTGAGTGCTCAGTCGACTAACTCTGAATGACCCCAGGTGGATTTCTACCAGGGCTCTAGCACTTGAACCTCCAGCACGTGGAAGTGGTGGTTGTGTTTGAATCTGTGCCACTGGCTCTGTGACAGTTTGCTTTGTCTGTTGGTGGACGCTCCCCGGGGCCTGACAGTCCCTGTCCCCTCACAGCCTGCTCACTCCCCCTTCAAGCTAGCCTTCTAACAACCCTTTATTCTTGGCTACAACTCTTTGACTGGCGAGGCGAATACATTTTCTGTCCACGTCCCTGCCAACGCAAGGCCCAGCATGCTGTCACCGACAGCTGCCTCCCCTGACCTCACTCACGCACAGTCACCGTGAGAGCCGACTGTGAGCCCCGCGTTTCGCTAGGTGGTTAATGGACAAATAAAACGCAACTCATTAATGCATGGAATGTGTTCTCTCTAGACAAACTGCCAGAATTTCTCTTTTCTAATTCCTATTTGTAGCACTACCATTTCTACTTCTGTGGTTTTTTGGAAGAGCATAGCGTAGCACCCTGAAACAACTGCAGTTCTAATATGTTGTCACTATTTCTATCTGACGAGTTCCAGTTCTTTCATAATTATTGTACTCAGTTGTGCACCAGTGTCAATAAAATTGACATTTGTGAAGTGACTTCTTGGCCTTTTTCTCCGGGGTTTACTGGGTTTGGTGGCGTGTGGGGTGACTGGGTCTCTCTCTAACACCAGAGCTTCTCTTCCATGAGGTGTGTTATAAGGATTTTTTAAAAATGCAAACATCTTAAATCTGCCCCTCCCCTTTCTAATCTTGTTATTCAGGGAGCATTGGACTGACCAGTTGTCAGTGAGCAGGACATCTGCTCTTTGTCTTCTGGGTACGGTGCCTTTTCACCCCGGTGAGGGTGACGCATCTAACAGCAGCCTGGGAGCAGGGTGGGAGCTGGTGGGGGCTCCACGGCTCACTCCTGCTGGGGCCCGATTCACTGCCCTTCCTTCCTCAGCGCCGTCCTTGGCCTCTGTCTTTTGGACTCTTGAGGGGCAACTTGAGCGGCTTCAGAGGGAGGGGGAAATGTCAGGGAAAGGCTCCCTGGAAATTGCTTTTCACCCGAACCCTGGAATCCTTCTCAGCATGCTGAGTAGCAGTAAGCCGGAAACTATACTGAGAAACGGGGAAAGCCTTCGCCCTGCCTTCCTTTGCATGGTCTCTGCTCATCAACATTAGCTCCAGCGTCTGCCTTAGAATTCCAGATGTAAGGGTTTGTCCAAACTACAGGCCAGAAAAATGTTTTGGAATCACTGCATGTAGCCTCAATGGGTTTAGGTATAATTTTGCAAAATCGTATTGATAGAGTCTCCTATGCATAACTCTCCCTTTTGGCTGACTTACAATGGGTAATATATATGTGTATATTTTTATATTATTTAATATAGTATCCTGCCTGCAGGACCAATTTATTACCTGTCGCTTTTGACTCACAGAGAGGAACTGTGCTAATATAATGACCTCCAGCTTGCATTTCTAAGTGACCACGATTGCATGTAATGTGATGCTAGTGTTTCTGTCCCGAACAGTGACAGACATGGAATGACATCACCAGGTATAACCAGCTTGCTTCTGTTCCTTGTAGAATGGGGAGTTAGCTGCTTGACCTTTCTGTTAGCTGTGGCCCACTGTTACAGGCGTAGTCTGTCCTCAGTACACCAGTCGCTTAGATGCCTCGTAGTTTAGTTCATGTTCCTACTCCATTCCTTTGTGTGTCCTAGTCATGTAGTTACCATGTCTCCTTAGTGATGTGTAGAAGTACAGGCAGTAGTTAATGGATGAAGCTGATTGCAGGAGACTGCTCCTAAGCTACTTTTAGCTATACAGAATTTTCTGTGAAATCCTTAATTATGTAATCAAGGCTCCCTTAAATTATGCATATTTTGGTGTCTTTATTATCAAGCCAATGGCAACTTAGGTAAAAACTAGGACGTAGTTAAGTGTGTTAATTTTGCTATGTGGTAGGCAAAGTTCTAAAGATGGGAAAAGGTGAAAGTTGCAAATAGAAGTCAAACCCGGAAGGAATTACTTTTTTTTTTTTTTCTTTAAAACTTCTCATCTCTAAACAGGCTCCCTGACTGATAGCCCTCACCTTTCAGAGCTGTCCATCAACTCGCAGGGAGGAGTTGCCCCTGCCACCGTGACCTTGTCTCCCAACCTGAGCCCTGATACCAAGCAGGCCTCGCCCTTGATCAGCCCGCTGCTCAATGACCAAGCGTGCCCAAGGACCGATGACGAAGAGGAGGGCCGGAGAAAGGTGCTGGGGGGGCCTTGCCTTAGTGTGCGCGTGGATGTGCATGTGTGCGTGTGGTGTGTGTGTGTGTGTGTGTGTGTGTGTGTGTGCGCGCGTGCGCGTACACACGCACTCCTTGATGGAGGGATGGGAGGGTAAGGTAAAGTATAAGATGTACCACTTTAAAGTGAACAATTCGGGGCCATCAATACTTTCCATTGTCACAAAACTATCACTGTTATCTGTCCTCAGAATTTTTCATCTCCAGAAAAACTTTCTTCCTATTAAAAAATAATTCTCCATCCTCCCAGCTCCAGGCAGCCACCACATTATAGGGTTTCCCAAAGGTCATCATACATGGGAGATATGTATGTGTGTGTATGTGTGTATATATATTAGGATTAATTTCTCATTTTTGTAGTAAAACTAATGCTATGAGAAAAAATAGACAAGCACTAAATTCAAAGTAGAGTTTGCCCCAAAAGCCACCATACATAGAAAAATTTAGCCAACTTTGGGGACATTCTGTCATTTTTAGTTTGACTTTAAGTACCTCATATATATAGAATCATACAGTATTTGCCCTTTCATAACTGACTTGTTCCATTCAGCATGCCACCCTCAGAGTTCATCCATGTAGCGGCATGAGGCAGAACTTCTGTTGTGTGGGCGGACCACATTTTGTTTATCCATCTATGGACAATTAGATCACTTCACCGTCTTGCTTTTGTGAATATTGCCGCTGAAACAATCCTCCTGCCTCAGCCTCCCAGCGTACTGAGGTTATAGGCGTGCGTTACCACACCTGGCTATATGTATGTCTTGACTCTGCTTTCAGTTCTTCTGTGTGTGTACTCAGGGGTGGAGTCAAGTGGATTCTTGGCGCAGTGAGGAAGGTGGCGGACAATAAGGGACTTCTTATTAAAGAGAAAGCAAACCTTGGTGGCTGGCACGGTGCCCGCTTCTTAGAATTGTTTCTTTTTGCACCTAGGCTGATAGGCTCAGGTAATCCGGACACGGGTTTCACCTGCTGACTTTACCCTACCCCCTCTGACTGGCCACCCTTGGCATCCACACACACTGTAACTTCTACCACCAGCAGCCGTGTGCCAGGTCACAGGACCACAGTGTCTCTTTCAAACGTTTCCTTGAGGACTAGAACTCCGTGCCTTGAATAGTCTGTGTCCTGAAGCTGATGGTGACATTGGCATGCAGCAGTTCTCCTGGTGGGCCTGACATGCACCCTCTCATCTTTGTCCTTCTCATCCTTAAAGGAAAGATAGGAAAGTAGGTTTGCTGGCTGGCAAAGGTCCCAAGTTAGCCACTATCCTTGAGTCTTTTTCGTACTGAGGACATTCTCAGACACTCGGAAGTGACTGTGTTGTTTCCTTCGGTGGGTTTTGCAGAGGTTCCCTGCCGACAAGGCGTACTTCATCGCTAAGGAAGTCTCTACCACGGAGCGGACGTATCTGAAGGACCTGGAGGTCATCACTTCGGTAAGTGCAGCATCCTCCCCAGCCCATGGCATTACCTCATTCACCTAAACTCACACCAGATTGAGGAGAGAAGCTGGAGCGAATTACATGTTAGTGCCTCTGACATCAGTTGAAAGGATTTTGGGTCTTGGCTTAAAGAAATTCAATGCTATTTGTAGACTTAATTTGGAATCTGCTCTATGATAAAGATTTTTTATAATTGTGATTTTTTTTAAATGCAAAGGAAGTTCCTCAAGGAGAGAAAATTAAAACTGCACGTTTTACTGCCTGGACATAGGAGGCTGGAACATTGCGTGCTTTGCCCATTGTCAAGATCCAGCTGCTTATTTTCACCCCAAGGAGATCTCAGAATGAATAGGAGCTCATTTATCTTTGATGATAAGTTCAACCATGTCAGCAAAATCTGCTGAAAGAATGCCTGTTGTTGTAATGAGTCTTCTTTAGCGTTGGAAATAAAACCAGGGCATTTTTATGGCTTTCTGACCTCTTGATTCTGAAAAAGAACTTGCCAGTCAGAAGGTACGTCAAGACCCCAAGTCTCTGCCCCTCCTGGGATGGGTAGGCCTTGTGTTCAGCCCTCGATGGATGCCCTGTGAACACTGTCGACCCCATGGAAGGGAGTGACTCTGTGCAGGTGCTCAGTCTGTCCCTGGATTGGCCACCTTCACGCTGAGCTGCTTTCTCTGTCTCTCTCTCTTTTTTTTTTTTTTTCCAGTACTGGTGAATCAAGCCACGGCCTCTGCCCTGGGCTACACCCTCAGCCTCCCCACCCCCGCACCTTGCCCTGTTTTTGTTTTTTAGCACTCGGGATTGAACCCAGGGCCATTCTGTCACTAAGCTACCTCCTGATACTCCTATTTTTATATTTTGAGATAGGGCTTCCCTAAGTTGCCTAGCTGTGGGCTCAGACTTGTGATCCTTCTGCCTCAGCCTCCTAGAACGCTGGTATCTCAGGCCTGAGCCATATGGTCATATTCCATAATTTAACGAAGGTGCAGAGGTAGCAGTCCCCAAGGCACCGTGTGGAGGCTGTCCCATGACCTTCATCAGTGATGAGCCGGCGAGTGGGCCAGAATGGAAACTCTGAGCCAGGGAGTTGCTCAGTTATCTTGGCCTAACCAGTACCTGGGTAGCAAATTCTAGAACGCAGTAGCATAGGGAGGAGCGGTCTCCCCCATCCAGTGAGAAAGGCGGGAGCAATAAGGTTTGGTCCCGGAGGTTCCTGAAATGCTAAAAATCTCGCCACGAGATCACAGTCTGCTGTAGCAGCTTCTGAAGAGCTCCGCGTTCGTCTTCATCTAGACTTCTGAGTTTCCCACTTTTTCTTCCCAGTGGTTTCAGAGCACAGCGAGCAAAGAGGACTCCATGCCCGAAACGTTGAAAAGTCTCATATTCCCGAATTTTGAACCTTTGCACAAATTCCATACTAATTTTCTCAAGGAAATCGAGCAGCGCCTTGCCCTGTGGTGAGTACGCCTTCCACTTCTGCATTCCCTTCTCCTCCTTGACCTTATTTCTACATCTTTTTTCCTGTTGTCTCCCATAACCAGCAGGCAGGAGTAATGACAACAGCAGATAAGAGACCGGCTGCAGGCAAGGCGGCCTTAAGTCATTTTTCACTTGAATTTTTACGGTTTGGATTTTGTTTTCTGTTTTTTTCCCTCCTTTGGTTGGTTTACATCTTTTTCAAAGTACATTTTCTCATGATGTGATTCTGACAAATACAGTAGTCACTTCTGGAGGGATCTTGGGGCTTATGGTAGTGGCACATGAGGGATCTGAGAAATGCTGATCATATTTTACTGATCCTTGCTTTATAGGTATTTGTGAATGACTTATTTGTCTTGCGTAGTTTCCTGTATTATATTTCAGTGCTTAAAAAATGGTTTGAAGCCAGGCCTGGTGTCCCAGGCCCATAATCCCAGCACTATGGGAAGCTGAGGAAGGAGGATCACAAATCTGAACCCAGCCTGGACAAATGGGAGGTGTAGTGAAACCTTGCCTCAAAATAAAAAAGGAAAAATGATCTGAGGGCATAATTCAGTGTGAAGACCTTGAACTCCATCAACAGTGCCACAAAAAAGTGCTTTGAAAAATACAGAGCCCAATACAACCCATGCTTTTAACTTATTTATCATAAGGATATGTCTTATTATGTGTAATAAAGGGGCAAAGACATCCAACGCAGAATTTAAAAATTAAAAATTACCTAAATTTCCATTAGTGGCAGCCTGGGTTAAAAAGTAATGTTATGTCTGCTCACTAAGTACCAGATCGAGTGTTGACCTGGGAGAAGAAGGCAGGTACAAGAACAGGTAGAAAAATTTTATATACTGTAGAATGTAAGATGTGATGTAACCTTATCTGAAATAGAAAATTTTCATGTTTTTTCAAAGGTAATTATATATAGACAGACCCCCTTGGTTGGTTGTGTTCTAAACATGCATTTGAAAAACGTCAAGGAAAAAGCTGGCAAAAGGCTTCTATGCTTTTTATATGCCATGTGCGTGCCACAGCTGACAATTTGACAGAAAGTGTCTTCAGGAGCATTTAGTGATTATAGGGCCTGAAGGAACCTCTCTGAGGCTGTGTGGCTTCAGGTGACCCCAGCCTCTGGCCTTCCAGGGCCAGTTTAATAGAGAAGCAGAGCTGGTCTGCTGCTGCTTTGTGAGGCCCAAGTACTGGGGCTGGCTGGACTCTCCGAAACCCTGAGCCGTGCCTGGCTCTGTGGGATTTAGATACTGGGATATTCACGTACACTTCTCCTTCCTGTGAAAGAACAAGGTGGCCAGCCTCACTAAGGAACCAGTGGGCAGAGGACAGCCAGAATTGAGAAATAGCAGGTCAAGAGCCTGCCTTGGTGAACATGGGGGAAGACAGTAGACATGCCATTTCAGCAAGAGGCTTGGTCCTGTGGATGGAGAGGAAACGGCACTTTTCAAAATGGAAAATAGTAGAAGAATCTAACTTTAACTTTCCGGGCATTACCTTGAACGTGCAGTTCTGCCACGTTGCCAATCCCTCATCCAGGGGTGAATCACGCTGTCATAGCAAGTCCGAAACTTTACAACTCCAGCATCTTAGACATTTTCTCATTGTGAGGACACAATAGCCAGCGCCCGCAACTTAAGAGAGGGAAGGTTTGTTTTAGTCACGTTTCTGAAGTCTCAGTGCAATCCCAGTCAGCTGCAGAGGCAGCGTGGGAGAAGGTCTGGCAGAGAACAGCTGCTCACAGCATCACGGGAGGAAGGAGGGGGGAATTAGGGAGGAGCTGGGCCGAGACTACCTCCGTCAGGCTGCACCCTCGGGGATCCACCCTCTGACCAGGCCTATCCACAACAGCGTAGGAAATTCACAGATAATCCATTAGTGCAGTCAGTGCCCACAGTCTGTTTGCCGTCTAGGTACTTGAGGTTTTGGGAGATATTTCACATCTAAACCATATCTGGGATAACTGTTTCACACCTTATCTCTGTCCGGTCGGATGCATGTCCACACAATCCTAAGCTCATCTTCCTAGAGGCTCACAGCTTGTGAGCCGGTATCACTGCAACAGTTTCAGTGTGTGTGCGGGTGGTTTCTGTCATGTTGAAGAGGTCATACATACATGGGAGATGGCATCACTGGCAATACCAGTTGGCACATCCAGAAGTCTTTGGAGAGCCACCTGGCACAGAGGCAGGAAGGCCAGATCGTCTTGTAGAGGATGGTGTCTCCAAGGCAGGCAGGCACAGAATGCGGCTGCCGCCTCAGCCATGGAGTGCACGCGGGCTGTGAAGGCCTGCCGTGACAGGCAGTCCTCGGGCCGAGCGCAGTCAGTGAGAAGACGGGCTCCCGGTAGGTGTATGAGGGAAAGCATTCACTCCAGGTTATTGATAAACCGTGCATGCCCATGTTATAAAAGGTATGTGTATGTACGTTTTCCTACTGTTACGGTTGGCTCCTGGACTCACACCACCGCCTTGGCCCGTGTTCAGCTGTCCATGGTCCTGCCTTGGCTGCCTTTCCTCGTCTATAAAATGTGGCCTTAAAGCCCTTACCTTGTAGAGCTGTTTCACAAACTAATTAAGATACTGATAGTAAAGTACTTGGGGTACTGCCCTTACAGGAAATGGGAAAACTGACCATGTTTTTAAATAACTCCTAATTTTGAAATATTTTTAGCTTTACAGAAAAGGTGCTAAGATAGTAGAGTTTCCTTACATTCCTCACCAACCTTCCTCCAATGTCTCTTGTTTATGTCACCATGGCAGAGTCATCCTAACCAGGAACCCAACATGGTACATTACTGTTAACTAAACTCCAAATCTGATTCCATGTTAATGTTTTTTGGTTGTCCCTGCTAATGGAAATGAATCTAAAGTTAACCGTGCACCAAAATTTCCCCCCAGCCAAGCCCAGTGGTGGAGGCTTTTAATCCCAGACCCTGGGAGGCTGAGGTAGGTGGGTCACAAGTTGGATCCCAGTTTGAGAAACTTAGCAATAACATGTCTTAAAATAAAAAATAAAAATGGCCTGACGATATAGTTCAATGTGAAGGCCCTGGGCTCAGTCTCTAGTACCATGAAAAGCAAACAAAAATTCCCCCCAGTTAGGTAATAAATGATCATCATCATGACTCTCCCTTAGTAGTTCTATACAAGGCTGGACTGCCTTCCACTAGATGTGACCGTTCTAGGACTGACTAGTATCAGGAAGCTTTCTGGAAGGATGAAGCCCAGCCCCTTTGGTAAACACACCTACCCCTCTCCAAACATCACCTTCTCCTGTGTAAGCACACCTGAGTGGAGGATGGGTACCCAAGGCCTACTACATGCTGGCAAAGGCTGAAGCATCCTGTTTCTTCAAAAACAAGAAAACTGGCTTGGTGAGTTCCAAAACCTGGAATACTTTTCCTTTGGAAAGCAAAGGAACTGTGTACTCAGCTGTGCAAACACATTCAAAGGAAGCCACGTACTGCCAGCCTGGGCATTCCCTTGTGGCTGCCAAAGTCCAGTCCCGAGATTGTGATGGCAGATGTTGGACCCAGGCTGGCCAGGTGATCCTTCTAGATGGGTGGAGGCCACATGGCCTACCATGCCTTGGTGGGTTCCCCAGATCTTTGCTACCAGGCACAAAGATGGATGGATGTGCCAAATAGCCACACAGAGGAAAGCCTGAAGTAAGCCCTGGTATACCCAGGATCTTCACAGAAGATTGGCTGTGTGAAAGTTGGGTCAGGGTCACTTAGAAAGCAAAGCAGAAGTCCAGCTGGGGGACCAGGCAGAGTGGATATTGAAATGTCACTGGGCAAATGTCTCAGCAGGACAAAAGAGGAGAGGGGAGGCCACCTGAAGTTTTGAATGTTGAATAACTAGGAGCATGGACTTTAGATTAGGAAGGTGTTTAATGAAGCAAGGAAAAGGCAAAGGCAACTGGCAAGGGACCAGAGGACTAACTGTGGGCACAGTCATGTTGAGGTGTCAGTGACAAAGTCCTTCAGATAGCTGGGAGTAGGGGCCTCAGGTTGTGGGAGGAAATCAGGCCTAGGAGTGTGGGTTTGGAAGTTGTCCACGAGAAGGATCAAATCTCTCTCTCATGCATGTGTGTGTGTGTGTGTGTGTGTGAGAGAGAGAGAGAGAGAGAGAGAGATTGAGTACGAGATACTGGTGATCAAGCCCAGGGCCTATAAACTGAGTTACATCCCCACTCCCAGCCCTTTTTTATTTTTGATTTTCAAGACGATTTTGATAAGTTTCTAAGACTAAGCTTAAACTTGAAATTCTCCTATCTCCGCCTTCCAGCAAGCTGAGATTACATGCCTGGGCTACTAGACACAGCTATGGATCTAATCTTTAAAACAAGGGGGGGGGGGGGGTTGCGGGAGCTGGAGGAATGGCACAGCAGTTAAAGCACTCGCCTTGCAAGATCAACGCCCTGAATTCAATTCCCCAGCACCACATAAAGCTGTTCCTGGTGGCACACGCCTGTAATCCCAGCACTCCGGAGGCTGAACCAGGCAGATTTTCCTGAGTCCAAGGGCAGCCTGGGCGATACCAGTGAGTTCAGGGATCAGCCTAAGGCGAGGCCCTGCCCCTCCTCCCAAAAAATGTTGAAAAGAAAAAGCCAGAGACAGGTACTCCCTGACTGTACGCTATGGTAGCCGGGAAGAGCCAGCCCAGGGAACCACGGACAACTGGAGAAAAGAATTAGAGCACAAGGTTGGAGGGTCCCAGAAGAGAGCAGGTCTTAGGGCGGGCTGACCGGTGGTCCAGCAAGGCAGCAGCTCCTGGGGTGCCGGAGCAGATGCGGATGGGAGGACGCTACACCTGCAGGCAGAGACGCTAGAGGAAAGACTGAAGAAGGGCTGGGGGCTGCCCCTGTCCTGAGGCCACATCCCACAGTGTCACAGGTGAAGCAGTTTTGTCTCCCTGTGACATGTCGTGGCTGAAACAGAGTGGAAGTAACTGAAAGGGCCAGAAAATGGTTTCATTCCCCTGAAGATATTCCTCATCTTTATAGAAGGACCAGTGAGCAGTCCCAGAACAAAAGCACATGAAAGATTTTTCATTGCTCTACCTGCTCCTGGAATCCTCTAGTCATTGCATTGAGTGTCATTAAAAGAAAATCATAGATGATTCCTGAGAAATGAAGCATAGAATTACCATGCAGTCAGAAATTCTGCTCCTCCTGGGTACGTGCCCCAAAGAATTGTGAGCAGGGAACACAGATACCCACAAGTCACAGTTCCTAGCAGCATTATTCCTAGTGGCCAGAAGGGGGCGGCAGCTCAGTCTCCACTGACGGATGAATGGATGAGCCTGTGTGAGTGACCCACGGTATCGAGTATTATTCAGACTTTACAGCGAAGGAAGTTATGACGCATGCCAAGAACCATTCACTTTGTGGGCAGAAACTGGGACTCAGCTTCCAGAGATACATAGGCAGGCAGTCCCGCAAGAGGCAGCTGAGTGGAGACGGGGTGCGGGAGAATGAGTGACAGTCAGTGTTTGACGGGAACAGAGTGCCGCTTGGGGAGATAGAATTCTGAAGACAGATGGTAGGATGGTCATACAACAGCGTGAATGTCCTTAAAGCTGCTGAATGATGCACATAAAAATGGCTAAGGTGAATTTTACAGCTTTACAAGAGAAAATCACAGGAATCCAGGACCGGGTGTAACACAGGCTCAAAACAGCGTGCTTGGCACAGTGGTACCGCCGCCGCCGTGTGACTGCGCTGAACCTCACTGAGCCTTAGGAAGTGTATGGGTATGGGGGTACAGGTGGAGTTGGTCCCTTCTGCTTCGAGTGCGTGTCCAAGCCAGGAAGGGTTACGGTAGGTGAGGGCCTCAGTTCAGCGCTGAGCTCCTATTCCAGAGGCAAGAGAACCCAGCTGTTACACTGAAAATATAAGTGAGGGTTTGAGTGCCTTTCTGCAGGGCTTCTAACAGCAAATGGCCAGCTGCGTCTGTGTAGGTGGTCTTTGTGTACAGGTGTGATCAAAAACATGGTATATCTAGGCCATTTTAAGAAAAATTTTAGAGGAAGATTCATTGCCATTACTCCCACCCCCAGAATCATCACTTTCGTGTTGAACACTCTTCACTGTGTGTTTTGAGCCCCCAACACGTATGCGGGCTTTGCTCCCCAAGGGGAGAATCTGTGCCCACACCTACCTGAGAAAGGGTCTACTTGCTGTATTACTTTGTTGCTGCACAAGATAGAGATAGCCATATAGATGAACAAAAAGTCTTTTTAATTACTTAACAGCAGTCATGTCTGCGCCACACACTTTGCTCAAGTCTTAGATGGTTCTTCCCAGACGTGGTGTGGTGTGAAGGTTCCTGGTCACACCATAGTATATATATATATATTATTTTTATATATATATCTCACATGGGGACAGCGAACACCCTATTTCCTATAGTGTAAAATAGGCCAGCAGTGGTGGAGCATTCTGTAAATCATGTCTCTGTGCTTCTGGTGCCGCCACTGTCCCCGCTGTGTGAGTTCAGAGGGCGCTGGGATCAGGGCATTGCTGGTGTGGCCAAGGAATCCTGAACCATGCTGTGACTCGGCAGTCCCTTCACTGCATCGATTTTCTTACCTGTGAAGCCGATTTAGCACC
This sequence comes from Ctenodactylus gundi, assembly GCA_004027205.1. NCBI lineage: Eukaryota > Metazoa > Chordata > Mammalia > Rodentia > Ctenodactylidae > Ctenodactylus > Ctenodactylus gundi. The sequence continues at coordinate 94,650 of PVKB01001794.1, forward strand.
ATTCGAGAGCTGTGATTCCTCCCCTTTGCTTTCCTGAGTTCCCATGACAACCGCCAACCTCCCCCCCCTCCCCCATCACGGGTCACATTGCACCTGGAATCTCAGTTCCCTCCACACCTGCTCTGCCGAGACTGTAGGTTCCCAGGGCGGAGCTGGGTGACTGCTTGCTCGTGTTTGCTGGGGTTCATTTTTATTGTCGTAATCCCCTTCCACCTCATCATCTCCGAAAAGTTTTTTGAGACCATTCACATACACAAAACAGTATGATAAAAGGATAATTAAACAAGGCCACCTGAAGTTAGCTGTCCAGGGCAGTAGCCAGTTTAGCCACGTGGAACATGTTGAGTAGCAAATAAAATATGGCTTCAAAGGAGCATTGCCACATGCCATGTGCTCATGAGCTGTGGCTACTGGCTTACGTCATGGGTGACATCAGTATAAAGGCCGTGCCCTTCACCACAGAGCATTCTGGTGGCCAGTGTCCTCTAGAGCATAAGTCCCCTGTCCCTGAGCTGCAGGCCAGTACTGGTCCCTGGCCTTGGAAGGACCGAATGGTGGGCAGCGAGCAAAGCCCCACCTTCCATCAGCATCCTGTTAGGTTCTACGGTCGTTGCTGATAGATGAGCGGCGGACCCCTCCTGTTGCTCGCCATTTCACAGCTATCCTCCAGCGACAGACCGTATAACAAATACTGTCCTTGAAAAAATGATTTTCAGCTAAACTGGTTCTTGGCGTCAAAAGGTTGGAGAGCACAGGCCTAGAGAATGAGGAAGAAAATCATGCTTCTTCACGTTAGCACAACCAACTCAGGGCCTGGCACCCACCGGGCACTCAAGTCATCAAACAGTGCACAACACTGGCAGAGGTTCCCCCCAAGTAAGAATTCAGCTGCAGGGAACTGCAAGGGTAGGATGCGATGTGACATTCTACAGATGGAGGCTTAAGGCTTCAAACAACTAGGTCTGTTGTCCAGGGCTCAGAGGGCACTGGAGAGAGAGCAGGTAATAGAGGCATCCCTCTAGCGCTAAGCCATGTGGCTTGTTGAAATCAGATGACAACTCTTGTGTTGCAAGGACAGAGGAGACTTGGGGATTGAGTAGGTAGGCGTGGGTTTCTGTCAGACTTCATGGGAAACCATCTGTGAGTCCCTGCCTGCTTCCACTGGCAAGTCTTCTCCTTGGACCTGTCCCCACAGCTAAGCCGGCCCTCTGAGGGGGGCCATCTCACAGGGCTTGGTGGACATGCAGAAGAGGTGGAGAATTTTATTGCCAACCAGATCAGCCATCTGCTGGGAGCTCTGTTTTGTTTGAGGACCTCCTGATGGATTTTGTGTTGACCTGGGGCTGGGGACATGAACCTGAGGGCAGAGTGTGGGTTTGTCCTGGCTGGCTTGGCCACCTTCCCCTGCGGCTCATGGGCATGGTTCTTGGCTGCCGGAGTCAAGACCAAAGGTCCAGGGCCTCCTGACACCTCACGGCTGCTGAGGTGCAACTTGCAGGCCACCTTCCCACCAACCCTCCCTGTGGGGCTGCCTCATCCATTGGCAAACAGTGGCTTCCTTGTCCTTTCCTGTCCTTTCCTCCTCCCCGACTGACCAGCTCTTTCTGTGGTGAGTGAAGTGTTTGCACAAAGTCAGGAAGGCTCGAGCATGTATGGAGGGAGGGAGAGAAAGAATGCGTGTGTGTTCATTCCTCTCTTCATGTGTAATTGGTCTTGGGAATGAATTAATCACATTGCATGGGTTAGAATGTAGCCGTGGAAATGGTTTCTTAATAGATTTTACATGCTTTCCCTAAATGAAACTGTCAAAATAATTTTCACATTTGTTGTTGCATGATGATTATTCAGGCAACAAATACGTGGCTCTGCCTGCCAGGCAAGGACCCTCGCCTTGTGGGGTTAGCATCTGGAGGATCTTCAAGAAAAATGTTATAATTAATTCTTAGTGTTCTTGATAATAAAATGACTTTTTAGTGGTTCATCATGAAACAATTGACTGGAATCTGTAGACCTAGTGGCAGTCACATGTTCAGGTGGGCAGGGCTGCAGGGGGCAGCAGGACTTTGGGTTTTGTCCCCAGTCCCCCGGCTGTGTCCTGATGTGGGCTCCTGCAGGGCTGCAGCTGGCTGAGGGAACAGACTGCTGCAGTGTTGGTAAACACGTCATGGCCCCCGCCTGCTTCCGCGTCACCCGGAGTGGACCTTTCTTTCAGCTGAGTGCTGATGGTGCTGGGTCTGGTGCTACTTACTCCAAGCCCTTCCTACAGGGACGGTCAGAGTGCTGAAGGCTTAAAGAAGCAGATACAGAGGGAAGATGGCCTGAAGTTGGGTTTCACTCCGGAGCTGTGTTGTTTTGGGGCACTGAGATTGAACACGGGGCCTTTTCATCAAGCTACATCACATCCTTCCTTCCTTTCCTTTCCTTTCTCTCTCCGTGTGTTTTGAGACAAGGTCTCACCAACCTCATTGGACCAAACACCTGACTGGCTCTCACTCTGTCCATGCACCTCTTCCTTTCAATGTGAAGACCAGCACCCAGATCGCCACTGTCTGTCTGTTTGAAGTATTGGGGCTTAAATTCAAGACCTTCTGACTAAGCTACATCCCCGACACATTTTATGAATTTTTATTTTACGACAGAGTCTCACTAAGTCTTTAAATTGCCCAAGCCAGCCTTGCACCTCTGAGCGTCCTGCCTCAGTCACCCAGGGTGCTGGGGTTATAGACCTGCCCCCCCCACCCCCAGCTGGTTTGTTTCACGCCCCCCCTTCACCTGAGCTTCTGGCCAGCCTGACACTGTCAGTCAGTCTGGGAAATTCTTTTCTCATCACTGGGTAAATCAGCTGTACAAGACTGGTGGGTGCAGACTCAGAGGCGGACTGCCTCACGTCACACACCCTGGACAGACAAAGCGGTCTCCTTGTGCCTCAGTTTTCCTAGATATAAAATGTGCCTGCCTCTGAGGATTAAATACAGCTCATACCCACAGTGTGGCTGGGCTGGGCTGCTGGAAGTACGTACAGATCGCTCTTCCTCTCTGCTGTTTACACTCCTGAATTATCAACATCAGTTAAAGCACTGGATTATAGGAAACATGAATATATCCCAGGTATGAGAGGTGACAGAAAAATACAGTTAATGTATAAATTTCTAAATATTATAGTAAGGATCCATTCCTATGACCCCCCTCCCACAGTCCCCTTGCTCTGTTCCACCTGTCCCATCCTGGGTGCCCCTTTCGGAAGCAGCTCTGGAAGTCTCTTTCGTGAGTGTCGTTATGAGGCACGATCGGCGACTGCTGCCACCCAGTGCCACCCAGCACAGGGACGGGCTCATCACAGTACTAGGCACACCCTGCTCTGCCTCACTTACCAGACCTAGCACCCTGCTACTTCCGGCCCAGAGTCAAAGTGACCGGGAAAGGTAAATGTTTTGAAGCAATTCAGGACGTTGAGGCAGCCGCAACAGCACAACTAAAAACGCCGAAAAAGACTTCCAGAATTTCTTCAGAAAGTAGCAAGAGCAGTGGAGTGAGCAGGAGCCACGTGAGCAGCAGGGCTCTGTGGAGGTAACGCCAGCTGCCGTACTATGATGATTTCTTTAAACACATGTATTTTTGCCACACTTCATACGCTCTCACTGACGATGCACACGGCTTTGCGTCCTCCCGCTGTGTGTCACCTCCCCCGCCCGGGGCAGGCCTCCTGCACTTCCTCAATTACCTTTCTCCCGCTAGGAGCTTTCTGGGCAGTTCTCTGCTTCTGTCTAAGGGCTCTTGGGAGCAAAAATCTTGATTGGAGGCTAAGTCTTGCTTCCCACAAGTGTCTCTTTGTGCCATCTAAGGTCGTGTCCCTGTGATGAGCCAGTTACTTAAAGTGATCTTCAGGCCCATCTTCCGGTGCTAAAAATACCCAGGTATGGATGGGAGAGAATTGATGTAGAACTAAGAAACTGGCTGCACGCTCTCTCAAAGCACGTGGGGAACTCTGTATCTGCGGAATAGGAAGTAACTTCACAGCCATCTTCTAGCACTGACTATGACCCCAAGGAAAGTGCAGGCAGCAGCGGGAGGGTACAGACAGGCGGGGGAGAGGAACACGCAGAGGAGATGATGCTGTGACCACCGTCGCTTTGCTGTCTAACCTCTGCTTTTGGTTTCAGGGAAGGCCGCTCCAACGCCCACATCAGAGCGGATTACCAAAGAATCGGGGACGTCATGCTGAAGAACGTCCAGGGCCTGAAGGTGAGCTGGTCGGGGTTTGGGCCAGACACAGTGCCCAGGAAAACGAGACCAGGTCTGCCAGAGGCCTCCGCCATCGGCCCTTTCTGCCTGCAGAGTCACCCAATCTGACTGGCTATACCTTACGCAAAGTAGCAGGTAGTGACCGTTGGGTAAATTATGGCAGATTTCTAGGTGAGGCCTTGGCTGGGCACCATGTCTACCTGCGACGTCACCCAATCTGGCCATCTACACCTGACCCAAAGCAGCAAGTGGTGGCAGTTGGGTGAACTGTTCTTCTAGGTTTCTAGACAGTGTTACCGGGGAAAGCATCTTGAGTAGCTTTTGGGGCTTTTGCTGTTGTTATTGTAGTTTCTGTGTCACAGGCTCTCTGCACTGTAACCAGAGTAATAGGAATGTTAATGAACAGATCACTCAAACATTTTTTCAAATGATGGAGATAAAACGTAATTTGACTGGCCATGTGTTTCATTTTTAGCCATTTGTTTTGTCTTCTAAGCCTGATAAAATACTAGATTCTGAGTTTTGCAATAATTCCAGTAAATTCTGACTTTAAATCAGTATCCATGACAAATATATTTTTAATCATCCATCAATCTAATCTCTACAAGGAAAATATCCCAGTCAGTAAAGACTACAGTCATATTCTACTCCACATGGTAAATCAAGGCCATCTCTTCCCTGTGAATTTTATTCTGACCTGCTAGTAACTCCCTTAATATAGGATATTTTAATGTATACAACTTATCTTTTGAATATATCTATATTTGCATTTGAAAGCAATCTGTCTCAGCTGCCGAGAGGCTGTCAAAGAACCTTTGTAACTACTGATGAGAGAAAATCGTGCCCTCACAGGGGACATGCGGTCCCATTGCCACCATTTCAGTCCATCCATCCATCCAGGTGTCCTTCGTTCCAAGGCTGAGCACCTAGTACATAGAAGGCAGTCTTAGGATTACTCCTGGGGCTCAAAGATCAACCCCAGGGCCCACACGTACTAGGCAAATGCTCCCAGCCCCTCCTTAACAGAGACACCAGACCCTGAGTTACGGTTCACTTTCCTCCCTTGTTCACAGGCCAGTGTGCTGTGATTGACAGCATCATCCAAGAGAAGCCAGGGTACTGGTCAGGACTCAAAGTCCTTTTATGCAGAACTGCGAAGGAAGGAAAGCAAGAATAGCTTAATGTTCCACAGCGAAGATCGTTTTAAGGCCGCAAGCTAAGCTTGATGCCCAAAACTCAGGTGTCAGAGGAGCAGGCATCTTGTCAGATCTCCGTGGGAGTTTTAAAAATTAGTATTTTTTTATTCATTCAGTACTGGAGATGAGCCCAGGGCCTTGGCACTGAGCTACATCCTTAGCCGTTTTAATTTTGGGACAGGGTCTCACTAAGTCACTAAGGTGCCGGCCTGGGCATCTGCCTGCCTCAGTCTCCTGTCGTGGTGGGATAATGGATATGTGCCACCACACCCATTTTAAAGCAAATATAGATTCACAGAAAAAATAATCAGAAAGTACAGTGTTCCTGTCCTCCCCCCATCACGGTCTCCCTTGTCACAGCATTTGGCGGTGTGCATCTGCTAAGCCGCATGAAGCAATACTGATGTGTTATCATTCACCGGAGTCTGCGGCCGGCGTTGTCTTGGTTTTATACAATCCCATGGCTGTTCAAAACTGTATAATAAGGTGTTCACCGTGACAGTGCCACTGTGCGGCACCTGTTCATCCTTCCAGCGCTGGGGTCCTCTGCTGTCACCACAGATTTACCTTTTCGAGAAAGTCTGTAGTTGAGTCCTGTAGGACGTGACTTTTGCTGGCCACGTCATCTGCTTCGTCCTGACATGAGGTGAACGTCTGTTTCCCTCCTAAGATGGCCCTTGTCCCATGGCATGGACTTTTTAGAGCCCATTCTGGCTTTTCACGTTCTGTTGCCCTGTTCTCCTGTCTAAGGTCCCAGCCTACCCAGGAGAAGGCCATCTTCCTGGGGGCTTGGACTCTGCCATCCGGGACAGCAGCAGAGGCCCCGAGCCGTGTGGACAGGCCAGCATCTTCCTGCGCACCGGCTCTTGTTTGTGGCCTTCCCAGGCTGGTCGGCCAGGTTCCCACAGAGCACTGACATTCCGCCCTGCCCTCCGCCAACCCGTAGAAAAGACTTAAAATTATACCTGCCATCCTTCCTCCCAGCCCCTTTCTCCACGACCCAGAGGGCTGCCCGTCTGTCCTCCGCCAGCTCCTCGGCTGGGTGGCATGTCAGCCGGGTGATGCCACCGCGTTTACAGCTCCAAGCTCTGTGCAGGCAAATAACAGTAGATGGGGGAGGGGGTTGGCAACCTCTTCGAGAAACGAGCTGGGCTGTTTGCTGTTGTAGTATTGTTGGTTTTAAAGCATTTTTATAAAGTGTGGAGGGTCTAGAGGAAAATGCTGGGTTCACATTCTGTCCAGAAGGCTTCGAGCTTGCAGTGTTTCCTGCCTCGACCTCCCCCTCCACTGCCCGTGCACTTACTTACCCTGGATTTGCAGGTGCTAAGCCCGCCTGCAGCCATTAGTCTTTGGCCTGAGCTGTCCTGGACTCTGCACGGCTTATATGTTCAGGCTGTAACTGTGTGTAGCTGCACATATGTGTGTAACTCTGCACAGCGCCATCACATGTGTGGTCCTCGTGGAAGGTGAGGGAGGGAGGCTAGACCAGGGCCTGGACCCTCACCGGGAAGTCAGCAATACCCACCATGTCCTCCACCCACACTGAACATCCCCTGCTACCCCTGGCCCAGATGGACAAAGAAAGGGAGGCCATGCCTTGCTTCACCTTTGACCTGCTGCCCACACAGCTCCGTCCGGGGCCACCGTTCTCCCCAGCTCCCGCGCCTGTCCCTGTTCACCCCGAAGCCCCAGGCTTGTTCCTGGCTTCCCTCTGCCCGCTCCTCCCCGCCTGTCGGTCTATGGCAGAGTCGTCTGTATGACACAGAACTGACTCTGCTCAAAGCCCATCACGTTCCTCTGTGGTTGGAGTATGTGGTTAAACTGCAGACCTGCTGGTGACGGACCTACCTGGCCCAGGGCCATCTGTCCTGACCTGCTCCCTGCCTGTCATGTTCTCCACATTCCTGCCCTGCTTGGGCGCTGGCATGTCCACACAGACAGGACAACTCGGCACCTGCCATGTGTACACCAGGCCCCCCAGAAGTGTGACCGACACTCTCAAACTCCAGTGGTGCTGGGTGTGAGGGTGCTGAGCTCTAATCCCTCTTACTCAGGAGGCTGAGGCCAGAGGATAGCATGGGCAACTTACTATGACCCTATCTCCAAGTAACTGTTTTTGTGGTACTGAGGATCGAACCCAGGGCCTCCATGCTAAGCTACATCTGTAACCCTCTTTTTATTTTTATTTTTTGAGACAGTCTTGCTAAATCTCTGTGTTACCCAGTATTTTAATTATGTTTTTATTGCTAGGACATAATACTCAACAATTTAAGAGAGGAAAGATTAATTTTAGCTCACAATTTCAGAAGGTCACAGTCCACACATGTGCAGCCAGAGGGCTCTTCACTGCATGGTGGGCAGGATCTGACTCAGCAGGGCAGAGCCAGCAGCACCTTTCCAGGTCCAGCCCCAAGCACCTGCTCCTTCCAGCCAGGGCTGGCCTCCCACGAGCACACAGCATCCCGTATCCATGGATAGCCCACAACATCCAACCACATAAAGCTTTTGGGGGACAAACCATAACACCCAGGTTGGGAACAAACTTGTAATCTTCCTGCCTCAGCCCTTCGTAGAGCAACCAAACCTGACTCAAAGTAAAAATGTGTGTAAAAGGCTGGGCTGTAGCTCAGTGGTGGTGCACTTGGCGAGCCCACACGAGGTCGCGGGTTCAGCCCTCAGGATAGCAAAAAAAAAAAAAAAAAAAAAAAAAAAAAAAAAAAAAAAAAAAAAAAAAAGCTGCACTGGGTGATAACATTGCCCGGAGCCACACACATGCACGTGCGCTTGCATGTACACACACTTGAAGTCACATCTGACTACCAGAGCCCAAGTAAGCCTGTGGATTGTGCCCATGCCAGTGTCCTGTGTCGCTGGCATTGTCCAGTGTCAGTGTACAGTGCTGGTGTCACACTGTGGCTACGCAGGATGCCCGGGCTGGGCTTGAACATGCAGTCCTCCTGTCTCAGCCTTCCTTAGGGCCGGGATTACAGGCACACACCACCACATGCAGCTGGCACTGCGAGAGGACACACAGTGGCCTGCCTGTGCATTTCCTTGCAACCTGATGAGAAGCCAGAAGGCGTCCCTGTGATGGGCTCCTAGGGGCAGGTCCAGCGTTAAGTGCAAGGCAGGCGAACAAGCATGAGGGAGAGCCCTGGGAAGAACCCCAAGGGCGTGTGGGAGGGGTGCCTCGCCAGGGGCTTGGAATGCAGGAGGCTGTCTTCCTCACACGCTTGCTGGATGCATCTGGTTGGGGGTAGCCAGCTGGCAGCAGGAGTCCACACTGGGTGAGGCAGGTGGATCAGCAGAAAGTTGTGAAAGTTCATTTTGGTGGGCCAGTGAGCAAAAAACACAGAGGGATATAGAGACACTCACAGAGGTGGACAGTGCTGAGCCACCCTGGGCCAGTGACCTTGATAACAAAGCTCTGATGTTTTTCATATTGAACGGAATTGGGAAGGGGCCAGAGAAAGAAGGAATCTGCAGTGTTCCAGGGGGTTTTCTGTGCTGGGTGACCAGCTGCTGGTCGAGCCTGGTACTGAAGTTAGAGACAGCAGGTGCTTGGGTGTGGGAGAGGGGAGGAGGTCTGTGAGGGAACACCGTGTTTCCAGCTCTCTGCAGGGCCTGGTGATGGTGATGTCACCCACAAGACTGGACCACGGTCAGGATTAGAAACCTACATTTGGGGGTGCCTGGCACCCAGAATACAGGTAGCTCCCTCTGGGAGCCATTGTCCAGTAAGACCTGAAAACAGCAACTCCACTCCTGTCCTGGGCTATCCTCTGTCCCCTCTGTCCTCACAGTCTTCTCCACCAGCCCAGAGGGGTGAATAGCACTTTAAGGCTGCACAACCAAAGGCCCTAGCTCGAACCAGCTGCCACTGCGGTGCCAGTGGAGTAGCGTTAGCGCCTAATCCTCAGCGAACTCGTGGATACAGGAGAGTGGGGACAGATAGTGACTCTGTCACCTTATGAATGAATGAAATGAGAAAACAAATGTGTTATATTTTCCCCTCCCTTTTTGTGATACTGAGAATCAAATCCGGGTCCTTTGTACTGAGCTCCATCCTCAGCCTGTATGTATGTAAATCCATAACCTGTGTTCCTGACCACCCCACCCCACTGTCTTATACTGATGTTACTCTTACTGCTTAGAGTCTGACTAAGCTGCCCAGGCTGGGCTTGAACATGCAGTCCTCCTGTCTCAATGCTCCTGAGGGCTAGGATTACAGCCACACACCACCACATTCAGCTACAAATGTATTTTTTTTTGTTTTGGTCTAGTTTGGTTTGGCTTTTTGAGACGGGGTCTCTGTAGTCTAGCCTGGCCCTAAACTCAGAAATTCTGCTGCCTCCGCTTTCCTAGTGTTGGGATTTATAGGTGTGTAGCGTCCCACCCAGCTCATACTAATGTGTTTTTAAAGTATCTGAAGCTTATGGGCGGCCCTGACCTACTTGTCCTCTTAGTGATATTTAGGAGGGAGTCACAGGTCCCCTCTCCCGTAAGAAGCGCATACACTACCCCTCAGTTTTTTTAGTCTCATTATAAAGAGGACACTTGGGCTTCTAATATCTTTTATACAGCTCACATATTTTATAATGCATATGTACTTTAAGCTGTTCAATATCTTAAGCTTTTTATTTCATGTTCAGAATTTCAATGGTGTAGTGAGATATGAAAAATACAAAATTTAAGAATGTTAAATAAGCGGGCTGAAATGAGGGTGAAGGTGCCCTTGTTTCACAAATCGAAACGGACAGAACTCGGGCAGTCTCAGGGCAGCTGATCATGACTGCACCCCATCTCTCCCCACAAGCACCTGGCGGCCCACCTCTGGAAGCACAGCGAGGCTCTGGAGGCGCTGGAGAATGCCATCAAGGGCTCGCGGCGGCTGGAGCACTTCTGCAGGGACTTCGAGCAGCAGAAGGTGTGCTACCTGCCGCTCAACACCTTCCTCCTGCGCCCGCTGCACCGGCTCATGCACTACAAGCAGGTCCTGGAGCGGCTGTGCAAGCACCTCCCGCCCAGCCACGCTGACTTCCGGGACTGCCGAGGTGAGCCCTAGCCCTGGCCCTGGCCCTGGCCCACATGTGCACTGCCGGGGCGGGGGACCCCAGGGTCACGCCCCAAGTGCGCATGCGGGATGCGCACACAGGTCAGGCCTGGCGCCCCGGGGGTCTCCAGGGGGAGGCTGCTGGTGCTGTGTCCAACGTTTTTATAACCTGCTCTTCTGTCCCGTTTGATCCGATCTTTCTCTCGAAGGGCGCTCGTGATGGTGCCACGCCCTCTTCCCTTCGTGTTTGCGTGTGTTCTCTCCCTCCTTTGAGCCTGCCTGGCTGTGGGCAGACGACTGCCTTCACTGTTGTGGTTGAAACTCCGTGTCCTGTCCTTGGGCCCACTAGAGCCCCCTGGGCGTTTTTCTAAGGTGCTATTCAACTAATAAGCATTTCACCCAAATGAGTTCTTGATCATCACCACCAGCCTGAGGCACAGCTAGGCATGTTTCTAATGTGTGGCGATGCTGAGACCAGAGAGGTTGAGGAACCTGCCCAGGGTCACACTGCTGCCAAGTGGATGACTTGGAACTGAAATCCAGAACCCTTGTTCACGACCACCCCGCCCTCGGTCTTGTACCCATGCTACTCGTACTGCTCCGCCTGTCCCTTTAACAGCTCCCGCAGGATTGGGGGTGGTATCCCATTTTATAGATAAGGGAAACGAGGCTGCCAGGGGAAGGGACCCGCAAGTGCCCCTCAGTCACGGGTCAGGGCTGGTGTTGCAGCCGGGCTTGTCCAGCTGAACCACACGTCGTTTGGAACCACTGTTAACACGTCTGCCCGCTGGTGTCTGTGCTCCCTGGCCTTGACCCCTCAGGGCTCAGCAACTTGTTGAGTCACGGCCGCTGCAGCCACGGCTGTCCACAGAGGGTGGCTGTCCTTTGAAGGTGGCTCTTGAGCCGAGGGTACGGATTTGTGCCTCCTCTCTCCTGTCAAGGCCCCGTCTTTGGCCTGAAGTATGCGAGACACCTCCTGTGTTCTAGGCTGCCAGTGGCATCTTTCTCCTCAGGCCTATCCATTTCTTATGGGCATGCTCAGATTAATTCCTGACAGGCCAGGATACGAAGGTCCCTCCCAGGGCCTTGAGAGGAGATACACAGGGTGCATTAAGAGTTGGGGGTCATGCACCCTCACTTGAGGGGGTGCATTAGTTCTCTGTTGCTGGGACAAAATATCTAGTGCCCACAGATTAAAAGAGGAAAAGTTTATTTGGCTCACGGTTTGCAGTGAGTTTGCTCCAATGATGACTATCTCCAAGGAGAAGTGGCATGGTGGAAGGACATGGCAGAGAAAAGCGGTACAGCCCCCAGCACTAGGAAGGGAAAGGGCAGAGCTGGGGACAATGAGGACGCACTCTCCCGGGTCGCGCCTGAATGACCCACCTCCATCCACGCTGTACCTCCTGGACGTGGGATCAGCTACCAGACTCATCAGTGGGGATCCAGTGTTGAGTGTAGTGTGCCCCACCCCAGGATCCAGTTGCTTTTTAAACACAGGAGACTGACACTTGGGAGGCATTTTAGGTCTAAAACATCGGAGGGACTGAGCAGGGGCTCCAAGGGAAAGGGGGTGTGTGTGTAGATCTAGGAGTTTTCCTAGACAGCGTGTAAGGAAAGAGTTGTGAACAGCACACACACAAATGAAAAGGAGAACTTGTGGGTATTCTGGAAGGTGTAAATTCTTTGTGGCTTCAGTCTGAGATACAGAGGGACAGGGCAGATAGGAGGCTGGAGCTGCAAGCTGGGATGGGACCCTGCAGCCTCCTGTGTACCTCACGAGTTCTCACCTAAGAGCAAAGGAAGACAGGAAGGAATCTGAGGCAGGGGAGAAGGCATCAGGTGTCTGTGGAACTGTCCCCGCCAGTGTGGGGAACAGAGAGAGGACTTCTGTGTCACTAGATAGAGCAGTGAGTGGCCAGAAATAAGGGGGGGGGGGAGTGAAATCAGGCTTGAAGTCACCTGGATGACTAAGAAAACAACCTCAAATAAAACATGGTGGCTGCAGGACGGCAGGAATGTTTCAAATGCCGCCCCCCGAAGGAGGAGGTGGGGCTCAGGAGTAGTTAAAGCACTTGACTAGGGTGAGCAAGGCTCTAGGTTCCATTCCCCAGCACCACATTAAAACTAGCTGGGTGTCGTGGTGCACACCTGTAATCCCAGTCTTCAGGAGGCTGTGGCAGGAGGATTGCCATGAATTCCATTTAGATTGACTAGAAGTATGGCTCTCTAATGCACCTCGTTAGCAACAGAGGAATTCATCAGTCTCTTCTCCCTGTCTCATGTCCATTGAAAACTGCCTGCAGACGGCTTACGAGCAAAGTAAGACGGTGGCAAGTCACAGGAGGGGTTCAGAAACGCTTGGTGATGTGGCGTTTTCAGAACTTCTAACAAGCCACGCTGCCTCTTGTTCCATGGCTGGGTGGGTTTTGTTCCTGCCACTTGGGGTCATTGCCAAATGTTGGTCTTTCCTGCAAAATCCCCCCTCATACCAGAAACCTGACACTGGCCTTTGGGCCACCCTTGCCATCCTTGTCCCAGTCATCTGGGCCATGAGGGCCTGACATAGGCTCCTCCCAGCTCCAAGGAACCCCACAGGTAGGTCACCCATGACTGGGACAGAAATATTCGGGTGTGTATGGACTTCCTTGGCAGATTGGGCCGATTCATGTTCCATGACAAGTAAAGTATGATGTCACTTAACACACAAAGTGGCCTTTGCTCTAGAGGGATTGAGGTACAAGGTGCGTCACCTACCTGAGCACAGTCAGAAGACAAGGGACGCTGAGCATCCTGGTGCTCAGGTGCCCAGTAAATGTCTATTGGACCAAACTGGGTGGTATCGTCTGAGGATAGAGACCTCAGTGGTCTGTTGCGGTGGCTACGATGTGGCATTCTGTGATAAGCCAGGCAGGACCTGCTTTGCACCCTGGGCAGAAAACAAGGCCAAATGCCTCCAGACCTGGGGTATGGGTAAAGAGGGTTTTGAGTTCTGAGAGCCAAGGCCAGGGCTCTGGCATTTACTGGGGTTTTGTTTGTTTGGGTGGTCATGCTACAGGAGACTGGGCCCAAGGCCTCCACACTGAGCTCTGTCCCCAGCTCATTTTGACTTTTGTTTTTGCCAAGTTTCCCGTGATGGGCTAGAACTTGGAATCTGCCTTCCTGAGCCTCCCAGAGTGCTGGCATTACAGAGCTGCCCAGACCCTCAGCCACAGTGGATGTGTGCACCCTGGTGCGTGCGGCTGGCAGCTCGCTCCTTATGCAGACCGCATGCCTCCCGGCACAGGGCCCACGCGTCCCTGCCGCACAGGGGCTCCCTGTCAGTATTCTTTGCGCCATCTTGGTGAATGGCATTCTCTCCGTGGAGGGAAGAACGGGTGCCCTGAGTGCTCATCACCCACAAGTGGTGGGCTTCTCAGATCCTCACAAGTCCACCCGCACTCTGTCCCTGGGGACACCCTTCCTCCCTGTCCGTCCCTCCATGCCCACACGTGGTCCCAGCTCAGGGCAGCTATGCGCCACGTGGCCATGCTGGCCTCACCTGCACAGGATGCTTTGCAGAAGCTCTAGTGAAGCAGATCAGCCCATTGAGGGGATCACACGATCTTTATGACCAAGCAATCAGTGTCCCCACGAGCAGCTTCTAACACAGAGCCACGCAGGAAAGGGGGGCTCAGGGCGGTGGGGAAGGGTCCTCACCGCCATCCCTGCGCCCTGCGTCCCCTCCGCAGCCGCGCTGGCCGAGATCACCGAGATGGTGGCGCAGCTGCACGGCACCATGATCAAGATGGAGAACTGCCAGAAGCTGCACGAGCTCAAGAAGGATTTAATTGGCATTGACAATCTCGCGACCCCGGGAAGAGTAAGCAGGACGCGGGAAAGTCGGGGAGGGGGTGGTTTCTGGGCATAAACAGAGTCTTTTTATTGTTGTTTGTCTGTAGTGCTGACAATGAACCCAGGGCCTTCACCCTGAGCTGCACCCCTAGCCCATTTTTTAAGGGTTTGTTTGTTTTTTGGAGACAGGATCTCACTACATTGCCCAGTATAGAGCCAGACTCAAACTTGGGATGCTCCTGCCTCAGCCTTCCAGAGTGCTAGGATTACAAGACTGCACTACTGGGCCTGGCTAATTGGAACCTTTGACTGTAGACACTCCCAGGTGAAAATACACCACCTGGGAGACCGTGGGCAGCAGAGAGGAAGGCTGGCCCCTCGCCTGCGTTGCTCCTTCCTGGCTGGTTGACCTCTCTTCTGTCCCATCCTGTCCTCCGTTCCCGTCCACCACTACACCAACAGCATGTTTTTATTTTTAAACTTCTAGGTAAATGAAAATGGAAGGAAATGAGAACAGAAATAACTGGGCGAAATGGCGATTTGATAAAACCAGATAGACAAGTTTTTAAGAGCATAAAACCGTGCAGTCCCAAGCAAGTAGGAAAAGGTTGTATTTCAATCCCAGAGATTGAATCCAAGGCCTGCACACTGAGCTACGTCCTTGGCCTGTTTTCTTTTTTGTTTTGTTCGTCTTTGAGACAGGGTGTCCGAATGGCTTGTTTCACACTTTACGGTGCTCCTGACAGCCTCCCAGAGTGCTGGGATTATACGTATTTGTTCAAGATGTAATTTTTACACATAATTTTAACTGAAACCATTGGGGGGAGATGCAGAGTGACTCCTCTGGGGACATGGGGCGACTGGGGAGCCGGCCCTTTCTCAGCCCGTCTGGGGGAGGTCCCAGGACACCTCGGGTCACCAGTCTCTCGCCAGGCCTTTGTCCCCAGAGCTCTCCCATCCCAACCCTTCCCGCTCACCCACCTGCAGAGTGTGGGCGCTTCCATCACAAGGACCCAGAGCTGGCCCGTTCGCACTGATCTAACAGGCAGCAGTGCCCACAGGAGTCACGGCCGTGGGTTCAAATACCAGCTGTCAGGGCACGGTGGAACTTTCCCTCTGTAACACGGGGATCTTCTCTTTCCCTTCGGTGAGATGGGCTGAGATGATGTAGAAATGGCACGGTGCCACCCTCCTCCTCTTCCTGCACTTATGAGGGGCTCAGCTCCCCGCATCATGCTTGCTCTGTCACTCATGGCCCTGGTCACCCACCAGCTGCTTGGGGCAACTTTCTTAATCACGTTGTGCCTTTGTTTCTTTTTCTGAAAATGAGATTAATCATGTTGAACGTCAGGCTCATGAATGGAGCTCGTGAGCCCCTGGGACCTGTCAGACACGGACCCTACTCTCAGTAACGGAGGCGCACTATTATTTACAGAAGTAAAGGGGAGTTGGGGGACACCGGCAGCTTCTGCAGGCTTCTCTCAGCATGCTGCCTCCCCTTCCTCTCTGTCACAGTCAACCTTGACCAGAATGCAGGGGGTAGCGGCCCTGGGAAAGAGTGGTGCAGAGGTAGCCAGCAGTGAGGGCCGTGTGGCAGTGTGGGCGCACTGGCGGTCACTGATGTGAGGTTCTGTGTGTATATCCTGCAGTTTAAAAATGATTATCTGGGGGTGGAGAAATGGCACAGCGGTTAAAGCGCTTGCCTAGTGAGGGCCCCGAGTTGGATTTCCCCAGTACCACGTAAGTGGTGGCACACACCTATAATCCCAGCACGGCAGCACCCCACCACTTGAACTCGGGAGGATGAGGCAGGAGGATTGTCACAAGTCCAAGGCCAGCCTGGGCTCCACAGTGAATTCAGGACCATCTGGCCTACAGAGCGAGACCCTGTCTCAGAAAAAATAGCTATTAGCTGGGCATGGACTCAGCCACTCACCAGGCTGAGGCAGGAGAATCACTTGAGCTCAGGAATTCAAGGTCAGCCTGGGCAATATAACAAGACAGTGTCAAAAAAAAGTTTGTTTCGCTTACTTTTTAAAAGCATCTGCCCCGTGCCTCCAGAAAGTCGGAGTCTGAGGGAAAATGTGACTTAGGGTACCCATTTGCCGCCGTTATCCCGAAGCAGCCACCGGATGTGGTGCTTGGCCTTCCCAGCTGCCTGCCAGCTGCCTGGCACAGCCAGAAAACTGGCTGGGGCACGCGTGACAGGAGAAGGTTAAACACACTGAGGCCAGCTCAGGTCGGAGTACAGCGCCGGCTCCTCCCACAGCCACCGCGGCTTCCTGCTGGCCCAGCCCCCACTTCCTCTGCCGTGAGGTGCCGCTAGTGGGGCACCCGCCTCACGGGCTGCTGGGAAGGAGATGATGCTTAGCGAGGACCTAGGGCTGTCACTGCCACGACGACAGGGTGCAGTCCCGGGTCCCTACGAAGGTGCGGAGTCGCAGGCGGTCGCTAAACTGGGCTCTGTCTGCTCCGTAGGAGTTCATCCGCCTGGGCAGCCTCAGCAAGCTCTCGGGGAAGGGGCTGCAGCAGCGCATGTTCTTCCTGGTAAGTGGCCCGAGCTGTGTGTCCCCACAGGGGCCTGTGGTCGGGGTGGCCACAGGGCGAGCAAGGATGAGGGGTGGGACCTAGCCGCAGGCCTGGCTGGACTACCCGGCGGGCGGGTGGGCCTCGCTCACGCACCTCTGCTTGCCCTTCCAGTTCAATGATGTCTTGTTGTACACCAGCCGCGGACTGACGGCCTCCAACCAGTTTAAAGTGCACGGGCAGCTCCCGCTCTACGGCATGACGGTGAGTCTGGGTGGCCACCGGCTGGTCATTCCAGGGGCCTGCCAGCAGGCCAGGCCAGGCCGGGCAGGCCTGAGCTCAATGACCAGCGGGCCTCTTGGCCTCTGCCTAAAAGCACTGGCCCCCTAGGTCTCACCAGGGGGACCCTGCCACCTCGTGTCCTGCACATCTGGTGCAGGGTGTGCTCCTAGAACAGGCACGTCCAACCCTTCTTTCTTGTCCTTGATTGTTTTTAAATGTTATACTGTATATTTTGTCTTTGCCCCAAGACACACTCTCTACTCAAAAAAGGGAGTGGGGCAGGCAGACAGCAGGCCACAGACTGGACACACCGGGTCAGGAGGCACGTACCCTGGGGCCATGGGGCACTCTGAGGGACAGTCGTCACCACACACACAGAGTAACAGAGCCTGTGCAGCCGGGGCTACACCCGGGTGGGCAGTGGGCAGGCCCACAGGGTACCTCAGGATTACGTCCCTGGTTTATGCTAACCTCCGGGGGTCAAGAATGAAGTTTGTGGGCTCTGCCAAAGTCACTCACTTGGACCTACCTCTTCCTTGTACAGTGCCGGTGGTCCTGACTCAGGGCTCTCGGCTATCTGGCCCCACTCCCTCTGTTTTCTGCCTTGAGAATGGCCTAGTTGTTAGTTTAATGGCCATCTAAAAGTACACTGCGCTGGCCTCAGTGGCACAGGACTGTAATCCCAGCACTGGGAGGCTGAGGCAGGCGGATCACAAGCCCTGCCCTGGCGACGTAAGCAGGACCCTCTCTCAAATGCAAAAATGAGATGGGTGAGGAGGAGGGGAAGGAGTGTAAAACTAACGCAACATGTATTGCACCAATTTTCAGGTTTAATGTAACCACTGTATTTGTGATAAATTTAAAATTCAAAAATGAGAAATGAGCTGGGGCTGCAGCTCAGGGTGATCAGCCTGGGCTGGATCCCCAGCACCACAGCAAATGAATGCACATTGAGCACCTCGCTGACTGCTCAGTGGTAACACGATAAACTCTCGTCCCCCAGATTGAGAAGAGCGAGGACGAGTGGGGCGTGCCCCACTGCCTGACCCTCCGGGGCCAGCGGCAGTCCATCGTTGTGGCCGCCAGGTAACTCTGGGACCCCGCCTGTCCGTGCCTGTCTTTGATCTGCTGTGGTCTGAAAAGCTGACGCCCATTTTGTCTTCAGTTCACGGTCTGAGATGGAGAAGTGGGTGGAGGACATCCAGATGGCCATCGACCTGGCAGAGAAGAGCAGCGGCCCCGTGTCCGAGTTCCTTGCCAGCAGTCCCCCTGACAGCAGTGAGTGACACCCCGGAGGGGACGGACAGCTTGTGTTAAGCCCCCCTGAGCAGGTGCCCCAGTTAAGCACAGTCTACACTTGTGTTGAAGGCTACCTTAACAGATTTTATAGAAGAACTGGTACTGTTTCAAAAGTATCTCAATCTATTTAGATGTTACCTTTCCTTCAAGCTGTTTTGGTGCTGCTTATGTTTCTGCCTCTCAAAGAGGATAAACTCACATTCATCAAGCTTAAGACTTTGCTACATTAAATGGACTTAAGTCTGTATCCACATTGCTACAGTTAAGGCAACAGATAAATAGCTATGCTTAGTTATTTCAGATTTTTTGACCTTCATACATTGATTACTCATATTTCACTAATAATTAACATTTTGCCCTATTTGGTTTTTCCTTTTACCTATCAGTTCATCCCTAATTTCATGCATAGCCTTACTTTTTTCTCAGCTCATTCTCCTCTAGGGTCATTGGTGTTGCTGGCCTTCCTTTCACTTTCTAAGTTTCCTGTAAGTATTCTCTGCAATACTGGCTTAGTGGCTGCAAATTTCTTTAAGCTTTCTATATCATGGAAAGTTTTAATTTCTCCCTTAAAAGATAATTTTCCTGGATATAGCAGTCTTGGTTGGCATTTATGCTCCTTTAGTGCTTGGATGACACTGCTGCATGATCTCTTGGCTTTTAGAGTCTGGATTGAGACGTCTGCAGTTATCCTGATGGGCTTATCTTTGTAGGTCACATTCTGTTTTTCTCTTAGTGTTGGGTTTCTAGAATTTTAATTACGGTGTGTCGTGATGAGGATTTCTTCTGATCCAAGTTGTTTGGTGTTCTGTATGCCTGCAGTAGTTCCATGTTCATTTCTTTTCTTAGATTTGGGAAATTTTCTTCCATAATTTCATTGAACATGTCCTTTAAGCCTTTTGTTTTGTCCTCGGCCTTCTCCTGGACTCCCATAGTTCTGAAGTTCTTTCTCTCTGAATCATCTCTCAGCCATTGTAATGATTAGTTTTCTTTCTTATTTGCTTTGTATTCTTCATGGCCTGTATGTTGCAGCTCAGTCACTTTATTTTCTAGGTCTGACATTCTATTCTGAAGATGTTCAATGTGGTTGCTTCTTATTTTCTGTCTTTTTAAAATATCTCTGTTATGTTCTTCTCTAATTTCTTGTCTTGCCTTCATTATCTTCTGGTTTCTCGCTTTTAGCTTAGCTACGTGTTGGTGTAGCTCTTGCACTGTCTGTTTTATTTCCAGCTTTATTTCCTTGAATATCTGGGCCCAGAAGTTACCATCATTTTTGCCATTTTCATCTTTGGATTTGGATTCTGCAATTTCAGTATCCCTGGTATCATCTTCTGGGATGTCAGATCTTTTTGTAGGAGATTTGTTCCCACGTTTCCCCAGTGTTCTGCTATCTCTGGCTGTCTCTGGTGCGCAGGAAAGAAGGGTTTGGTGAGGGCCAGTCCTAAATGCCTCTGGAATCCTCTGGGGCTCAGGATTGGCAGGGTGACGTAATTCCCTGGAAGCCTCTGGCTCACGGGATTGACAGGCGATGGACTTCCTTGTCCTAGATGCCTCTGGCATGCAGGGCAGCGGTGAACTGGAAGCTTCTGATGTGTGCGGGAGGAACAGGGCCATGATCCCCCTGGCCAACTCAGCTGTCTGTCTGTCCTGGCTTCCCTCCCCCAGAGCGGGGCTCTCCACCCTCAGAGCAGAGGTGCCCCTGAGCCATTCAGGGAATCAGCAGCCTTCCCCCCCCCCCCTTTTCTCCTCTCTCTGCCACTTGTGCCAGTTTCTTCCCAGGCACTTTTTAAGGGTGATCCCAAAAGCCCTGGTGTGCTCTTCTGAGCTTTCTTTTACTCTAAAGGGTTCAGTCTTTGGCTTTTTTTTTTCTTCCTTTTTAAAGTGGCACCTGCTTACATCACTGCCTATGGAGGCTGCTGAGCCCTGTTTCCGATTTGGGATCCCAGAGCCTTTTCTAGGGGGAACATACGTATTGTAGTACACACTACCCACGGGTTGGTGTTTCAGAGGCCAGGGCTGCCAGCTGCTGAAATTCCCACTTCTCGGGATCCGTGCTGACCTCAGGCTGAGGTTCTGGCTCCAGACTTTCCTCCGTCTGGTCTGTGGAAGCCAGCAACTCAGGGCCATGCTGAGTCGGTTGCTTTTTTCCTCTTCTAATATGATTTCAGGATTTCTGACCCTCCCGCAGCCTTCCGTCCATTGTTGGGGTTCTCTGTCCTCTCCCAGCTCTGTCAGATGTTCAGTCCCCACGAGCTTTCCTCCGTCCGCAGCTGCCTGGGATTTTTTCTTCTTCTCTGCTTTCGACGTTCCTTTGGAATTTCTGACCTTCCCCTGGCCTTTCAGTTGTTGGGATGATCCTCTCTTTCCTAGCTACATTGAACACGCATTTTCTAATTAAATTCTTGACTTTTTAAGTGGGTCGATGAGGAGACATTGTGTAGTGCTGTTGCTCAGCCACCATCTTCGAAGGCTAAAACTTAAACAATTCCAAAATCAAAACCCTGATAGGCTTGTGGAGACAGGACAGGGAATGGAGAAAGGAAGTAAAATCGAATATTCATCATATATTGCAGATAAAGACTAGCAAAGAGAAATTTTGGGAAAATTTTAAAGTGTCCCCCCTGAAAACTGTGCGCAGGCAGGGGAGTTACCTCCTTGGGCCAGTGCTGTCACACGGTGCATTTCCACAGAAAGGAGGCCATTCACGGGGATGCCCCTTCATGGAGGCCTCCCTAGATTCCAGCTCGGTGGATTCCCTGGGCACCATTCTGCATCCCCAACCTTCATCAGCACCTAGAGGGCGTCAGACAAGGGTGTCTCCTCTGGGGAAGGAGAGACTGTCAGTGCTGCTGCTTGTCACATCCTGCAGAGTCCCCGGATGAGGGCACAGCGGCCGACCAGGAGTCAGAGGACGACCTAAGTGCCTCGCGCACCTCGCTGGAGCGCCAGGCCCCTCACCGCGGCAACACGATGGTGCACGTGTGCTGGCACCGCAGCACCAGCGTCTCCATGGTGGACTTCAGCATCGCCGTGGAGGTACCAGCGGTGGTGCGGGGTGGGGCTGGGGAAGGCAGCGCTCCTGCCGGAGCCTGCCTGGGGCTCGAGTCCACCTCTGTCCTCCTGTAAGTACAGACATGGCTCTTGCTCTCCACTGGCACCTGTCAGAGATGTCACTTCTGCCCCCCACAATCTTCCTTGCTCTCGCAGAGTTAGGGGACATGCATGCTCTGCTATGCTGCCCGACAGCTCCAGCGACCATGGTAGTCGTGTCCTTAAATGGCCCAAAAATTGTATGCAGGAGGGGCAGTAAGGTCCCAAAGCCCCCAAGCCAGGGCCAGCAGGACCAGGTGACAGTCATGCAAGATGCCAAGGAGAAGGAAACATGGGGTCTCTGGAGGGGCAGGCGCTGGGACTCATTCCTGAAAGTTAGCTTAATGATAGGTCTCCCCCTGCATCGCGACTGCAAAGGCTTCCAGACTTCTCCGAACTGTGATTCCCTAAGGCTTTCCTAGTCTGGGTCCACAGCTGCTTTACAGACGCAGCCCAGCCCAGAAAGCTCTGAGCGCAGAAGGGTCTCCTCCCCCAGCCCGTGCCTGTGCCGGCAGCGCAGAGCAGTCTGGTCATTCTTGTGGCCTGTCTCACTACAGAACAGTCAGTGTGTTGGGCTGGTGCTGTCCAGCCCTGACCCCCCGGCAGGGGTCTTCTGTGCAGAGGCCAGACTCACTTTCCAAAACACGTCTGAGCTACACTGAGTGGTATGAGACTGCGAGCTGAGGACAGTAGTGCATTGGCTCTTAGATCGCAGAACAGGAGGTGGTGGCATTTCTTCATGGTCTCTGCAGTCTTGGAATTATTTGCTGGCACTAACCTTCACGTTTCCTGCTGCAGCAGTGTCCTAGGACATCCTCAGAGCACACAGCCAAGGCGCAGGATCTGTCGTTCTCTCTCCAGTGGTCCTCGCCAGGCTGTGCTGCACAGAGCCAGCTCTTGGGTGCACCTGGCCTCCCACGCGACTGTGCATGCTCCCTCTCATACTTCTGGGGGTAGGGCGGGGTCCCCAGTGCAGGGAAGAGCCAGCAGCATGGAAGGCAGCATTCTAGCCAGCAAAGCCGTGGAGGGTGTTGTCACGAGAAATCATTGTGGCCTCCCTCCTGCAGCCTTTGATGTATGGCCACTCACTGTCCAGGCATGGGACTATAGTACATGCGAAGCCTTTTCTGTGTGTGGTACGGGGGAGTACACCCAGGGTCTTCACACTAAGCCTCATCCCCAGCCTATTTTTTAGTTTTAATTTTGAGAAAGGATCTCACTAAGTTGCCCAGGCTGGGCTGAAGCTTCTGATCCTCCTGCTTCAGCTTCCCCAAGTACTGGGATTATAGGCCTGTGCCACTATAATTCAAAAAGAAACTTTTTCAAAGACCCCCCTACCCACTGGCCTGAAATTCAGAGCCTGTTACTGCAATAACTTCAGTTGGCTGCAGCAAATCAGAGTATTCTAACAGCCCTTCCCTGGAAAAGTACAGGCCTGGCATGGGCCAGTCCCTGTGGTGTCTGTCCCCACCATGGGCTGGCGGCCTCTAACCGAGGCAGGCTCCCTGCCCCTGAGTGTCCAGTGGCACACTAGTGCCCAAGCAACAAATCCTCCACTGGGTGCCACCCAGAGCCATCCATTTCCTTGTCCCTTAATGCCGGTGGGTGGCAGCCAGCCCAGGGCTGGTCTGTCAGTGCTGCTTGCCGGGACGACCTCTCCCACAGTAGCTGTGCCCTGGTCCCTCCTGCCTCTCCTATCACACTGGGAGCAGCTGGAGGACAGTCATTTAAGATTTCGATCTTAACTCCTAGCCTCGGGCCACTTACAGGACAGAGTGGACTCGGTATTTTCAAAATTGTGGTAAGAGATAGTCCAATTTAACCTCTTTTCAGCGAGCAGTTGAGTGGCACTGACCTTTACCAGGTAGTGAACCCACAGCTACGATTCCCATCTCTTTTTCTGCGTTCTCTGGTAACTTCCCTTAAGAAGATCCAAGCAGACTTGTCAGGACGTGCGTGGACCTCCTGATGTCCTCTGGAGACAGCAAGGACATTTTCTGTGCTGTTCCTATCAGAGCTGCCCTACACCGCCTCTCCTTCAGGCCTTGGGCCACCACAGGAGGGATCAGCCTGGGGAGCCCAGTACCGGGCCACTAGGTGGCAGTCAGGAGCTGCTTGTGAGGGAATGGAATCCCCGCTGTCCCGGGCGTTCACTGGATCACAAACTGGGTGGCTTAGAAAAGAAATTACTCTTAGTTCTAGAGGCCGAAAGTCCAAACTCGAGATGTTGGGCTACCCCAGTACCCAACTGAAACCTGTAGAAACCTTTTCCTGCCCCTTCGCACTTACCTGCTGGACTCCCAGCCTCTCACTGCTGCTGTCGCCTCCCGCGCTGTCTTCCCTGGGTGTCTCTTGCAAGCACACCACCCAGCTGCCCTATGGACCCCCCTCACCCTAGCCTGACCTCATTTAAACCGCTTACACCTGTGACTACACTGCTTCTAAACAGGATCACATTCTGAAGGACTGAGGACCTCAACATTTGTGGGGTGGTGGGGACACAATTTAACCCATTCCACGTGACAAGAGTAGCCCGTCAGTCAGGTTCACAGGATCCAAGGGCTTCACGTGTCAGGGGCCTTGTCCTTAAGTTGTGACCAGGACACTTTCTGTGGCCGTGCCCCAGAGCCTGACCCAACACTGAGATCGTGTTGTCTCCGCTGTGGGCCTGCATCCTCCCAACCCGCTCACTTATCTTTCAGAACCAGCTGTCTGGGAACCTGCTGAGGAAATTCAAAAACAGCAATGGGTGGCAGAAGCTGTGGGTGGTGTTCACAAACTTCTGCCTGTTCTTCTACAAGTCACACCAGGTAAGTGCCTCACACGGTCATGGAAGGAGTCGGAGCTAACTGGACATGCACCCACCCCACCCCCCGCCCCAGGCAGCAGGTGTAAAGAGCCACATCCATCAGGCTGGTATCGCTATGTATTTGCAGAAGAGGAGCTTTTAAAAAGGCCGCCTGGCTACTGCTGGGACGAGGTGTGGGGAAGAGAACAGACTGATGGTTCACGTGCTCGGCACACCCCAACATGCTGGCTAAGACCAGCTGCCTGTGCTCCACACCCGTCCAGACCCCAAGGCCTCTGATGGGGACACTTGGGCTCCAGGACCACTGGTGGTGAAGGGCAGCAGCCAGAGCCAGGGCTGCCTGCCCCGCCCAGGGTCACCTCAGTGTCCCTTTCCAGGACAATCATCCCCTCGCCAGCCTGCCTCTGCTCGGTTACTCGCTTACCGTCCCCTCGGAGTCTGAGAACATCCACAAGGACTACGTGTTCAAGCTGCACTTCAAGTCCCACGTGTACTACTTCAGGGCTGAAAGCGAATACACGTTCGAAAGGTAGAACGCTGCTCCCTGCACACAGGTCCCTGTGGAGGGTGCCGTCCTCTTCCCACCTCCAGGCTTCTCCCCGTGTGTGAGGGTGTGACGGCCTAGGTGGCATTTTGAGTAGAAGTTCTGAGCTGCTGGGAACTGCATGCTGAAGCAGCTGTCACTGAAGGGCAGGGTCCTCAGGGCTACAGGCCAGTGATCGCCCATCAAAGCCCGCACACCCACACTATGTAACAGGACAGTCTCTGTTCTCTCCCTGATAGTGACTTGAATCATTAGGCCCATCATGAACTGTGCATAATCCCCTATAAATTCCATGGAAATAGGCCATGGTTTAAAACTCCGTCCTCAGAACAGCAGTGCCTCAGCACTGCTTGCAAAATGATCCCAGAGGACAGTGAGTTTCAATGTGATCTTGGACCAAGCACATAAATTGAAAGGCTGCACTTGGACCTGTCTTGGCCTGAGTTGGGCCCTGTGACGAGACTTTTCTTTCTTGGCTTCAATGATCCTGTTTGTTGAAGGGTATTTACAGAATCCTTAGATTCTTACCCACCAGAGGTAAGAGCAACCCTCTCCACTGTGAGGCCACTGCCACGAATCCCAAGCTGAAACCCCTGGTTTGCTACAAATGCAGGCACGTATAGAGTGAAGCACCTACTGAGCAGGACAGGGCAGGTTCCGGTGCTCTCTGTAGTGTTCCCGAGAAGGACTGGGACATGATGGAGCTCTCCACAGCCGTGGCTTCTTCCAGTCGCCTGCGTAACGGGCACACGTTGGCCAGGGGTTCCCCAGCTACATTCTTCAACACAACCGGAGAAACCTTTGCTTGAGCTTAGCTCCCAGTGACTGATTACAAACCAGGTGGTCTTCCATCACACCAGGATTTTTAAAAAATGACTTGACCACCCACTGTAATGAACATTTGCAAACAAAATAAAAACCAGACATGTGTTCATAAAAAGTGGTTCAAGGTAACCATGTGACTGTCTTCCGTTTCAGGTGGATGGAAGTGATCCGAAGTGCCACCAGCTCAGCCTCCCGTGCCCACGTCTGAGTCACAGAGAACCTCGCGTGTACTGAAGACTGGAACCCTTCCGGTCATCCCAGCTGCGGCTGCTTTCCTGGAAGACTTACCTTCTGAACTTTAAAATTCACACCTGTCTGAACAAAACATGGGTTTACAGAAACCCTTCCCATCCCCCTCCGCGGCACTTCCCAACCTCGTCTTCTCCACCACAGGACGGCCAGTCTCCCGCCTCCAGGCCGGGGACGCTCACCTGCCATCCTCACGGGGCTCTTCTTCGTAGCTTGTGCCAGTATTGAGACATTGCCATGAACAGAGTGCCAAATGACACTGTTTCCCCACAACTGCACCTTGAAGGCAGTGCACACACGTTCGTCCAACTGAAGACAGGGCAAGTGCTCTTTTTCTTAGAAAAGGACTGTTGTTTTCATCTGTGGGCTGCTAAGATTTTCCACTGTTTGCGACACCTGCAGCACAGTCTTAAGAGATCATTTTCTGATTTCGTTTTTTTCAGTCTTTCTACTTTTTTAATAGGAAGTTCATAGGACTCACTTTCCTTGACTAATAAGCAATTTGCAACGCCCTCCGTCCCGCTGAGGGTTTCGTACTCCTTGAGACGCCCGTTCCCAGACCTTCTTGGCGGAAGCTGACCAAACTGTTCTAAGTGATTACTTTCCAAGCTGTAGCGGGGTTGTTTCTGTTCAGCGGAGACCCAGTGCGATTCCTGGGCCGTCACACAGCACGAGTGGTGTGTACAAGGGGGCGATCGTAGGCTGTGGTTGGTGTTTTGCTGTCTGTCTCACACGCATGAGAAAGCTCTGTCGCTGGCCAGGGCTGTTTGTGCTGTTTGGTCCCGGGGCTTGTGTGCGCTTCGCGGTGCGGAAGCGCTGTAGTCGTGGTACGTAGTCCTGCCCCGAGATCGGCCCACCTCCTCCCGACGCCGTGGTCTGACACTGCGCATTCTCCCGTAGTATCTATTGTGCCTGTCTTCAAGTCTTCACTCCTTTTTATACTCACTCCCCCGGGCATGGGGTATATCAGCACCTCCTAGGCAGCCGGCCTCCCTGGGAACCGGCGGGGCCCACGCGAGGAGGCGTGTGCGCCTGTCCTCCGCAGTCACCCGTGGCTGCTGTTCCCTTGGTGTTCTTGAGCCCTTTCTAACTCGAGTCAGCCACTCTTGGCACGCTCCTCTGCCAGCGCCCTTCACCCAAAGGGGCCGCCTACTCACCTGAGGCACAGGGGTACACCCGTGTCCGGAGCAGCTGGTGTCCACGACTTGCAACAGACGAGGAGCTTGAGACGTGTTAATCATTTGCCTTACGAAACGTACCAGATGGTTTAAGTACTAACAAAAGGGAATAAAAATACCTCACGCCACAATCCGACTATTGAAGTTTCAAGGCAAAACCACCGATCTGTCTCACCTTTATTTGCATCACGTATGCGTGGGGGACAATGGGAAAGAAGACAGTTCAGAAAGCTGGGTGTCAGGTACACAGAACTTTCTAGCAGGCTGGTGGGTAGAGGTTCAGACAGATAAGGAACAAATACCTGAAAACTGGTTCAGGTGGTAGAGACCTATAATCTCAGTATTCTGAGAGGCTGAGGCAGAAGGATCACAAGTTCTGACCCAGCCTGGGTGACTCAGACCCTGTCTCAAAATGTAAAAATGAGGTGGAGATATAATTCAGCATGAGAGTCCTGGGGTTGACCCATAGAACCAGACAGATACCAAGCGGAGAGAAGGAACAGAAAGGGCCTGCCACATGGGAAGAAGTCTTGGTTAGAGGCCCAAGGTGGCACAACAGTTACCAGGACAATGCTTCTCTCTGCCAGTCACTTCCCCATAATGGAAAGACTTGGAGGTCTCCTCCTACCTTAGCATTTCCGAATGGCTCCAGACCGTCTGCTGGTGATCAGCACCTCCGTCTCCCGATGTGGCCTCAAAAGAAAAACTAAGTAAAAATAACAGGACACCCTGCCAGGGCGAGATGGCATCTCAGACACTCTCTACACATGACACCAAGTTACAACCCTTTACTCAGCATTTTTATTTTTCAGACAGTGTCCAGGCTGATTCTGAGTAGCTCAGATTGGCCCTTGAACTCAACGGCCATCTTTCTGCTAGCCTCCCAAGTGCTGGGATTACAGGCACGTACCACCAAACTCAGCTTAAGTGGTGCTGGGGAACCAACCTCAGTACTAGCACTTGCTAGGCAAGTGCTTTACCACTGAGCTATTCCTCTAGCCCTCCCCACACTTCTTGACCCATGGGTGATTGAGTACACGTGCTCAAGAACACCCTGCAGTGCCCTCTGACTCACTGCTGTATTTTGTAACAAATATAGAATCCATTTTTATAGGAAATGCAAAAAAATTCTTATAACCTGATCACATTTTGCCAAAAGGAAAGATACAGAATGATTCACCCAGAACCAAACTACTCTTCTCCCAAGATCAACTAGAAAATAAGACTTGATTTTGGAAGACAAGTGGCCCATGGTTCCATCAAAACAAGAGCCAGGCTGACATGGCCAAAGGCATCCCAAACCACCCTGCTGATCCACCTCACTGCGTACAGCCGGCTGGAACATGGGAAGTCAACTTCACAAAGGTATAAACCACGTCAAATGGCCAGCAGTCATGACGGTGGGCCATGCTGTGCACACTGCCTTCCAGATTTGCTTTCCCACCTAGCTACATGCCTTGTGTTGCACAGGATCTGGACCCACAAGCCATTACCAGCTAGGGTGTGGCTTTGAGTGACAGCAAACCCTTAACCACTGACCTCACAGTCACGAGGCGGCAGCACTATGCAGTGCTGAGGCAGGCTGCCACCACAGCCCCGGCACCTGCCCCTCCATTAGCAACAGACTGGCAGCAGACATACCAGCGGCAACTCACGGGACTATCAGAAACATTTCAGCTCATGTGGGTCTATGGAAAGACCAGAAGAGATTGCGTACTGAGGTGATTCATTTTTAGACCAGGAAACTAAGAAACATCTGTTGCTTTTGTCAGGAAACGGACATGCATTCCCACTAGTTAGTGGTTACGGCGGATCCCCTAACCATCCACACCAGTATGCTTAACAGGAGTCAGTCTACCTGGCAGCTTAACCACAATTACTAGGGTTTAAGGTTGCACTCAGTGCTGGGGAGTGCCTTGTGGATAGCCTACGTGCCTAGGATGCAAACGCCTTGGGTTACATCTCTAGCATGGGGTAGGGGGTTAGTTTCAATAGCAAGTGATGATGTCACTGTCTACTTGTAAACTGTAGGAACTGTCAAATCAGAAAAGGTGCTAAGTTGGTGAACTTAAAATTATTAAGCACATGCCAGAGAATACAGATCAGTCTCTGTTTCGATTCTCCTTCAGAGGACAAAACTGACCTTTGGTCTGGGCCTCAGAGAAACTTTGACACAGAATACTCTACAAACATGACATGAAATATTTGCAAATTTTATTGTTCAAGGTAACATTCTGCTGTAGCATAGTGCATACAATAAGACTTAGCGATTCAGCTATTTAACCAAGATGTATCTCACAGAAATAGATCAACCCAAATCACTTCTCATAAAATACCACGATCCAACAGTCTAAAATCTAGACTCTCTTAATCCACACAAGAGCCAGCCTCCCCACCCCACACCTCTGGCTCAGGCACGTCCTCTGTCCCTGTAATGTCCATGTCCAGGCCACTATACCAGCAGAGAACCTGAGCTGATATCCCCAAGTTTCCAGTAATTTCTTTGCTTCCAAAAATCCTTTGTATTGAGAATCAATATTCTAGTAAAAAAAAAAAAAGTAATTTTAGCATCAAAAAGTACAACGCAACACATACAGACTTAGTGAAAAATTGCTAAAAGCACCTTTTCCCATCCCAGAAACCCAGAGATTTCTACCTTATAAGCAATACCCTGCAGCAAGTCAAGAAAACCGGACGACCTGGCACAGGTCCCCTTTAAGAGAACTAAATTCACCCGTTACGGTTCCAGCAAGAGGTACAGCCAAGTTCACAAATGAGCAATGTCCAAGCACATCTTAATGACCAATCTTACAAGTTGCATAGGTTGCTGCCCTGAACAATTTGGCCTCTGACAAATGGACACTTTTCCCTGGAGTCTTCTGAAATGTCTCACCGCGCACACACATGCACAACCACACACTCACGCACCCAGACGCACGCACACACACAGAGCAGCTGCCCTGTCCACTCTGCAGTCATGTTTCAAGAAAAATTTGCAAAATAAGTGTGTTATAAAATTTATTTGTGTAAGCATTCAGACACTTCTAGGTGGGAAAGATGATACGCAGATTCCACTACGAGGTGCAACAGAATATTGTGTTGGAAAGGACAGTACATCTGGCGCAGACTGGCAGTGGCACGATTCCAAACAGGTTAGACGAGAGAACTTCATCTGGGAAACTCCAAATAATAATTTAAAGCTTCATGAGGCAACATATGATCCAATTTAAAACACTAAGAAATAGTACCATCAATAAAAAGGAAATCAACTTCTAAATGTACCAAAAGGCATGGAGGGCAAACGAGGAAAATTTGCATCTGTCGAGGTACAAATAAGAAGGTTCTGTAAGAGGGGCATTAATTATTATTAATGGCAAACCCTGCAAAATACAAAATAAAACCCAAATCACTGGTCACATAATTCAAAATTTACACGTAATAAAGGCAAGGCAATAGACTCAAGTTATGGCCTGTCAAATATTTACTCCACGGACATTATCTACAGAAGCACTTGGCCAATTTGTACACAGTGATTTCTTATGCACGCCGAAAGGGTTCTGTAAAAACGACACTATATACAAATCTGTACACCGATCCACCAGAGCGCGCCTCCACCTCCCAGGGGGAGCGATCAACGTAAAGCAGGATACCTGAGGTTTCATGTCTTTAGTTGCCTTATCATAATCCCAAATATACATTTCAGGGTTTGTTTTTGTTTTTAAGGATACTTTCCTTGAATATGTGCACTACGGTTAAAACTAAACACAATAAAAAAATAAAACAATCGCTGGAAGGAGCTGACCCTCCCCTCCCCTTCTGAGAGACTTCATCTGGCTGTGGCACAGCGAGGACCGAGTGGGACCCTGGACGTGCTGTGGCTATGGGGACGGCCCCCCGCTGGTGCCTCTTCAGCAGAGTCAGCAAAGGCTCTCGTTGACTTAAAAAGGAGAAGGATGAAGAAAAAAAAAAAAGGAAAAACAAGACCCCGAATGCCAAAGAATTTCAGTGGGATGAAGTTCCTCCACCACTTAGAGAATATCTAGGGAAAAACAAAAAAAGAAACAGAAGTAAATAAAAACATCATTTCTCTAACCCCTGTGGAAAAAATTGAAATAATAACCGAAATCTCAAGTTTGTTAAATAGCAGATCTCAAATCATTAAAAAAAAAAAAAAAAAGCTCAGAAGATCAAACACCAATGGGTTCCTAAGTCTATTACTTGTGGAAATTGATCAATGATAATGACACACCCAGGGCTCAGGATGTGTGTTTAAGTTCAGGAAACCCCTTTCTGGCCACCAGAACATTGACACGCTCAAGTTACCCACTTCCTAGAATGTCCTAGAAACAGTACAAAGTGGGAGCTACATATATGCACAAAAATGTTTCTCAGGATTTTTTGAAATTGTAATAACAGAACAACTATGATGCCCAACAATACAGGAAGAGTTGAGCAAGTTGTACTAATGGAAACAGAAACAGTTATCTACATTTAAGCAATATGAAAAACATCCACAATAAAAAACATGTAAGACCTTATATGCATTTTATAGTATATATGCAGAAGTCCTTTATCATAAATACTAAAGAAAAAAATCATATAAGCACTATAATTTGCCAATACATAAAAGAACTAATTAAGTTTACAACCTGTATATAACATCAGAAAGCACGTGTTAGGTGTGCAGCTCAGAGGCTGAAGCATTTGCCTGGCAAGCCCGAGGTCTGTATTCGATTCTCCAACATCACATAAAAATTAGCTTGGTGTGACGGCACATGCTTGTAATTGCAGCACTCAGGAGACTGAGGCAGGAGGATTGCCCTGTGTAGCCAGCCTGGGCTACACAGGTTCAGGACCAGCCAGGACTGTAAAGCCAGGCTCCGTCTCGAAAAAAAGTGCACTATATACAAAATAATAATGATGGAAATGAGTGGGATACAATGGTAGGACCATGTGTAAGTTGTTTTTCAAAAAGTTATTATTACTATCTTGCTTCAGATTAGGAAAAACAGTAGGAGCCTCGGTCCCCTCATGGTCTAGATACCCACAGTCACCAAAAAACTGACTGAGTCACAGGGCCAGGACACGTTAAGGGCTCTCATCACAAGCAGTCCGGCTCAGAGCTCCTCTTCTCAGGCAAAGGAAATAACTGTGATCTCCCAGAGTCCAAATGGCTCCATAAGATCCTTCTAAAAAAAAAGCAAGCTTTGGCGAAGACCCTTAGAATTTCCAGAACTAAATGACTAATTCCTTTTTTACGTCAAGGACCACCTGAAAATTTGTGACATCATTCATTCATGGGCCATACAAAATTACGGGCTTTGGTTACATATTTATTACTAAATGAACTCATCCCTAATGTAATGGTTTCTTGGCTGGCCAAGACCAAGTGACTGTTCAGACCATTCCTCGCTCCTGTTTTAGAGGATGCTGTCTGCTGGATGACACAAGGAACAGTGGACAAGGACCAAAGTTCCCCACAATCACTCTCTGTGCGGCCTATCACCAAAGAGGCTCGGTCATCCTTTGGGCAGAGCCATTAGCACGTGGACATGTGGAGACAAACGACAAAGCCACGGCCTACATGGAGGGGAGTGCAGAGGCAAAGCATCCATGGTCACAGACAGGCCAGGACACAGCTGGCAAGGTTTCCAGGCACAGGCTGACAGCCCGTGAGGGAAAGAACACGCCCACGCTTACTCTCCCAGCAGCCAATAGACCAAAGCCTCTGATGAACTGGAGGCTGAACTTTAAAGCCAAAACCCCAAGAGGCAGTTAAACCTATGTGGCGACAGGCTGTATTTCTCTGGCTAAGTAAGCGAATAAGCAGGCTGTGTAATTAAATACAGGCATTTTTAAATCCCTTCTTTCTGTGGCAAGAGCTACAAACACACAGAGTTCTGCTTTCCAGGAACTTTCCCACCACTCTCTCCCAATGGCGTAGCCTATGCAAAACACACCTTCTCTCGCTTGCCTACTCTGCACATGTGGACAGGAGACTACAGAAATAAAAAGGGGACAAATCTCAGGTGGCACCGAGCCCTGACCACGGGAGCCTTCCACAGGGCAACACCTCAGCCTGGCCCAGGGAAGGGGAAGGCAGTTACCTCTGCAGCCGCTGCACGAGCTGGGCCACCATGGTGTCAGAGATCCCAGGGCAGGCCTCTTCCGCCAGGTAGATGGCCCCTCGCAGCTCTTCTATGGACCCCAGGTTCCCTCCACATGCCTGGCTCTTCTCCTTCAGCTGCAAACACACAGGAAGAACACGGTGACATATGACAGGCTCAAGTAGCACTCAGTTCAAGGAACAACATGTGAGTCCTGGCACAGCTTTACAGTCACAGGGCCCGGGCAATGGCTTCAGGAGCACCAGGTCACTCTGGATCCCCGTCCTCTGCCTGGGTTGGTCATTTGACACAAGGGAAGGACTGGACAGGGCTGACCTTGGAGGGGACCTTGCATGCTAAGTACAGCCTGTCACGGACTACAACATGCATAACCTCAAGACCATCCTGTTTGTCCAACACTCCCAATCATTCAGTAGTGCAGTCCATACAGGGCCTGAGACAGGAGTGTGCACCTCAGCACTCCTCCCTTCTCCACCCATAACCCACACCTGCCAGGTCTCGGCAGGAACAAGGACGGGCAGACAGCAGCCCTGGCCACAGCCCTTGGCCCCAGTGTAGAGCTCAACATGCTCTACCATCACTGATTGAACTGACCAACCTGGGCATCACACAGTGACAGCAAAGGGGATGGATACCCATGCACGGTCTCCTCAGGAAAAAATCACCCTTCCTCAGGAGTTTTAATGAGTATTACCGAAAATAATGCACACTGAACACTTAGAAATCTAGGTTTCCAAATATTATCAGTAATAAAACATACATAGGACAAGAAGCCTGTGAATGTACTTTATTTTGGTGAACCCAAAAATGTAGAATATTTTGCATTTAGAATTAATCTGAGGTAGGCACAGAACACGGTTTCAATAGTTTCTTCTTAAACCCAGTAAAAGATTAACAGCCTCACATGAATGAATAAATCTGTGCCCTTTCCCCTAATGCCTGACGAAACCTGTTAAGAGGGACCACTGGCAGGTCACAGGAAAGGAACTGCACAGCCAGAAAATCCACAGGCCCCAAACAACACACTCAGGAGCATAGCGGTGTCCTGTGGACCTGAGAAGCACACAGCTGAACAGGAAAAGGGCCATGACCAGAGCCAGAAAGCGACACAGCAGGGTGGCCTGCCGACTCGGCCACACTGCTTTCCACTTGCCAGCACGTGAGTGTGGTTCACACTGCACCAACACTGCTGGTAAGCTCTAGGTTCCAGCCACCTGAACGTGCCACCTACGAGCAGGGCCACCACACCTGCCCAGGGGATGAAAGCAGTAAGGAGAGCATCTGGGAAAGGGCCCTGGCAGGACCGGGGCTGGCTGGGCACACTGGGACTCAGGGAAGGCCAAGTACGAGCCAGGGACCTGAGTCCGTGTGGTGCTTCCTGCCTCCCACAAACCACCAATCTCAAGTCCAAGGCCCCTGGCTGCAGTCACTGTGTAAAGTCACCCAGAGCAGCACAGATACCCACACACAGAGGTGTGGGAGTACCTCAGCTATCCCCAAGGCAGCCCGAGCCAAGAAGGGACCATCGCATGTACACGTGTGCACACTCAGCGCCACAAGGCAGAGCTCTGAGCCAGGGCCACGGGATGGGGCAGGGGAGGGAGGGCAGGCTGTGCACCTGCTCACCTAGGCATGGGGGGCCCAAGGGTAGGGAGGACTCTCTGCACTGCCTGTAGGGTCCTGGGTCCCAGGGGACTGTAGTGGCACAAGGAAGACGAGAGGACTCAAAGGATCTCCTTAAAGTGAGAATCAACTTCTTACACTGCCAGGAATCTGTCAAGAGACAGATCAGGTGCTCCCTGGCAGGCCTGGTATCACTGGCTGTGTGACCAAAGCCAAACGCTACCCTGGTAACACAGGGTTCCGGCGGGTCACTGAGGCTGCGACACCAGAGGGACGCAACTGAAGACAGCTGCCCCAGACAGACGGGGGCGGCCAGCAGAAGGCAGTGCCTGAAGCCAGCAGCCTGCTACGGTGCCATAGAAACCTGAACCCAACTCTGCCTGTTTCCATGTCCCCGCGTTTACTGGCCACCTCTCACAGGCAGGCCCGGCTCCTCCCTCTACTTTCTCCCAGGTCCCCAGAGAGCCAGTGGGGTCTCTTACCTCTGCAAACAAAGGAGAAATAATTGTCGATAAACACTGAGAGAAAGGCCTCTTTGGGATGTCCTTCATCTGGAGGAAGAAGACATGCTTGTCAGAAAGAGGTGACACTTGTTGGTAATTACTCAACCAGGCTCAGACCGAGGCTAGCGAGGCATGATGAATGACTCTACACCCTCAACCCAAGGAGATGCCCGCCACTGCTATCAGGTCTGAGTCAGACAGCCCCACTGGCTTGCGCTGGGCTGTGAAACTAAATTTGCAGTCACAAGAAGACTGAAGGCAGCCTGAAATCATTCGCGTTGTGTCCCGTGTAAAGACAGAATGATGGGACCGCTGCACGGGCAGCCGCGCTCCACACAGGCCGTAGAGGAGGCCCTGCTGGGCGACCGGCGCAGCTGGCCAGCAGACACAGGGCAGGCCTCTTCGCTACTTTCGCCTGAACCCCTAATGTGACCCTACCTCATCAAGGCAGGCCTGTGGGAGCATGAGCACCCTCTGCAATCCTACCCGCCAGTCCTGAGAGAGGCGACTCCACTGCACTTACACAATAATCAAATAAATAAAAATAGCTTTCAAGTTGTTGCCAAGCTGCCCATGGGCTCGAACTTGAAATCCTCCTGGCTTCGCCTGCCAAAGTGCTGCCATTACGGGTAGGCACCTTCACGCTCTGACTACTTTTTCTATATTTAAACAAGCATAAAAATAATTAATCAAAATTGATTTACTTAAGTGCCAAAAGTATATTATGTATTAAACATTCTCTCTGTCTGCAGGGTCTTGGCTGTATAGACCAGGCTGGTTTGGAACTCACAGCAATCCTCCTGCCTCAGCATCCCGAGTGCTGGGATTATAGACAAGTGCCACCATACCCAGCTTATGTGCTGCTGGGGAACAGTACCCAGGGTCTTCTCCTTGTTAGGCAAGCACTTTACTGCTAAGAATATTAATTCTTAAATAAAACTATTACAAAATTATGGTAACCCCAACATGCAAACAGACATGGTCCTAAAAAGAAAGCCTGTAATTTCAAACATAAAACTGGGCCAACCAGCACCATGTGCCAAAAGTCTGAAGCTTTTGGGATGACACTGAGGCGGAAGACAGAACTAGCAATGCCCAACAGTGTCCAGATTCTAATGTCTGAAACTCTGGATAATCAGACAACTAAATCTCTGGATGTAAGGGGAAATCCCCAACAAACCAATGACCTAAGGGATGACCACCCACTTTTACAGCAAGCAAGCCTTCCACAAAAGCAACTCAAAACTGGCCCTGACTGACAAAAGGCAGCACCGCTGTATTAGAAGCTATACCTTATTTCTGTCCAAGTCTGAGGGCTGAAGAGTTCCATTCTCAAGATTCTTAGGGTCTTTCTCTCGGATTGTGAAGATCCAGTCCCCAGAGTCGCTGCCTCCAGATGCCTGGCCATCTGTTTCCCTTGAGGAAGAAACCCACCCTGTGCGTCAAGGTCTCACAGCTCGTGGTGCACAGCTGTTCCCGATCGCCCCACTCCCCAACAGCCACGCCTCATGAGTCCCTCTAGGATTTTCCAGATTTGTGCTGCCTCTATACCCAAGACCAGAGCGTGGCTCCGGGAACTTCTGACCAGGCTGGTGGCACCCACACCACCCCCCCCCACCCCCCCACCCCCCGTCTTGTACACAGGAGGTGGCTCCTCTCCAGAGAACGCTCACGCCTCTCCTCTGCAGGCCGCTCCCCTGCACCTCTTTCCCACAAATGCTGAAGCCAACTTCCCTCTCCTCCCCTCACCTTACCTCCGTTCTCCTCCACTGGCCACGCCCAGTCCCAGCCACACCTCAGGCGCATCTCTACTGGGGGCCTGCTCTCACTGGCCACAAACCCCAAAGCCTGCTTGTGTTGCCAGGCACTACTGGAAGGTGCTGTCTTCCACATGCCACACAAAGGGATACCTATTCAGTTCTTAGCCTTTCTGAGCCTCAGCAGCAACATCCCAAA
The DNA here is from genome assembly GCA_004027205.1 of Ctenodactylus gundi. Classification (NCBI taxonomy): domain Eukaryota; kingdom Metazoa; phylum Chordata; class Mammalia; order Rodentia; family Ctenodactylidae; genus Ctenodactylus; species Ctenodactylus gundi. Next base: position 131,984 of record PVKB01001794.1, read on the forward strand.
GATCTCATTAATCATCCCTAATGCTCCAGCCTTGCTGTTACCTGTACCTTCCCCACCCACTGGGCCACATGGGCACCATCACACTCTTGGGTTCAGAGATGCCCCAGTGCTAACTTCTTAGGGCTGTCCAGGCCTCCAGCTCCTTCACGACACTGCTCGCTCCAGGGCTGAAGTCTCTCACACGGCAGTCACCGCTACGTTTCTATGACCTCCCGGTCAGTCTTGCCTGAACTCACAACCGCAACACTACTTTACGCTGCACATTTCCTCCTGCACAGCCGGTAAGCGGCTCAAACTCAAACCCAAGCCTAGTCACTGTAACGCCTCAGCCTGGCTCTCAGACCTGCATCCCTTCTCCATCCCCACTGTGCTACCCTGATCTCCCAGGGCCACCACCTAACAACCTCCAAGGTCAACGCTCTTGGCCTTGGTAATAAAGTGAAGCACCTGGGAATCCTAAGAACCTCTCTGGGTCTATCTTAAGTTTTAGTCTGTTGGTGTGGTGCGGGGACTAGGCTACGGACCCACAATGGCTTCTGGTCAGGGGAACAGGACAGCAGACGAACAGTCCAGGCCTGGCCTCCAGGTGAAGCTCTGTCTAGCCACTCTCCTTCTCTCTTACACAGGGGGTGGCCTTAGCCAGCCATCCACTTCCAGCCTCCAGCAAAAAGGCTTCGAGCCACTTACTCTCCAGCCAAGGGAAACGAGTGACAAGACGGACATGGGCCTACAGAAAGTAATTTCCCCAACACAGAACTCTACAACAAGCATTGACCAGGACACCACAAGAGGTCACAAAACCATGCCTTCTGTAAATCAGGACCATGCCATCTGGAGAGTACTTGACACAGTTCTGCCACACTGATGATATTCAGAGGAACTCCACTGCCAACATCAGATGCCAAGATTCCAGCCAGGCCCACACAGTGTGCGTCACAAGTGTCACTGCTGGCTATCCCTACCTATCATTCTCAAGTATATAAAAAATGAACCAACCCCTTCCCCACCTCCAATAAAAACCAGAAGTGCCTATCCACAGGGGGTCACAGCTCGACAACTTACGTGTCCGAGTCCTCGGAGCTGGAGTCATCATGGCTCTGCTCAGCCTTCCACCTCTTGTACCTGTCGATGAGTTCGGTCAAGTAAGATGTCTTCTTCGCATTGCGTATTATAAACTTGTGCTTCAGCAATTCCTTAGCTGTGGGTCTCTGAAAAGTAGGAGCAGATATCTGTCTCAAAATTCCCAACTACCACATCAATATTATCTCAAGGTCAGAGGCTGCTCTAAGACTTGCTTCCTAAGCTTCTTGGAAGACAAGCTACTCTGTAACACCACCTGGGACTCTGGACACAAGTGGGCATGACATGTAGTTTCCAAAGGGGTCCTCAATACTCTGCTATGACCTTTCCAATGAAAGCAAAAGAACAATACCATTCCTCATCTCCCCCGCCCCGTGCCCCCCCAAAAAACTGTTTAAACTTCTTAGGTATCACCCAAGGAAGCTACTTCTCTTGTTTCACTCAGCACTTCATGACAGACAAGATACATGAAGTACTTACACGATAGAGGAATGCATGCTCTGTGTTACTATTAATTTCCTACACAGTTTGGTTAACACCCTACTGTGGTTTAGATCTGGAATATTCCCCCAAAAGTCTCATGTACTTGAATGTTAAAGATTGTCTATGGTACTATGCACTATTGGGAAATTGGGGCCTAGTCTGGAAGGGTAGATGATAGGCATGTAAAGTGGATTACAGGTATGTGGTGGGGGCTTACCACACCTTCCACACCTGGATCCAGGCGGGGCTGATCACTGGGATGAGACCTGGAAGGATATATAAGCTGCTTTCTGACTTCCTAGGAGGACTGGTCTCAACTCGCCTTGACTTGGCTTAGTGTCTGTGATGTGGTGAGAAGCTGCCTCCACCTCTGGCTCTGCCATGTACTTCCACTGCTGCTGGCCGCCCCTGAATGGACTGTGACTTTCTGAAACTCTGAGGTAAAATAAACCTTTCCTCCCCTAAATCTGTTGGGTATTGAGTCGCAGCAATGAAAAAGTAACTAAGACATACCCCAAAATACAATAAATCACTAATTTGGATTAATCGGAAAGAAAGTGAAGAGAACGAGAAGAGACTCTCTCCTTACAAGATGGAGGAACACTCGGCTATCTCTGTCACCGGTTCCCGCTGAGCAAAAAGAAAGCTCCCATGCCTCTCATTCACGGCCTGTCCTCAGCACAGCTCTAGCTGAGTGGTTCGTTCTGAACTCGGCCAACAGCTTTGCCCTTGATGGTGGCAAATCTCGTCAGTGACAGAGTTTCCTGAAGAAACCCAATGTGGCCCAACCTGGCACGAACAGTGGGCCAGAGAAATGTCAGGCCACACCAAGTTCCCTCTTGTTCCAAATCACTAAGGCTTGAATAACAAGGGCCAGCATATTTCTTGAGCGTTAACCTGGTCACCTCAGGCACCCTCTCCAGGTCCAAGCACCCCAGAGGGGCTCCCTATTTCTGTTTGTCCGGGGCTTGGCCATGGCAAAAGCGGAAGGCTGCATCCCTGGAAATGAGACACTAATAGAAATGTATTTTAACAGAAAGACATGGGTATGTCTTCTTGGGGGCTGGGATAGTGGGCCTAAAGCAAACATCAGATACAAAGCCAGAGCCACACCCAGGCACACGAGGTGCGGAGCCGTGACTGCATGTGGACTTGCCTGTGCCCTGGTGGTGCATGGGAAATGCTGCACTCCCCACAGAACTCCTTACAAGGGACGATGAAACTCTTGTCAAAGTGCCTGCCTTCAGGTCCAAGTCAGTGAGCAAGAAATAGGAATGGGTCAGCCTGGCCGTTAGCCAATTCTGCCCCAAAACTCAAAACAAAGCCACACGGCGCTATGCATTAACACCAAAATACACAGACAACTTTTAAAGCATTATTTTAAGTTTGAGAGATATTCCTAAGGTTGAGGGAGCTCCGTCTGTCATGAGTAAACAAAGTGAGAAAGGAAGGAGAGAGGAGGAGAGACCAGAGCAGCTACTTGACATTCCACTTACCTCTGCTTCCCAGCACGTGCCAAGAGAGCTCAGACGTGCGCTATGCAGACTTACTTCCATCACTCCTCTGGATAACCTTTGCCATCACTAAAAACTGCTTTATAGTTTAGTCTACACCTCCTTTATAAATACTAAAAATTTATGACTCCATCCATAATATAGAAGAGAATATTCTATTTAGGTTCAATGAGACATGAGAAACTAGAAAATCTCAAAGAAAATAAGCAGACTTTTAATCCTTACAGGATAAAAATAAAAGCATATTTGTAACTCCAACTCATGTATTTAAAAAAAAAAAAAAAAGGCCTGTAATCAGAAACAAATGCTGAAGAAATCCCGCCAGCGTGCACCCAACCATGTCGGGCCTCGGGGACGGGGTGAACTCACAAAGCTGGGCTCCTTGTTCAAACAGGCCTCCACAAACTCCTTGAGGGGCTTGCTGTAGCTTCCTTCCAGCGTCGGGGGATTGTTCTTTGGAATGAGAAATAAAACCTTCATGGGATGCAGCTCGGAATGAGGCGGCTCCCCTTTCGCCAGTTCTATAGCTGTTATTCCCAGGGACCAGATGTCTGCCTGCAATGACAAAAGCATTAGAGGCTCCGAGAAGGAATACCCTCAGGAAAAAGGGGTCACTATGACTTTCAATGTGCTTCCAGGGTTTTGAAAAAGACAATTATTTCAAACTGGTAAGAAACATAAGCCCCTGCTGTCATTTCAAAATAGGCTACAACTGGAAAAACTTGTTCAACCAAACATCATCTGCCTCCACACCCAACAGCGTCATGGAAGCACCAGTCGAAGACCATTCTCCCAAGGACTGGAGGTACAGGGGGAACTTACTACACAGCAGGTTGTTAGAGCAGAGCTTTGAAATGGTGAGCAGCGGAAGCGCAGCAGGAAGTGGTGCTTCACCTCCTGTCAGACCAGCAGCAGCACTGGCACCTAGGAGTGTGCTGGTGGGGCACAGCTTCACCAGTTGCTGTGCTGTCCTGGGAGCCAGTCCTACCAAGACCACGGACCTGCACCAGTCTGCAGCTAAGGGGGTTGAGGACTCCTGCCTTAGAGGAAGCTGCGGGGCTCCTGTGCTCATAGCTGCCAGGACAGAAGCCTGTGAGCCCAGGGGAGGTCTTCCAGTGCCTATGACCCAGGAGCCAGTGGGGAAGGTGCCTCTGAGTACAGGCCAGTATGCATCGAAGGGACACTGGGAAAGAGGATGAGTGTCAGAAGTCCAGAACAGCTACCTCAGGTGTCCCTGAGGCGTGCCAGTTCCTGGCAGGTCAGCCCCAAATCACGTACAGAAGCACTCTCAGTCAGGCTCGGCTCTGCTTAGTGCAAGAGCTACTGGACCAGAGCCATACCCAATGGAGGCAGGCTGTGGAATCTGCCCCTCAGGCCCCACCCTCAAATCCCACTCCTGAAAACGTCAAAACTGAGACATCAATAGCTCCCAATCTGTACCTGCCAGAAAACCTGAAAGTTCATTTCACACATAATGGTCCTTAAAATTCAAAGAAATAAAGCTGACTTTTGACAAGTCAGAGTAAGAAATAAAGGAGTAAAAGACTGGAAGACAAAAGAGGAAGGTGATACACACTCTCGCAATATCTCATCCTCAAGTGAGTGACATTCCTACAGGTGCGGGACAGTGCCTAACCTACCTGACCCATCATGGACTGGTCACTAAGAGCCTTCTACCCTAGGTAAGAACTCCAAGGAGGAAGCTGGCAGAGCTGTCTGACGCTCAGAGGCACCTTCAGCAACCACCCAAAGAGGCCTCCCACCAGGACGAAAACCACCAGGGGGTGGGCTCACACCGTCAGGACTCTGCTTAGAGAAAAATTCCAAAGGAAGGAGTGACGGGCAGAATGAAAACATACAAACTGAGCCCAAGTGACATGCGCCATGGCTGACCAGGCAAGTCACTACCAAGAATGAGATGAGAATGACCAGTGTGGTATGATCTGATCAACAGAAACTTAGATCCTCGTCCCTGACATGCTGAAATCCAGACACACAAACTTTGATAAGTGAAGAAAAAGAACCTAGATTCCTGTCAAGTCCTAAAATTCCATGATCCTAGGAAAAGGAGCAACAGCACAAAGTACTGCAAAGATGAGACCAGCTGCCACCACCCAGAGGGGACAGCCACCAAACAACAACGAAGCAGTTTCACCCCGGCCCTGTGACAGTGGAGCTGGTTTGCCTAGGAATGCCTGCTGCTCTTAAACTCCCCAGGTGTTCACAGATCATGGCTGCCACCACAGTCTGAGAGTGAGAAAGCAGGTCTTTCTCCTGAGCCAGAACCAGAGACATCTGCTCCTTCAGCCACGCCAACAACCTGCAATGGCCAATGGCTTACAATGGTGACGTGGGTCCCCAGGGACTATTACCCTCTGATGATTCCCTGTGCCATTTCAGGAGACAAAATGTCTACTACATACTGAGCAGAGTTCCATTTAGAAAGACGCAATGTTTGGCCTATGAATGTATCTAAGTATCTGTTTGCTTAGAAAGTCTGGGGTCAGAGAAACCAATTTTCTATGGATCATTTGGAGATTTTACTGTGTACAGATAATAAGAACGGCAGACTGGGGCTGGAGGAATAGCACAGCAGCTCAGAGTGCTTGCCTGGAAAGCATAAAACCCTGAGCTCAATTCACCAACACTACATAAGCCAGGTACGGTGGTATACACATCTAGAACCCCAGTACTCAGGAGTTCTGAGGCGGGAGGATTGCAATATGCTCAAGGCCAGCCTGGGGTACAAAGTAAGTTTAGTACTACGTTGGACTACAGAGAAAAAGATCCTTTCTCCACCCCCCCCCAAAAAAAAAAAACAAAGTAAATAAATACAGTAGATTTAAAAAGAGAGCAGACTTTAGGAAATGATGTTAATCAGAGAAGTAGGAGAGGGTCCCTAGGATTTTTAGTCTATACCACTAGGTTTAATAAAATTGAAGGACAACAAGGAATAAAAGAACTGACAAGTAAAAGCAGTTGGAAAAAGATGACATTTTTGTTTCCTGTTGGTAAGGAGCCACGAGGAATAAGGACTTTAGGTGAGCTAAACATAGTCTGAAGCCACAGAAATCACTAAAAGCCCCACTCTTCCCCCATGCTGCAGGCCTCAGTTTCTCCTTGGATACTGGACAGCTCTGTCCTGAACCTGTCCCTTATCCCCTCTGCCTGGGGCTCACCCTCCTTACAGTGCCCACCCACTGTGCAGACAGGCCCTACCTCTGGAGCCTCTGCTGCTTGCCACCTGGCGCCTCAAGGGCCCAGCTCTACCAGCTCACGCGTGACGCTCCTTCACATGCACTCCAGTGCCCCCACCGTACCAAATACACACTACACTAGAAACTACAGTCAGTGTGCTGCATGAACAGAGAAGTGTACGGAGAACCCAGGAGACAAGCAAAACCGTCTCTAACCGAGATAGGAGAGTCCCTCTCTTGGCCTCCGCGAAGGCACAGGGGGGAAGCGGGAAGGCTCAAGGACCACCAAGCCTTGCGGTGCCAAGTGCTGGCTCTCACCTTTGAGTCGTAGGCTGACTGCTTGATGACCTCGGGTGCCATCCAGAAAGGGGTGCCCACAAAGGTGTTCCTTTTGATCTGGGTGTCTGTCAGCTGGCCGGCCACTCCAAAGTCAGCCAGCTTCACCTCTCCGTGTTCAGACAGCAGAACATTGGCTGCTGCAAAAGAAACCCAAGGTGGCCCGCATGAGTCCCCGCACAGCGGCACTCATGACAGCCTCGGGGTGGGGTGGGGTGCCAGCTCAGTATCACAGAAGAGGCCAGGACTTCCCTTCTTGCCATCCCAGCCCCAGGGGCTGAAGGGCAGGACAGCTTCTCTTGGGCAGAACAGCACAGCTGAGCCCTGCCACCTCAGGTATTTACAAGTTGGGAAAACCAGGTGTGTTCTTACCTTTAATGTCTCTGTGAATTTTCTTCTCTGAATGTAGATAATCAAGTCCTTTCAGTATTTCTCTTAATATGGTAGCAATCTGAGTTTCATCTAAAGGGCCAGGCTCTAACTAAAAAATAAAATTGTTACTTAATTATCTTATACATAGTATGAGATAGGCGATAACGTCCCTATTCAATGGAAAATTAACATAAAAACTGAAAAGCATCTTCACTTGAAGGAGAAATTTTGCTTGAATAACTATACTAAAAAATTTTAAAAAATGCTTAGAAAAATGACTACAGAACAAAGCAAGACCAGCTCAAAATTCCTGGTGTCATCTGGGCCCAGTGGTATAGGCCTGTAATCTCAGCACTCTTGGGGGCTGAGCCAGGAGGATTCCAAGTTTAAGCCTAGTGTGGGCAAACTAATGATACCGCCTCAAAAATAAACACGGGCTGAAGATGTAACTTAGTGTGAAGGCCCTGGTCTCAATTCCTAGTATCAAAACAACAACACAAAACAGTGATATCCTGGTCAGCTACACCTGTGCCACAAAGTGACCTATGAGAGTAGCCCTTGGCCCATGGCAGGGCTGGACACAGGCAGGCCTCATCCGTAGGAAACAAAGGAGTCTAGGAACACAGCAAGACCGGCCTTAGTCAAGCTGGCTGTTTTACCTTCAGAAGGCTTTCCTTCTGAGGGAAAGAAGCAGCCTGGGAGACCTCCAATTCCTTCGGCTAAACTAGCACCAGAATTTTTTAACACTCTATTTAAAAGTTCCAACTTGAGGGAACACAGCCGAGAGATTTTAATTCCTAATACTTTGGGATTTGTCATATAATTAAAATCATTTATTAGTTATCCCTAATGAGCAAATAACTGCCTCTAAAAACTCTTATTCAGGCTGGAAGGATAGTACAGTCACTGGGGTGGCTAGCAAGCACAAGGCCCTGAGTTTAACCCCCCAGCACTACATAAAGGGTAGTTATGGTGGCACACACCTGTAATCTCAGCACTTAGGAGGCTGAGGCAGGAGGACTGCTATGAGTTTTAGCCAAGCCTGAATTACATAGTAAATTCAGGACCACCTCTTATGTCTGAGAGGAACTCATAGCTATTACTACTCCCTCCTTCATATTCACTCTTGCATGAAGATATAAATAGGAAAAGTCGGGGGTATGCGCTCATTTAAAAGAAGACTTAGACCAAAGGGCTGGCCAGATCAGACAGTATGCTCACCAGCGCTCGCACTGCTGGAGACGTAATAACACATAATGGCATAAGATCAACCAGCAAAAACACATCATGCTCCAAGTCCTAACAGCAGAGCAGGTGGAGGGGCAAAAGTCTAAGAAGCTGGGCCAGTCTCTCTGTGCAGTCCTCTAGCTTATGTTTCCCACTCAGACGGCAAACACCAGCATCACCTAAGTTCATGTACTCCCACAAAGTAGGAGATAGTCTTATGACGTCTATCAGGTTTTTAAAATAAAAATGTGCTTTACATCAACAAAAACTGATGATCCTTGCGCGTTGCAAGGGACACTCTGAGGTCACTATGTGGCCCTGGTAGGTACCACCACAGCTACTAGTCACCTGACTGCAGACTCACAACTGGCACTGCTTTTCAGTTCAACCCACGGGCCTACCCTGGTCTATACCAGTGTCCCCAAGGCCAAGGCCCTCTCAGGCCTTCCTATCTGAACAGTTGGGGTTGCCAGTCTGACTATCTGGCAAGGACTTATGGGATCAAATTGCTCTATGGCTCTCTCCCATGAAGAAATGGGCTGGTGGCTTTGGGTGAGGCCTCATTACTACAATGTGTCAGAGAAAGTCTTGTGTGTACTAGCCTGCAGGAATATTGAAAATGCTAACCAAGAAACTGTCCTTGAGTCAGGACTCTACTATACAGAATCTAACCTTTCCAAAAGTTACTTAAGAGAAGAGTCTCATTTTCAAGAAACACATGGCAATCACTTTTCCAAAGACCAGGGCCTAGAATATCTGGCCTCATAAGGAGTCTGCTTTCTCCAGGTCTATTTTTCAGTGTACACAGAATATAGAAGTTTTAATCTCAGAACAAGACAAACACACTTCTCTCACCACCTGATGGGAAAAGGAAGAGAGCAAAGACACTGGAATCTTGTCCCTGTTCTCAGTAACAGAACCCAGGAGGAGGAAGTCCAGTGGTTCCAAATTACACTACAGAGCTCGGGTCTACCTCTCCTCCAGGAAGACCCCACCTCTACAGTGGCCAGCAGCGCCTGGAAAGACAGGCTTCCCAGCCCCCCTGCATGGTGCCTGCTGTCAGAGCCCAGGGAGATAAGGAAAGGAGCTGAGGGAAACTAACTGAAAATCTTCCCTGGATAATTAAAAGCTGCTTTCCATAAAACAGCACAGGGGATGGAAATAGGACCTTTGCACCGAGCTACGTGCCAAGCCCTTTTTAATTTTTTATTGTGAGCCAGGGTCTTGGTAAGTTGCCCAAACTAGGCCTTAGTCACCCAGTGCTAGAAGCACAGGAATCCACCATCTCACCTGACTTGTTTCCATAGTAACACCTATGGCCATGTCTTCTAAATGTAGTTTGAACACCATTAGCCATCGTTGGTTTATATGACCGTGAGGGGACACAGTCGGGGAGAAGGTAAGAAAACACATTCTATTTACTGGGGATAACAATTCTTCATGGTGTCCACAATGGTCAGTTTTGCATATGAACTTGACTGGCCTAAGGGATATCCAAATAGCTGATAAAACACTATTTTTTGGTGTGTCTGAGGATATTTCCTGAAAATACTAGTATCTCAATCTATGAACCCAGGAAAGGAAGACCCACTCTCTTCCAGTGGGGGTGTGAATCACACAGATTGCAGAGGACCCAAACAGACACAAAGGCAGAGGGAAGGGCAAACTCATGTTCTCTCTCTTCTGCAGGTGGGATATCCCCCTTCTACCCTTGGATATCAGAACTCCAGGTCCTCTGGCCTTGGGACTTGGCCTACAAGCCATGCTACAGACATCCCTGGTTGTGACCGTTGAAGGGATTATGTCAACTTGATGGCATTAGGAACCACACCTCCATTAGAATCAGGATTTGGGAACCAATCCAGATTGGGATTTAAGAACCCGCCTTGATTCGAGTGTGAGGGATTTTTGGGCTGGCCAATGAGGGAAGAGCACCCACCCAGATGTGGGAGGGCCAACTGGAACTCCAACAGTATAAAAGGAAGGAAGACGGAAGATTGTTACAGCTTCTTCCTCTGGGACAGCTCTTGCCTTCGCAATTGTCTATGGACACTGCCTTGCTACACACCGCAGATCTTCATCATGGATTGCTCCTGTCTGCCTGTCGCTGTTCTTCAGGCTCCAGTCTTCGCCACTGTTCTTTGAACAACTGAGATTCGCAGCAGACTCTCACCACACTGGCTCTCCTGCAGTCCCGAACGGGAGATCTACTTTGCAGCTGAGCAGACATCTTAGACTATCTCTATCATCGGCTTTGTAAGCCTTCTTAATAGATCCTTTTTAAAAAAAAAAATAAGTCTGTAAATTCTGCCTTTTGAAGAACCCAAACTAATACACTGGTTCTCCAGCTTGCAGACCACCTATCATACAGCTTCAGAATCACATGAGCAACTTCCCTAATAAACCTCCTCTCACCCACCTATGCACCTATTAGTTTTGTCTCTCTAGAGAACCCTAACAAATACAGCATCAGATTCGCTGTGAAGACTGTGGGCCAGAAGAGGCTAGGCCGAGTTCCTGGAGTCATAGAGCAGCATTCTCTACCACAACTTCTAAGCAAGACAATCCTGGTGTGACCATCACTGAGCTGGTAGTACACGGTAATCCCAGCAAAGGAGGCTGAGGCAGGAGGACTACAAGTGAAATCAGTCTGGCAACCCTTAATGAGACTCTGCCAAGGAGGAGGGGCATGGGGGACAAGGAGGAGGAAAAGGAAGAGAAGGAAGAAAAGGAGAAAAAAAGAAAGAAGTAGGAAAAGGAAGCTGGGAATGTAGCTCAGTGCCATGTCCTGGGTTGAACTAGTGCTGGGCGGGGGAAGTGAAAATCTTAAATAACAATTTATAATATTTAGAGTACTAGGGGAAAAAAAATCAAGACATCATTTCAACTGTGGGTGACCTCTAATTGGCTTCCCCCACACCCATCTCCCCTTCTTCCTCTGCCATACTGACCAACAGCTGGGCACATGGCCACTCAGCTACAGACCACCTTCCTACACTCGACGGCAGCAACTGCACATGATTCAGTTCTCACCGTGAAACACAAGTGCATGGGACACACGGCCCTCCAGAAGAAGACAGGCTAAGATCACGGGAAACTGTGGGTGACCCCAATGTATGAGAGAGAAAGTCAACTTCTATCTTGTGTGGGATACGGTTACGGAGCTGTGACTACAGCAGCCTGGCCAAAAACCTTACTTGAATGCACCATCTCGTTTTTCTAAATCATGTTTATTACTCATTGTTAAGGTTGTCAAATACCTCTGACTGGATGAGTGGCTGGTTGACGTAGCAAAGCCCCTTCCTAATTAGATTCAAGGCTGTCTCTCAGATTCTCTGGAAATACTGATATTTTAATCAGCTAAAAACCCAGTCCTCTTGCAGATCCTCTCTCTGCCTCTCTTTCCTTGTATACTTTCTAACACAAAGCATCTGAACATGAGAAGAGGATGTTCTGCTTTGCTCACAGAATCCCCACAGGCTAGAGCAGGACCAGAATGCAGCAGGCACACCACAAGTATTTTCTGAACAAAATAGTTTCACTTACTGGGCTACAAAAACCCATCACACTGCAAATCAAAATGCCTTCTTCAATCATCTGGTATATTTTATATTCTCCTAAATGTGGCATCCTGGTGGCAGCTGTAACTTGAGAGATTATTTACACAAATAGCTTCCAAACAATATTACAAAGAAGCCAGTGCTTGCTCAAGAATGGCCTTAGAGATCATACTGACATTTCACTGCAGTTTATTATTCATTTTTCTTTTAAATTTTAAAAGAAAGGCTGAGTAGATCCAGGATACGTTCAAAATATATGCCTATTTATAGTTCTTAACAATACTCTCTACACTGTCTATTCTTTACCAGATTCCTTGTGTTTTTGGTTTTTTTTGTTTTGTTTTGTTTTTTTTTTTTTTAGTCAGTTAAGAACACAGCACTGGACAAAGGGAAGAGAAGGCTCATGAGGACACACAGCCTACATATGCACTGGTTACCTTCTGCCTGCTAAGACGAAGGCTGCGCCTCACCGGGACCTGGGCAGGCTATCCATACAAAGATGTAATAATTCACACCAGTTGATCTTAGTAAATGTCAAACCTAAAGTTAGTGAGGGCCATCAGCTGCATCCCTTACTGTCTGATACGAGGGGCCCAAGATTTATCTCTCTGCCGTGCAGTAGCAGACAGACATCAGGTTTTACCACCTGACATGAGAGCCTACTTATCTCCTACTGGAGGACAACACCACTTCTGCTTGCTAGAGATCCCTCAATCTGTGACATGGGTAGTGAGAGTCACACTGCAGCCCTCTGCCTGACACGTGCCACTAGTACCTCGTGAGGGCCCAGCGGGGTCCCTATGCGGAACACGGAAGAACTGTGACTACAGGCCACTCCGTCCTCGGCCCCAAAAGTGCCCTCGGTGCCCCATGAAGGAACATCCTCAAAATTCTCTCCCACCCACACCCCCAGCCTGTAGCCTGCCTCCACTGGGAACCTCAATTCTGGACTAGAAAGCGCTCCAAATTCACTACTGGACATGCTCAAAGAGATGCCCCAAGACTTAACAGGAGGAGGCAAACTAAGGTCTTCTGGCCTGGGAACATGACATGATGCCACAGCGCAGTGAGGAGGGCAGCAGGCACAATGCTGTACAACTGGGACTCATGGGACCACATACAACATGTGCTTGAGGCCGACTGTGGATCTGGAATGTCCCCCTAAAGTCTCACGTATTTGGACATTATGGACTGACTGTGGAACCATGTGCTGCTGGGAGACTGGGGCCTGGTCTGAAGGAACGGATGACAGGCGTGCAGACGGGATTACAGGTGTGTAATGGGGGCTTATCATACCTTCCAGACCTGGAAGGGGTGGATCACTGGGAGGGACCTGGAAGTATGTATTTGGCTACCTTCCTTTGGGAGGATACTGGCCTTGATGGGACCTGTTTGTAATGTGAGGCACTGCCTCCATCTCTGCCTCTGCCATGTACTTCCACTGTTGCCAGCCGCCCCTGAGTGGGCTGTGACCTTCTGAAACGGTGAGCTAAAATAAACTTTTCCTCCCCCTAAGTTTGTGGGTGCCGGGTATTGAGTAACAGCAACAAAAAGGTAAGGCCAAGGACAGGGAAACCCACAGATAATACTTGTAGATCTCTATATAAGGTACAGTGCAACCCTAAAGGGCTTTTTTATGCCTGACCCCGCCCTGCCCTGTATTGGAAATTAAACCCAGGGCTTCTGCACTGAGCTTTATCCCTAGACCTCTCCCTCACTCCAAATAGGGTCTTGTCAAGTGACTAAGTTGCCTAGGCTAGGCTCAAAATTATGATCCTCCTGCCTCAGCCTACTAAGTACTGTGGGATTACAGACCTGCGCCACACCAGGCTACATCCTAAGGCATTTTCATTGCTGAAAATGAAGAGAGCGAGACAGCAGGATTTCAGTAGGACTGGCCTAGAGCACTCTCTGAAGAAGGTATGCAGTCATCCTTCCCCACAGGCCCCCAATACCCAGGGGATGGGGGCGGGGGCCTCCTACACAGTCATGTATTAACCACACCTATTTACAGGGAGAGACACTAAGAGCAAGGCAGAACTGGCCCCTAAATCCCTTTATTGACTTAAATAGCATCGTACTTTTATACATGACAACACTCTTGTTTTAAAAATCTCTCATAAGCATACAGGAGACCTTTTCAAAATAATCCCAATAGTCTTCAATATTCAAAAAATGATTACCAATCTCATTATTAAAAAGTGCTCTTCACTTTGAGGGTTTGGGGACTGACCAACAGAATAGAAATGGAAAACAGAGAGAAACAAAGTGAGAGGTGGGAGGACTGGGGGGAGGAGGGGGTAGACAGGATTAAGGGTTAAAGCCAAAGGCTCCGCAGCTGACAAACCGAAGTCCTTAGTCCAGGTCCACCTGCAAGCTGGCCTCTAAGCAGCTCCTTCCCTGCTCATTAACATGGAAGGGCCAGATGGACCCCCAAAATGGCTGTTTGTCACCAGAGATACTGACATATGAACGGGCTGGTTGGGACTCTCATATCACACATGACCTTAAAGTGCACAGTCCCACATTTCTGTTCAACTATACTGTCTAAAACTATACAGACATCAATTCAAATAAACTAAATTATTGCAGCACTAAGAATGAGTACACTAACGAGCTTAGAGACTAGAATTTCTGCTCTGAGAGATTCAGTGTCAGGGAATGTGTCACATAGGAAATGCATTCAAGTAACAGAAAATCTAGCTGCACGAAAGGAGGTAACTTTCTACATTTCTGTAATATTCCCTCCAAAAAATGGAATGTGTGTATTTCCGAAAAAGAATTAAAGAAAGACAAGACAGATCTGGCTATGTTTTCCATGTTAATAACAGCTTATGCCATATTAATTTTTTATTGAAATCTCCCCTTTTTAACACTATTCTGAATTTGAATTATTTTCCTTAAGAGTTTACAACAGTTTGCCATTTTTGAAAATGAGGACATCAGCTTTCTGGAGATGTGCAGTTTTAGAAATTTGCCTTCTCCAAAAAAGTATCTATTGGCCCTGTTACTGCAAGAAACTTCTCTCCAAAGGGTATCTTCTTCCTTACCAAGTAAAGTCTATATAGCCTAAAACTACTAACAACAATCCTACAGCAGTAATGAAAATCCAAGGTCCGTCATCCTGACAACCTTGCAGCCAAGACTCCAACACTAAAGTGAACGGGTAGAGTCAGTTGGTCTCAGGGATCAGCACTCACCTAAAGGACTACTCTGTGCGGGGGCGGTACGGTACATTAATTTTGCTGTGTAACTGCTGAGGGGACAAGATGGTTACGCTTCTTTACACAGCCTATGTTTCAAAGATGACATCAGCCATGCTTAAGAGTACTGGCTGGCTGTTTATGATGAGCACTCCATCAAAGTCCAACATGGAACCACGCTTGATACAACAAAGTTCCTGTCACCTTCTGCATGGGCTGAGGTGAGGAACTCTCAGGTCAGATCCAGAAGAGACACAATCCAGGCTAGGCCTGTTCCCAGAAGCATACCAGGCATGCGGCCAAGAGGCAAAAGTGGGCACAGGTATAGACCCTTGCCTGACCCTTGCTCCAAGATCTGATGCCACAACTCCATAATCATATCCTGTGTCTCACATCTGAGATGAAAATGTAATAACACTTACCATTGGACCTAAGGTACCATATGAAACCATGATGCTATCAGCTTTACAAAAGTAGTAAACTTGTTTTGAAAAATGTAATTCCAGGCAACATCCTTCACTGCTTCTATGAATAAATTCATTGGTTACACATGAAACAAAAACTGGTTTCAAAACAAAAGCAGGCCCATAACTATCAGTAATATATCAGAAGCAAAATACATTAAAACTAACTTTGTTTTTTTTATTCCATTTAAAAGAAATGGACAAAAAATTATTTCCAAACCAAGACAAAATGAGAAAAGGCTGTGTGTACAGTACACACCCAACATCACACTCACCAGATCCAACGCGGAGCCTCCACCAAGGTATTCCATTATGATCCACAACTTAGTATCCTACACACATTAAAAGAAAAAGAATTACTTTTTTAAAAAAACAAGAAAAAATTATTTTAAATAACCAAAGAGAATTTTTCACTATTACTTTGAAATTAGGAAGTTAGTATACATACCTATCAGCAAGAAAAATGTGTCAAAATAAGAACTGCAGCACATAGGAAAACTTCCTCCAGGATTTGGGATGGGCAGAAAGGTCTGCTCACAGACTCCTGTGAGGAGTATGTCCAGACCAGAGCCTCGTAAGGGGGCTCTGGTCTGGACATTGGTAAGGACATTTCTAATTTTTGAAACACCTTCACAGTGAGCCTCATGCACTAGTCAAGGCCAGAGGTGATAACATTCACTGACACACAAAAACACTGGGAAGAACAAACACCTTCCTTGCCTCCACCTGCAGCTCTAAACACCAGTGTCCCCTCCCTGCCTGCCATTCTGAGAGCCCACCATCCTCAGGCCCACATGAGCAAAGGCAAGGCAATCAGATGCTTCCTGGCATGGGATGCCCTATGCAGTCTCCTATCCACTTGTGTACAAAGGCAGCCAATCTCCAACACCCACCAAAGACCACAACACTCTCACCCTTCGAGAGCTTTCCATAAAAGCTGACTGTAGCCCAAACTGACTTGTAGTGATCTATAAGTCTGGGTACCCAAGGGGCGTCCTAGAACTGGTCCCCTCATAGACACTACGTGACACGGGTACTTTTACATCAGCATGCTTCACTGTTCACTCCAAGCTTTGGGACAATTTTGTATCCATTGGGGGGGAAAAGCACTAGGACCCTTTCTGAGGCTCTGTGGTCTGTCCCTTTGGGATAGTAATGTGCTCCTGGCTCTCAGAGGGCACTACGGAAGTCCTTCCCCAAGTGCCCATATGACTCTTGTGACATAGGCAAGAACTAAGCTTGCTCTGGAAGCATCCTGATTTCCCTTTTTACTTTTGCAATTCGTTGAGTGGAAAAATTCACCTGTCTTCCTACCCAGTCCACACCTTGAGCAAGCTACTTTACCAACCAGGCTGATATTCATTTTAGATTTCTCGGTATTTTCCCTTTAGCAAGGACCTCTGGTCCTTGGTGCCCAAGAAAAGGAACTCCGATGACTATATATATATATATATATATATATATATATATATATATATATATATTCACTTTAGGGATGCATGAACTACATTTGTAAAAGAAATTCTCTTAAATTAAATTCTCCAATATAATGTTCATTCTAAGACAATGCAAATGAACATGACAAATTCCAAGGTACATAGCATACTTTTCTCAAAGTACTAAATGCCCTGATTACTAGCAGAATGAATGCCAGGCTCAGTCTAGCTGGGGAAGACACAGGACTCTGGCTGGTGTGTCAGGGATCTCTACACTACAACCATTTGGTATTCCTGGGTCAAAGGTGCCTGCCTTGAGATTCAAAGATGCCTCGTTCTGATTTCAAGAAAACCTTCCATCATAGAGAGAATTTTACAATATTCATAGAAGAGCCTTGATCACAGATTTCTATAACACTGGCTCACCAGTGCAGGCACGTGCCACTCCTTATAGACATTCTGAAAGCACCTTTTCTGTTGGCAAAAAATAAACCAGTCCAGAGAATACCTGTTTATTTATGGATAACAAAAGAAATCTAAATTATTTTTTCTCTAAGAGGTCAGACAACCTTCTGTATCTACTCCCACTCTCACTTGGCTTCTGCTTGACCAGCTCCCATCACTTTTTATTTTCAGAGCAACAGGTTTTCCGGCAGCAAGATAAACCCTGGGCAGCAAGTTATACAGTCACACCCTGGGAAGCAATCTTCTGCTGACTTAGGGACTCCATGTCACCAGGCTGCTTCCTGAAACAGCTAGAAATGAGTAGCCACACCCTCATACCGCAGCCATTCTGGAGTTTCACCCTTTTCTCTTCCTATATCTACCTACCAAAGACACAAAATAATCCTCCGATCAAGCTACTTTTTTTATTTTAAAAGGGAAGCCACAGCAGGACACACTGACCCATTTTTCTGTGTCACTCTGACACCTGGAGGGACAACATGTCCACCAGAAGAGACACTTGCTCTCCAGCTCCAATGCCAAAGCCGCACCCTCCCACAACAAAAGCCTCCTCCTTCTTGGAGAGGAAAATGGTGTTTAAAAGACCAGTCCTGCCAGCTAGTTCCTGGTAGCCTACGTGCTGGGTGAGGACACTGCCCCAAAACAAGGCTCACCAGATTTCAGGGCACTAAGGAAACGCCTTACATCCTTATTCAGCTCATTGCCTCCTAAGTACCTGTCCCCACTCTTCATTGGCAACAACAAAAGGAACAGAAATCGCATCACAGAAGAGCCTTCTCTGGCTGGACTTGCTTCTCAACCTCCCGGATAGGTGATCACTGACTGCGGCCACAGGGTCACGCCAGGAAACCTTCACCATTGCCTTGAGTCCTTACCTCTATTGTCAACCCTCACAGCTCCACAGGACTGAGGACTAACAACCAACAAGCAGGAGGGTGCATGGAAGGGCAGGGCAGACAGGGATGTGAGGGTAAGTGATAAGGCCAACTCCTAAAAAGAAGTAGAAAGTCACACAGAAGTAACAGAGAAGTCCATTCAGCAGCACAACTCTTCCTGCTCTCCTACTGCAGGAAAGAAGCTTCTCTCTCCCTCTTGCAGACATCTCTGGATGCCCTGCTCATCAGTCACCTCCCACTCCCACTGATCACTCCACCAACTCGTGTGTCACCTGCCTTTCCCTGCTTTGAAGAATGTCTTGCAACATCCAGCCTCCTCCACAGGCCTCAGGAGTCCACATGTTGTAGACTGCGCTGGCCTCCCTTTCCTGGCCAGCGTTGCTCCCAAACTGCAACCCCAACTGCTAGCTTCTCTTTCCTACCGCAAGAGAGGAGAACTAAGAATAGGCATGGCCTTCTTCACCACTAAGATTCAGACAAAGGTGCTTGGATGTTAGGAAAACCAGGAGCAGAATCATGAGTGATCTTGGAATCCTCCAGGCCCAACGTCGAAGCTGAGTATTGTCAGCACACACTCCTGTGGCCTGCACCTCACAGGCAGGCCAGAGCCACAGTCCACTCAGACACCAAAGGAGGTCCCCAAAACCAACTACCAGACACTGCCCCAAATAATCATTTCTCCCACCAACTCTAAAAGAAGAACAGTTCAGAAAAGACACAGATCAAAAGATCAGTTCTGTGGGGAACTGGTTCCAAAAATCTTATAAATACCAAAATGTGAGGATGTTCAAGTTCCTTATATAAAACAGTATATGTGCTTGAGCACAGCACATCCTTCCATCTATATGTGAGATCACCTCTAGACTGTGTATGTTATGCAAATAGTTGTCCTCATGGCTTAGATCTAAAATGTCTCCAACGTCTCCTGCTATGAGGGAGGCCTCCCGGGAGGTGACTGGACCACAGGCACACTCTGCTCCTGGGTGGATTAATAATTCATTGATGAGTTCAGGCTGAATGTCACCTAGGGCTTCACTCCCTGCCCCCCACACCCTCCCTTCTCTGCTTCATGGCCACCGTGACTTGAGCAGCTTTCCTATGTAGGCAGCAGGCCAGGGGCTGATCCCCATTGAAGCCATAAGCCAAAATGAACCTCTCCTCCTTTATGCTGCAGATTTCAGGTATTTTATCCTGTGATTTAAAAAAAAAAAAGTGATTAACACAGCTATTCTATGTAGCGTTTAGACAATAATGACAACGAGAAGTCTGCATGCTCGGTACAGCAGTCTCTCCCTGTATTTTCAATCCACTGCTGGCTCAGATGTCCAATGTGGAACTTACAGATATACAAGAGTCAACTCCGTGCTCTTCCAGGTACTTTTCCGCCCGGTTTCTATTATCAGTGCTCAGCCAAGGTCCAAAAATGTAAACAATTTGTCTTGATTCTTTCAAGAGAAAGACCACATTCACATAACTCTGTATTACAGTATTTTAATAATTTATTATTAGTCATTGTTATTAATCTCTTAAGCCTAATTTATCAATGAACTTTATAACAAGGATACATATGTACTGGGGAGAAATAGTGTCTGTGAAGTTTGGCAACACACAAGGCTTCTGGTAATGCACACCTCAGTATAAGGGGGGCTTTGTCTCTAATTCCAGCAATGAGACAGGCGAAGCAAGATCTTGAGATGGAAGTTCCGCTACAGCAACTTAGCAAGGCCCTATCTCAAAATTAAATGTAAGACTAGTACTTCAAACTTCCTACTTCCAGCGACAACCAAAGGAGGTAACAAAGTGCAAGTACTTTGTAAAGTTCAAGGTACTCAACAAAACCCAAAGGGTCATGAGCATTACCCACACCATCACTGTGTAAACCCAAATAACCTGGTAAACCCAAATGGGGCTAATTAACAAGACTAAATAATTTCTGAACAAATGGAAACCTGGAACAACGATTCGTCCACATTCTGTACTGAGGCAAAAGAATAGAGGCCTGGGCAGGCTTGATTTGAGAGAAGCCCGTGCATGCCCCGCCCCTGCCCAGACACAGGACCACTGTCCTCACTAAGCCTTCCGAAGTGTGACTTATTCTCCGGGAATACACATTGGCAGGCAGCCTTCACAACGAAAATAATTTTGGGGAGCTTATCTTGTTTTGTTAGAGACCAGGCCTCACCACTATAATCCAGGCTGGCCTAGAATTTCCTCTCAGTCCAGGTTGGTCTCAAACTCGAGATCTCCCTCTGCAGCCTCCAGAGTGCTGTGAGCGACACCTAAAGGGAGCAGCAGCACATTTTTCAGATAAAGATGGCAGTCTTTCAGTTTCTGGGCACGTCTTTAAGGAGCTGTCAGTACCAAAAAAGTGGACAAATAATTGCAACCAGACATCCTGTGGAAGAATACAGAGACACGGAGCGCAGGGCTTAAGACGGCCACGCGATCTGAATGAGAAGCCTCGACATGCTTTGTTGAAAAAGCGGCATCTCGGGTGCCCCTCGAAGGGCCTTGACCCGTCAGCTGGGGTGGGAGTGACAGAGCAGGTGTTCCACAGACCAGATGGGGAAAAGAGGGCGAGCTGTTTAGCAGCTGAGGATGAGATGCACACCCATGTGTGCCAGCTGATGGAGAGGGAAGGTGGGGAATCGCCAGGCCATGCCAACAGAATAAAGGAGGGCAGAATACGTAAGGAAAGAAAGAGTAAAGAGTAAAGAAAGATGACCCACCAGAAAAATCAAGCAGAGGCAGGGCAAGACCAGAGACATTCTATAAGCCATACCAGGGTCTGGGTCAGGACAATTTCGAATACAAACAGGTATCTCAGGAAGAAGGCGGGTGAGTGGAGGAGCGGAGAGGACTCTGTATCACGTATTTCTGAAAACATCTGAGTAATGTCATTTCTGAAGTTCAGGAGGGGCTAGAGCACCGAAGAGGCAGTAACTGGTACAGTGGACCCCAGAGTTGCCACAAAGCTTACTTTAAGCTTAAGACATCATCATCAGTAGATGCAGAAAAAAGCCTTTTAAGCTTCCCGTATCTGACCAAAGGAGCGATTTCTGGGAAACGAAGATGCCATAAAACCCCTCCCAGGAAGAACAAACCTACCGCAAATCCCTTTTCCAGGGGGCTTTACTGCAGAAGTAACGAAAAGGCCACTCACACTGACACTGTCACAACACTGCCACAGTCCACCACAGGGCCAGGGAACAGGCAGGATTCTGGCTCTTACCTGATACTCATTAAAACCATGCTCTGTGTTTTCTTCTGGTACACTTGGAGAGCTAAAAGCTATTTTTGCCATAAAATATGACTATTTGGATCCACAGGTGCCCAATAAAAAAACAGAACAAAGCTTAACCTTCATTTTGTATCCTTTGTTACTTGGGTCAAACCTCTTCTCAGCTCTGCACAAGGAGCGTTGGTTATTTAGGGAGCCAGCCAGAAGAGGCTGATTAGCTGTGAATTTACATATCTTACCCACCTTCAAGTCTGAGGACACCAAAATAAGAGGTTTTCAGAGATATACAGCTATGACCAGAAGACTTAGGCACTGCTTAAAAACTGTGATCACCTGGATTCTAGGTAGAAGCATGATTCCAAACAGGGACAATCTTTTCACAGGAAGGAAATCTCTACCACAAGGATTTTCCAAAGCTACCAAACCAGAACTGAGATAATGACCACCAACTAATCCTTAAATCCGGCCTCAGGCCACGGCAGGGTCGGCCAGTCTAACCCCTACATTAGAATCCGGCCCCTCCAGCAGATGAAGGCCCTTCCTATTTTTCTTA
Organism: Ctenodactylus gundi; assembly: GCA_004027205.1. Classification (NCBI taxonomy): domain Eukaryota; kingdom Metazoa; phylum Chordata; class Mammalia; order Rodentia; family Ctenodactylidae; genus Ctenodactylus; species Ctenodactylus gundi. The sequence continues at coordinate 154,011 of PVKB01001794.1, forward strand.
CCGTGACAGCTCGTGGCACACTTTCAAATGCTGTTTAATGGCAACTAAAGGTCTCACCCTGTTTTCCTTTCTGAGAGCTTTCTTACTGTTGCGCCTTTCACACTAGGCATGTGCCAAGGAGACAAAGGAGAAGCAAATGCCACATTACGGTGACCGGCTGGGCCCTGAGCCACCTGACTTAAACTAATCACCTTTCTGCCTTATTTGTAGAAGGGACTTCCTTAGATTTCAGCCAGAAGACTGAGTGAGCTCTGGCAAAGGGAGGACAGAGGAAGGAGCCTGCAAATCAGGGATAAACCCCCTACCACCACCACCAGACTTCACCCTGCTACTGAAAAAGCCTTGTTTTTTCGGTCCTCCAGGCCTCCATGCCCTTCCTGTTTGAACAGGTGGACCCCTGGACAAGGCTTACCACATTACTGTCCTTTTAAGGGCTAACCAGATCCTCTGTCAGCTCTCCGGGCTAGACTCCCTTATCCTTTTCTCTTATTTTCTGATCAAAATTTGTTCCTATAAATTTGTGCTTTAGTTTTAACTTTGAATATTACTAAAAGTGAGGAACCACACCAGCTGGCGATAATACCAGTACTGGAAAAAACATCAGCACTTATTTTTTTACCTCCTGTTTATTCTCCTAAAAACGTATGTGTCTTTTCTACAGAAACTGGTTTACTAGAAGCATTTTCCATCTTCCTAAGCTGAGAACACAGCCAGTATAAGCCTTCTTCATTCAACTTTAGTCATTTAACAAGGTAGCCACCTCTTTTGCTGAGTCATTTAGGGCTTTTTGTCCTGGTAATGAGTCATTTACCAGTTTAATTTGCAGGCCCCTAGGCATTACTGAATTAAGGACATTCTTTGCTTCAGGACAAGAGATATATACTACAGTCACTTTTTAATTGAAGGAGTATGATAAGCCACCCCAAGTAAATAAAGACCAGTCCCATCACTTAATTCTCTTTAGATGACCTGACAATCCCAAGAGCATGTTAAATCCCTCTGGGTCACTTTTCCCAGTACCACCTTAGTTCAGAGCTGCATTCTGAATGAACTTCCATACCATCTCAACAGCACAGCTAGGGGAGGCAGCACACAGGGTTGAGCTGTAGTAACAGGAAGCCCAGATGGCCCCACAGAAGGTGCAGTTATGAGACCAGCCAACCTAGTAGCCTGACTTCCAGAAAGCATTCTGGGAAAAGCAGCACAGAAAGAAGGACGGACTCCCTCCTCTTGGGGTTACCCAAGTACACGGAGTACCCCCGAGTGTGCCGCCTCAGCCGGCTCCAACAAGGACAAGGCCACATGCCTCTGAAACCGAAAACTGGGTTTCTGCTGAGTCGGAGCCAGGTGGCTCGGAAGGGGGTGGTCCTAGGAAAGAAGAGTGAGGAGGGCAAAGGCCACAGGCTGGGCACAGGAGGCAGCTGCAGGGAGCTCGGGTGACTCTGCACCCTGCACACATCATCTCCACAGTCCAAGCTGGAGCTGGCCTTGCTGGAGGGCAGGGAGAGCAGCAGCGCACAGGACCTAGGTGAGGAGAGCTCCCGTGGGGCCTGTGGCCCCCTGCAGCCACACCCCATGGCAGTCAGCACACCCTCACTGGCTCACCCTACCACAGTCCCCAAGGGGCCAACAGGTGTAGGCTTCATCAGATTTAAAGCCTATCACTGTTCCCACCACAGTACAACGCAACCGCGTTTCACTTTTATTAAACAGCTTCACAAAGAATATTCGTTTTAATTCTTCCAATTATTCTGTCTCCTTAGGTAATTGGTCTTTTTTCCATTTTACAAATTAAGCCATCTGGTCACGCAGCAAGTAAGGAGAGGCGAGAGGAGCTGGGATTCACATCTAGACGTGCTGACTCAAGTCAGAAGCCAAGAAAAGAACCAAATTAACAAAAACCCAGACTATAAATTTCTCAAGGATTCCAGGAAGGAAAATACTTTCTAGTAAGACTGTTGGTAGTATCTGTCCATTTTAACTAGTCTCCTTTTAGAAACCAATGAACTCTGATTGCCTAAAAAGTAATTCAATTTGCAAACGTTTGCACCCCACCTACCCCATCACACCCAGTTTAGACAGTTTTGCACTGAAGTCCTTTAGTAAGTTGGAAAGACTGGGACATTCTTTAAAATGTTCCTCTTATGGCTTGTACCACAAGGCTTTGCTTTATGGAGGGAGGGAGTGGATTTGAAGGGTAGGGGGAGGAGAAAGGGAGGGGGAGAGAGATTGAAATAACAATCCCTAGACAGGTACTGAAATATCTCCCTTTCTCTCAACATGAATTTCATACAAGACAGTAAAAAAAAAAATCAGTTAAGGCAAAGTTGCTGTGCTCTGGAAGTAAGATTTTCTTCTTTTCTACAGTTTACCTGTCCTTATCAAAAAGCAACCACAGTCAATGACAAGAAACTGCTAAATGAAGTGAATTCTTCGCCACCATCTTGTTATAAAGCTAATCATGTGCTGGTTTCTTCTGCTTGTTTCCATTAAAAGATTATCTTTCTATTTGGTAAAAAATGTAATGGTCAGATATGTAACACATGTATGTCAGAAACATCAATCCCAAAATATAAAAACCAAAAGTGGTTGATGACTAACAGTAACTCTTTGACAAAGATCCAGCTGAAAGAGATCAAACCAGACCAACCAAGTCAGAGAGCGAGTATGGCTAAGAAGAACACAAAACCTTTCTGGAATTTTGCTGACATTTTAAAGAGGTATCTTTAGTATCAATGTGTAGAGTTGGTAGGCAACGAATTCTGTATTTCAAACGCATGCACAGCAAACTTTCACTTACACTGCTGCAGGTGAGTGTGATCTGGACCTAAGAGTCGGAAGGAAGAGACATCCTATGGCAGCCTGCTCAACACATAACTGCCCTGGGGAATCTTTCCTCCTGCCTGCATCTTTGGGTTCCAGTCCTTCCTACGTTTTGGCTGCTTCACTAGTCTTTATTTTATGACCAATCCTGTTCCAGAATAGACATTATTTTTGGTTACAATGTATCATTAATGAAGAGTAACTTTAAACAGGGAAGTTGCACTCCAATCAGACATGTAAGTCCAAGGGTGCCAATATCAGGTGCCGGGTCCAGGACAAGGCACGCGATCAGCAGCTGGCAAGAAGACACTGGCTCCCTGTCCAATAGCCACGGATGACACAAACCACCAACCCAGGCTCTCATCTGCCTCAGTGAGGAAATCCTGCCGCAGTCCACTGACACCCACTCAGTACCAGCCCAGACTTGGAGGAAGCAGGCAGAAGAACTGATCTGAACAGCAGCACTCAGCGAGCCACACTGATGCAGCAATGATCACAACACTTCCTGACGCCGCTGACAGGCGTCTGGAAAGGGCCCAGACCTAGTGGTTCTTTTCTTCCTTTGAAGCAGGTGTCGCTCACCCAAGCGCCTGTTCTCACACTGCACTGCAAGGCCCCCAGAGCCAGTTACTTACTGGACGGTCTTCTCTTTCATTACCCCGTAGCCCATGTTACATGACCTGATCAACATTGGCCATCTCTTACATCCTACCAGATTTCAGAAATTTACTCAGAAATAAGGAAAAAGCATACTATGGCATTATTTTATCTGAACAAATAAGCTTTGTCCAGATACTCCAGACCCAGGTTTAAATACAAAGAACATGCCCACTGACACACACACACACACACACACACACACACACACACACACACACACACACACACACTGTAATTATGTAACATGGTGCATTATTTTAAATTACAGCTAACATCAAGCCAGAAAATAGATGAATTTTTTTTGTACAAATAGAATATTAAAGCTAACTAGAATTTTACTTCCACTCAACTTTCTGGGAGAAAAGCTGAAAATGTTGCTGCCAAGTGTCTCCAGGGGTTTCCTTCAATTACACAAGACCGGTGTGCTCAGGAGAGAAGAGGAATCCAGTTGATATTCTCAGAGAAAGAGATCTTGCGTATTATCTACAGCACTGAGGCTACAATTCTGTCTCATCAATGACTGAAATGGTAAGTATTTCTGTGTGATTTCAAAGCAAGAACTCTTTGCTGGTTTGTTCGACCCATGCAAAGTAAAGTAAAATGCTTTGCTTTTATCCCTAGTCACACTGGAGCCATACACACCATGGGCCCAAGAAACAATTCAACTTTCCCCAGAGGAACAAGGGCAGACACTTTGAGAAAACAGCTGGCTTGTCCTTCAGGCAATGACTTCCCAACACCACAGTGAGTTTTAGGGAGTGGCTGCCCTGCACCCAGCCTTGCAGAGGACAGGTCCCTGTTCTCACCAGAACAGCTGAAGCAGTTTAGTGGACTGTATTATTGGGGTGGGGGCGGGGCAGCAAATAACCAAAATGCACCTAAGAATCAAATACATCCTCATCTCCCAGTCTGGAACAAACAGAAATGATTTCCAAGCCTCGGCAAGGCAGCCTAAGGGGGAAGAGGGCTGCTACAGTCCTCACTGAAGTCTTGAGGATAAAGCTCTCGTTTACCCCTCCAAGGAGAACGCTCATGGAAAAACGACGTCAGATCCACGCCAAAGAGAGGGTGTGAGGCTATGACACAAGGAAAAGGAAACGTCTCTGTGCCAGTAGACCCCGGCAAACCACCACGGCCTGTCCTCCCTGCAACCAGGAACGAGTGACGGCAGCTCCGGAGTTCATCGACCTAAACTCCTCCCTATGCCCCCGACAGGCTCCTCTGCACATGTCCTCAAAAGGAATGGACAATCTGACCCTTCCCCAACAGAATACTGTGTCACCTTCAAACACCAGCTAAAACTTCAACTTACAGGCATCTGGGGAAATTACCACTAGAAAGAGCTAGCAATGTGATCATGTTTACAAAAATCTGCATCAATTTCCTCTTTTCAGAGGTTCCATGTAGTATATTTGCACAACTTAAAAGAATCCTAAGCCCCAAATGCATTTTCTTCTGAGAGTATAGTAGATCAATTGAAACAGGCAGCAGGGGAAAAAGGTCAGGCACTTGGAAGTAACTCCAAAATCAACTGTGTTTAAAACAACTAGCCAAAAAAAAAAGGTCATCATCCAAATCAGGGGAACAACCCAGGAGTTCCCAAGCAGATGACAAAACGGACAAATCATCACATTTCTCAGTACACAGTCCACTCTCTCTTCCTAGTGAATATACTTAAGAGAATCCCACATATTGGACAGTATTTCTAAAAGCAATTAAGCTAACCTCCAATCCCAGCACAGGCCAGCGGTGGCCATGGTCTCAGGTAAGTGTCCCTGCCCCTCACATAAACCCGTCCTGGATTCCCTGTCCATGGCAATCTTGCTCCTCTAACCACACCAGTTCCTTCCTTGCTTGCTCCTTCAGGGCTCTGCGCCAAGCCTTTCTCCCTGGCACCCCTGCACTGAGAACATCTACCCCATCCACATCCCCACACGCCCAATTTTTTTTTTTTTTTACCATCGGGCATATCACCACCAGACAGACTACACAGTTTAGGACCAAGTTTATGGTCTCCCTCCACAAACTGCAGGAGGAGCAACATTCATACTGAATAAAACTCTTAAGAGTATTTTTTTTCCTGCCATATTAGAAAAGTTAAGATGTCAAACTTTCTATTCCCTAGATATTTCCATTCCTTAATGACCTTCTATACCACAAAAATCCTGGCAATGCTCCCACAGAAAACTAACATTCTACCAAACAGGCTAAAGCCTCTGTCTCAACAAAACACATTGCTTGCCTTCAAATCGTGTCATGACCTTAGAGTAACTAAGGTTTGGGCTCTGCCAGCCAAGCTCTGGCCCTGCCCCTTGCCAAAGAGAAGAGCCACCTTCCTCACCTACCTGAATCAGGGTTGGATAGGCACCCAGATGGGCATTACGCGCGAGCCCACAACAGGCAAAGCGCTTCAGGGGATGCTGTGTGAACCGCATTCTGACTTCTACACAATTTCTATCCTTCAATGATACCAGCAGGAATGACCAAGAGAAACAAGATACAGACTGTGACAAGATGACCAATTCTTCTCAGGACATATCTGGAGAAAGCTCAACCTGACTATTCAGATTTCAGGACAAGGAGTGACTCCAGAGGAACAAAATGTCGAGGATGAGTCCCTGAATTGGTGTCAGAGTTTCCGCAGCTGGATTTCTAATCACAACAGATGTGAAGATACTAATGATGTCATTTCCATCTGGAAAGTTGTACTAACTATTTTATACGGAATTGCCAGTATCTCCCATGGAAGCTCTTAACCCCTTTTAAGAGGTACGGAGCTAAGTCACTCAGCATACAATACTTTTTCAAAGACTTTTTGAGAACTAAGCAAAATGATGACACTTGGTTGGTTGTTCCTAACGTCACTAGACAAAACAGTGAGAGGAAAGAAGATGCTCACCTAAAGCACAGAATAAACAATCTAGAAGCACCCTGGGTGCCCTAACGGAGTCTGGGAGTCTTTCAGCGACAGGACTGAGGGCGCGAAAAAAAAAAAAAAAAAAAACAAGCACACGACTTCGTCTTATGACTAGCTGAATTATCAGTACAAGCCACAAAATGAGCTCCAAGTCTCAAATGGTGTCTACTATGAAAGGAGTTGGCTGCCTGGGAAAGAAAGGGGTACCGTCAGTTGGGACGAGGGCACACGGGAAGACGCTGATATACCTGGAGACACCGGGCCCCTTAATTCTGGTGCATCTTCTTGAAGAGTGTTAAGACTCTCTGAGGGGGGCTACAGGAACAGGACAGTGGTTAGAGTGCTTGCCTAGCAAGCTCAAAGCCAAGAGTGTTGGGGCACACCTATAATTCCAGCACTTGGGAAGCAAAAGGATTGTCACGATTTCAAGATCAGCCTGAGCTACACAGAGAGCTCAGGAACAGCCTGGCCTATAACAGGGAGACAGACATCGCTAGGGCGTACCTGGCCATGCTTCGCTATAAACCAAACAGGCACCCCACACCCACTCATTTCACCATGCTACTTCAGCAATTGCCTTTAATGTTTCATAAATCTTTTCATTTCATCAAGTTTTAAAAACAAAGATTTTTAAGAGCTGTTTTCAAACACCACTGAAAGATATTAGAGAGATCCACAAAAACCTAGTTCCAGGTTTCCCAAGGGCATCATCAAAGTGTGGCTGCTCAAGTCCTTTGTATACAATGTCACGGCATCTCCATGTAACCTATAACCCATGTACATAGCAAACACTCGTGTGTACTATTTTGAGGGCTGGTGGTACAAGGAATGGCACTCTCAGCCTTCACACTGAGTTATATCCCTAGCTCACAGTTTTACTGTAAGACAGGTCTCACTAAGCCACTAAATGGCTCAGACTGGGCCCAAACTTGTGATCCTCCTGCCTCAGCCTCCCATAGTGCGGCACTGGACCCAACTTTCCTATATACTCTTATTCACCTCTAGGTTATTTCTGATGCCCAGTACAGTGTAAATGCTACATAAATAGTGTTCACGCTGACCAACTCCCCAGCCCTATGTATTTGTTTTTAAATCTGGGAGAGGATCTAGCTAAGTTGACCAGACTGAACCCAAACTTTCATCTTCCTGCTTCAGCCTCCCAGAGTATTGGGATTACATTATGTACCACCCTGCTAAACTTGTACTGTTGAGGGAATAATGATGGATTGTTGAGGAAAGAACCGCACGGGGGCAGTGGTGGGGGAGAGAGTCTATCCTCGTTCAGTACAAATACGATCTTGAGTATTTTCGACCGAAGATTGGAGGGACCCACAAATGTGGAATCCACTGACACGGTGGGCCTACTAATTGAGCCTCCCTCACTGGGCTTCCTACACACTCTGGTGCTTTCTACAGTCTCACTTTCTGGCTGCGCTGGCTGGAAGGACCACTTTAAGAGGGATTCTCAAGCAGGAAGCAGGGCATGGTGGGACATGTAGAGTCTTAGCTAAGCTCAGCACCTGGCAGGCTAAAGCAAGAGGGCTGCAGTATCTCTGAGGCCGGCCTACACTACATAGTGAGTTCAGGACCAGCCTAGGCTACAGAGTGCAACTCTGTCTTAAAAAAAAAAAAAAAAAGGATTATTTACCATGAACTGGTCGATAACTGAAATTTACCATTACAAGGAATGAGATCGCAATTTAAAACTTTAAAATGCTACATATTAAACTTCTCTTAGTGGGTCAAAAGCCTTGGAAAGATCATAACCAACACCTACTAAACCCAATGCATTCTAATTTATCTGATCAACCAACATCAACTACTACCTCTCAGAAGACAGCTTCTCCAGAAATGCTGCCTTCATGCCAACCCTCCTTAAGGAGACCACGAGCCAGCACAGGTCTGTCCTGCAGCATGGCTTCCTCACCCATCCACCGTAGCGCAGCCCTGTCACTCGAGCCCAGTGAGTTTCAGCTCACAGATGGTGTGCAAGTCCAACTTCATACCGCACAGTCTACGTGGCGTGCGTGCGTGCATGCGTGTGTGTGTAGACTGGGTCTCACTATATAGTCCAGGATGACTATGAACTTGCTCTGTGGCCCACATTGGCTTCAAACTCATGATCTTCCTGCCTCAGCCCTAGGGTTGCATGTATGCACTACTGCACCTAACCTGGATGCCACATTTTAAAATTACAAATCTTGACTGGTAAAGCCCCATGGCTTCAAAGTTCCCAAGCTTTATGCACCCTTTATTCCTACCCATCGTAAGCAAAGTGTGCACAGCCAGGTCAGGCTGGCCACCACAGTATCCTTGTAGAAATCATCTAGTTGTTCAAGTTACTGCTATGACTTTGAAATGAGGACACAAGAGAAAAAAGAAAGGGAAACCACAACGGAGGGCTTCAACAATATTTATATCGCATTACTCACACCTCATGTGTGGTTTCAAACTTGAGTCTCTAATTAACCAAAGCAACTAAAAACAGTTCTGTTTTCAGAAACTGAATAGGGATTCACTGGCACAGCTCCACAGTGGGGCCCAAGGGTGGCTTACAAGAGCCCGAGTGTGGGTCAAGGCTCCAAAGAACCTGCTACTCTGCACACATGTGCTTCCGGTACCTCAGAACCCAGGTGTTCATGGAGTATGCACGTCTCCTCCTTTTCCTCAACTAGCAAAGGGTGGGATGGGGAGACCAGGGAACAACCAAGGAGAAAAGAGAGCGCGCTCAGGATCCACAGGTCGGCACCACGCCTGTCAAATGTGCATGGCACCAATCCTCTAGCAAACATTCAGGTTAGAAGCAAATAACTACACTACCCAAACAATATGAACATTAGGTGTTTTAGTAAAACTGAGTGGTATGATCAAACACAGTTAAAAATAGGTTACTGGTACCGGACAACATTCATTCACAAACTTCAGAAAGCCAACCACAATACGCGGTCCACCTGATCAGCCACGCCCCTGCACACAGCCCAAAGTTCCAGGCTGGCTTTATATAACACGCTTTAGGTTCCATGTCTACAAAAAATAATCCCTGGTACCCCACCTCCTCTTAAATCACCCCAGCTCTAGTTCCTCTACCCTAGACTCATGCTACCATCTTCTGCAGCACTTATTTTCACTTGCTGCCCAACTCTCTAGGCCTGAGTCAACAGAAACACCAAGGAAATGATTCAGGAAGTTATTTACTGACCCTCACTGTGCCCCAACCCTGGACAATCCCCCTGCTGTCCTCTCTTGTGCCAGAGCCCATATTCAAGTGACAAGTGCTTCTCAACTGTCTCAGGCCTCACTGTAAAGCAGTTCTGGGGCAAGGCCTGCGGATACTGGAATAGGACATAATGAACACCTGAGCCTGGGCAGTTGCAGAAACAGTCTAAGGACAGTAAAGGTCTACAGACCCAAACACAAAGGGATCCCCACACAGTGGCAACATGCTACAGGAGAGGAGGCTGCCATTGGGACTTTCTTCACATATAGAGAACTTCATTAGCAATTTTTAAGGCAGCAAATAACTGAGAGGATTATCCATGGGGAAAGACACTCAGACCCCAGGTAGTGAGGAACACATGCCTCATCTTAAATATACTGGGAATATTTTCCAGCCTTTTCAGGGTAGTACAACTGGACACCAAAAAACTACACGTGCTTTAGGAGGCCCAGCCCTACCCAACCAATAAGCCAACAATGGCCACATGCACTCTAGGAGGCCCAGCCCTAAACTCAACCAACGATGGCCTTCACCAAAAGATCCCACCATAGCAAAAGAGTTAAAAAGTACATAATGGACACGGCTCTGTACACTTGCAGCATATCTGGAGTAGACTGATGACGCAACAAGGATTTGCAAAGGGGGTGGGAGAAAGAGATTAAGAAGGTGGCCCTCTTGTTGACAGCAATGCCAATAGATCATTCCCATTTCCTGAACATAAAAGAGAGGCTTGATTAAAACCAGAAAGAGTAATTAAACTTGGTACATTATTAAACCTTAAACCAGAAGTGGAACTAAAATTAAATTCATCTAATAATCTTAAGTTCATAGCCACCTGTTATCAAGAGAATTCCCTATTTGTACTGCTACCTACATTCTATGATAGAGAGAACAGGACCACAGGGGGCTTGAGGCACAGGAGGGATCAGGCAGTGTGAGTACTGAACACCAGAAGAATACATGAGGATTATGCAATGACCGCCTCTCACTGAAACTTTCCATCAACTCCACTAGCCATGGCCAATGGCCACGGCCACGCAGTCGCTCTGCACAGTGCATTTTGTGCCTACGGACCCCAACCTGCAAAGCCCACTGAGACTCCTCCTGTCATACCACTGTCCTCGTGCTGCCCAAGAGAGACATGAGGTGCATTAAGAAAGACGGAAAGTCCACACTCAAAGTCCATTTCTTCTGCAGATATCCTCCAACTCCCACAGATTTGGTACTTTAAATAGGGGAAACAAGTTTCATCCTAGCAGATTTTTCTCAGGGACACAAGATAAAATCACTTGTCTTTAGGGAATCCCTGCAAATTAACCTCTTAATTGGGGGGTAGGGGGTAAGGACACTAAAATAACAGAAACTTGCTAGGGAACACTGATGGACGTCTCCTTAGTAAGAAGGAGCTGGAACTGAGGCAGCAGGGCCGCTGACAACCACATCAGCCTGTCCAGGGCTGCTGTCCATTTCCAAGTCTACAGCTGTGTCCTGAAGAAATGCAATTTACAGTCCAATGTGCCTTTACTGTGTCAGAATATGAAGCAACACTTTATGAAACAGTTCAAGTCCCTCAAATTTATACCCTCTTAGCACCAGAGGCAGGGAGAGGTACCACAGATACCACCAGCAGCTTCACTTAGGTTCTCCCCTGAGTATAAAGGCAGCAACGGCAGCAATGGCTCAGAGTAGCTGGACGGAGACAAGACAAATCCTCAGAACTGCCCCCAGCTCAAGACCACCATCTCAAGGGAGTAACTGTCCTCATGAAAAGAGGGCTACAAGAGCTTTCTTACACTTGTATTATAGCCGTTGTGAGAGGCCACTGGGCCTTCATCTCAGCTAAATGAAAAGAAACAGCTTCCAGTTCTCTGAACATGTGTACGCAACGTGACTGGAGGAAGACACAGCTCTGTCTGGGCAATGCTGACCAAGCAGCTTACCTCCACACGAGTCTGGCGACATCAGGTCATAGGCCCGCTGTCCATCAGGCTGCCATCCCTTTGAGGACAGGGAGCCACTGATGGGAATCATAGGTCTTCTAAAGGCAAGTTCTTACTGCAAGCTGGCCTCAAGGTCCCTGCAATCAAAGAAATCATTTTGCTTTTGCATCTGGCATATATATATGCCCCTTTCTTCGAGAAACAAGCCTGTCAGCCTCTGAATGGAAACAACTTCCGAAAAGAAGGAGGCTCCAAAGTACAGAACTACACAGAACTGAAGGACGTGGAAGAAAGGTAAGCAATTTTCACGCCACACCTCAGCAAGAGAGGAAATGCAACAGGATCTCCATCTCCAAGGACCATAAGGCAGTGGTTAATTTTAAAGAGCTTGCTACCAACGTTTACTAGCAACATAGGCCAATTCTACATCATCACTTGCTGAAAATACGTGGACAACAGTAACTCCAAAATCAGTATCTTACTCTTTACCAGCCATGGCCGTAAGCCAAGAGAAAAAGCTTGTGTGCAAAAACAAAGCGTAGGTATTTGCTTAAGCCCTGGTTGATAATCAACCTTGACATTGACCCACCTCCACTGACTTGGTTTATCCTGACAGGGAGAAGGTGTTAGATTCAACTCAAGCACAAAATCAGAAAGGCAACTTCACAATCAGCCAATCAAAAACAATTAAAAATCAGTAAACCAAGCTGAATACCAAATTCAATGTAAAAATGCCCATCCTACGTTAACAAGTTACAAACATTATTCTCAGCAATTCAGTCAACAGTAAGCAAGAGCCACTCTAGGTGAAGACATCAACATTTCCCAACTATTAATAGCTGTACAACTAACAAAACTATTTCTATGTGTTCTATTATACATTATCTCACAGTTTCCCTTAAAAAATAGCAAGACAAAAGTTTTCTCTTAGATAAATGCCTCAAGGTATCTCATTCTTACCACTGCAATAATCTGAATACTGAAAATAAGATACTATTTTAAGTTATGTATGTACCACACAGTCAAGAAAAAAAGATCTATTCATAAAAACTTTTATGAAGGAGAGTATATGTGTTTTAAAATCTAATCAATCAAAGAAGTAGAAAGGCCAAAAAGGCACCTGAGAAGGTGACATTCCCTTTAAGGATGAATTACAACAGGGATAAAAACACTTTCGAATGTAACAATAACACCCTGAAGTCTGATAGGTTTTCAAAATGCAAAGGTCTAAACCTGTCACCACTTCCTGAGGCAACCAAAACAAGAAGCTCCATCAGCCAATCCTCAGAGCCCAACATATCCCTACTACTACACAGAAAACAATGCTACCTGCACCTGCCCTAGAATGTTGGTAACCTGAGGGGGAAGGACATCAATACAAGTTACAAGTCATCAGGAAGGACTAGCTCTGCACCGAGTAGCCTCCTGGGGGGTCGGGGGAAACAAAGCGAACAGCTGCAAGGAGAGAAAACACAACCACTATCTCATTATTTCCTAGGCAATCCCAAGAGTCATCCAACCCCAAGAAATGAACTAAGCGGTGCCAACACAGAAAGGCACTGACCACAAAACCAAAACAAGATGCTTGGTGCCAACTAGGGATGAGCAAAGGAGCTGCAGGACAAAGCCTAGCAGGCAGAGCTCACAGGGCCATCATCTCCAGCCCCTGAAGCAGTGCCATCGCTGTCATTAAGGGAACCTAACTCTCCGGCCACATTACACGGGAGACACCTTTGGATGCTGCCTTGGCTTCAGGGTCAGTGCCAAAGCTGGCCCCTACTACTGGCACAAACTCACATTCATTCAACACATTTGGGTACAGAGGCAAACACCATGTAAGCATTGGACAATAGATAAAACCAGACAGGGGTTGGGGGCACAGCATAGCTCACTGGTTAAAGCTCTTGCCTAGCAAATGCAAGGTCTTGGGTTCATTTTCCCAGCACCACATAAGCTGGGCATGGTGGAACATGCCTCTGCCTTTAGCCCCAGCACTTAGGAGGTGAGGCAGGAGGACTGCCTTGAATTCAAGGCCAGCCTAGCCTACACAGTAAATTCAGAACCAGTATGGACTATAGAGTGAGACTCCGTCTCAAAAAAAAAAAAAACAACAACAACAACAACAAAAACCACAGACACATGAGGAATTACCCAATACATAAGGAGGCTGTCATAATTGAAAATTTCACAATTGGACAAATGAGGTCATCTGAAGATGCTAAAACTAAGAGCCTCAGATTCCAGGTACAAGTAGAGCAGCCTGTGAGTCCAAACTCTTGATAATCTGCTCAACTTCTTAGTGGACTTCATGAGCACATGCAAAAAGCTAACAAGGGAGCACACGCCAGGTTCCCGCAAGAGCACACCAGCACAGAACTGACTGTAAAGGGGCCAATGGGTGAGCCCAAGGCCAGAACCCACCAACGGTGCCTGGCAAGGCGATGCCACCCTATCCATCAACTAACGCTTCCCCTTCTTCCTCTTTCACCTTATAGATCTACTAGCCATACCGACTAAAGGGAGAACAAGCTGCAGGAAAGTGCAAAGTAGTCCAAGGAAGAAAACTTCGGAAGGAATATGGCACTGAGCCTGCCAGGGCCTTTCCAGTGCTGGTAACCTCCGAGTCCACTCTAACTGCCCACAAGGAACACTCCACCATCAAGCAAAAAGTTTAGCAAAGTACATCAGAGGCTACAAAGAGCCAAAAAGACAGGTGCAGCTTCTTGGGCAAATAAGGGAACAGATCCCAAGATTACATGATCACACTGATGGCTTTGCTCCCAACCAGATGAAGATCTTCACAGGTAGGTCTCCAGATTTCCAGTGGTTTTTTTCTTTTCTTTTTTTTCTTTTTTTGGAGGGGAGGGGGAGTGGTTGGGGGTGAGGGTGGGGTAGGGTGAGGGGGAAGGTCCTGAGAATCGAGCCCAGGGACTTCACACCAGTCAAGGGAATCAAGCCCAGAGCCTCAGGCCATTTTTATTTAAGACAGGATCTTGCTAAGTCACTAAATTGTCTAGGCAGGGCTTCAACTTGGTGATCCTACTGCCTAAGCCTCCCAGAGTGCTGTGCCAGCCACCAAGTCTGTGCCATCAGGCCCAGCTTTTCCTCACTTCCCACGTACATCTCATCTCTAGATGCTTTACCATATTTCCCAAAAGCAAATTTGAAGACTTCTTAAAACCTCTACTTAAAGTCAAGCTTGAGCTGTATTATCCCATAAACCTACAAAACACATGGGCAACATACCAAAGGGGAACGTATGGTGTAAGTTTAGTGTTAACATCAAACACAGAACCACAGAGAACCACATGGCTCACCAGAGCAGCCTGAATCATCCAGAATTCTTCCTTCCTTCCTCCCCACTGCCTCTTACACTTTAAATACTACAAAGGTAAAAAAGCAAAATTATACAGCTAGTAGAAGAAAACCTTTTTAAAATATACTGTATTTAGGGGAAGTAGATATATTCTTACATAGGAATCCAAAAGCAGAAATCCTAAGACGAAAACCTGACTGCTTAATCACATTCACACTAAGGATTTTCACCAACAAAATATACCTTGAAGTTAAAGCATTAGAGGGCTGGAGGAATAGCTCAGCGGTTAGCACTTGAGTTGGACTTCCCAGCACAATATTGCTGGGCATGGTGGCACATGCCCATATTACCAGTAACTCGGGATGCTGAGGTAGAATTGCTGTGAGTTCAAGCCCAGCCTGGGCAACACAGTGAGACCCTGTCTCAAAAAATAAAAAAGTTAAAACACTGTGGTATAGCCAGTCAGGGAAGATACTTGTATCTGAAATTAAGAATGAATAGCTTAAATGAGTATCTCAAACACTGGAAGACAGAAAACCCAATAACAAACTTCACAGGAAGTGAAGAAGATTCACAGAAATCAAACTGGCTAAGAATATATGAGCAGATCGACAAACTACTGACGGTGGAAACACAAATGAGTAGAACAAAATTTGGGGTTATACTTAAGAGACTGGGGAAAATTAATAAGCTTTGTATAAATATTAGCCCAAAAAGTAGATAAACCAGGCTCACGATTAGCCACAAGGGAAATGCCTAGCAACCACCTCACAGTCACTAGGATGGCTATAATTTAGACAGACAGAGACACAGAATGAGAGAGAGAGAGAGAGAGAGATGCAAACCCTTACTTATGTCAGAATGTAAAATGATGCTGCCACTTAGGGAAATAGTCTCCACAGTTCCTCCTGAACAAAACAAGAAGTTCCTCAAAAAGCCAACTACAATTACTATACGAACCAACAATCCCACTCCATGATACACATCCAAAAGTAAACATGATTTTCACAGAACAACTAGCACACAAATGTCCACAGCAGCATTATTCACAACTGCCAAAAGGCAGAAACAACGCAAATGGCCATCAACTGACAATCAATAATAAAAGGTGACACATGAACACACGAGTATTATTCAGGGCCACGGCTAGATCTTAACTGTCTACCAAAGACTTATAGTTAAAGGACGACACACTGGGCAACAGCAGAACTCTGGAGACAGAGGGACCTAGTGGGAGGAAGTTAGTTAGGCCACACCAGGCCTCGGCCTGCCACTCCTCTCCCTCCTCCTTCCCACTCACTTTCTGGAGTCCATGAAGGGAGGAGCTCTGCTCCAGCCCAGCCTCTGCCTCTAACCCATGATGGCAGTCTGCTCACCACAGGCCCACAGAGATGGGGCCAAGGAAACATGAAAGGAAACTTTAGCCAGAATAAATCCATCGTCCTTCAAGGTGATTTCCCCAGGTATTCTGTCACAATGACAGAATCTAATATATTTTGCAATAAAATGCTGCAACAAGAGCCTTGAAATCATTATGCTCAATACAAGAAGACACAAACAGCACATATTCTACGATCCCTTTTATGTTTTAGGGTCCACAGTGAGCACATCTGTGGAGACAGAACATAGAGGAGTGGCTGCCAGTAGCAAGGCATGTTGGAAGGAAATTAGGTGTGACTTCTGAAGGGTACAGGTTTCTTTTTCGGATCATGACAACGTTCTAAATCTAACTGTGGAAACAACTGTCCAACTCTGCACATACTAGAAAGCACAGAATTTAACTTTTTAAATGGGTAAATAGTGTGCTATGTGAATTTTATAGCCTAATAAAGCTTTCTTTTAAAAAGGCTGAGAGGGAGGATGAGGAGGAGAAAGAGGAAGAAGAGGAAGAGGATGAGGAAGGAAAGGAGGTTAGGAGGAAAAGGAAGTCAGCCAGCCACCAGGCAGCCAGCCAGCCCAGCCAGCTCAGTGGCCCCCATCCCTATGAACCCAGTACTTTGAGAGGTTGCGGCAGAAGAGTTACAAGTTTGAATCCAGCCTGAGCAACTTAACAAGATCCTGTCTCAAAATCAAAAACAAAAATGGGCTGAGGATGTAGGTTAAAGTGAAGGCCTGGGCTCAAACCTAGTAGAGAGACAGTGAGTGAGCAAGAGAGTGTGCGTTAAGACTACAGAGGGGCAAAAACCAAAGGCTAGTGGGAACATAAGCTGGCAGGGATCTGCAAACAGTCTCCTGGGAGTACTTAACTAAAATCACTCTCCTGCTTCCAAGTACAAAGTCCAGGCTGCTACACAGAAATAGCACTTGTAAAACAGACTTATGAAAAGATACTCAAAATCATGTCATTGTGATTTTACATTTACACAATTTAAAATTACCAGAAAGTATCATTACACACCTACTAAAACGGCCAACGTGAAAAATACTGAAAATACCAAGTGCTGACGGAAACAGAAAATGATACAGCCACTCTGGACACAATTACAGCCACTCAACACACAACTCAGTAATCCAACTGTTAGGTATTTATCTTACAGAAATGAAAAAATTGTGTTCATACGAAAGCAGCACATGAATGTTGGATAACAGTGCTCACAGTCATCAAATTCTGGGAACAAGCAGGGCCATACCCAGGTTTGTAATTCTAGCAATGTGGGAGGCTGAGGCAAAAGAATCTTAAGTTAGAGGCTAGCCTAGGCAAAAAGTCAAGCGCTAAGTGCCCAAGTTCGATTCCCCAGCACACGCAGTGAAACACAAATTGGTCGGTCTTACAGATCAATGACAACAGGGCCATGAAGTACAGAATCTGAAAACTCCACTCTCCTACTCTAAGGTTCCTCAGTGCAAAAGAAACCAAACATAAAAAAGTGACCAACAACTGATTTACCAGAACACAAGAGGTCACTTGAGGCTAAGAGATCAGGCCAGACAGAGCTCAGAGGTTCAGTAATGTTCAAAATTAGTTTTTTTTTTTTTAAATCACACACAAAAAAAAATCCTAAAGCACATGTTATAGTTTGGATCTAGAATGTCCTCCAGAAGGCTCATGAGGGGTAGCTACACCTACGAACTGATCTGCTGACAACTTCATGTACGTCGGGAGATGGGATCTGGTAGGAAGGGGCAGATAACTGGAACATGACCCGGAGGAGTACACCTGCCTGGTTAGCTCCACCCTTCTATTTTCTAGCCACCTTGCGATGAACACTTTTATGATGTTCACAACGACTACCCTTGGGGCAGCTCGTTGGCTATGCCCTTCTACCACTGCCAGCCACCCACAAATAGTCTGAGACCTGAAACTGTGGGCTAAAATAACTTTACCTCCCCATGTCATGGTATTAGGCAGTGTCCCAGTAACTAACCAAGACGAAAAGCCAAACATGGTAGCACACACCTGTAATTTCAGATACAGCTTGGGAGGCAGAGTCAGGAAGATTGTAACTATAATGCCAGCCTGGGCAACTAGTGAGACTGTCTCAAAATAAAAAGGGCTGAGTGCAGCCTACGTGTAGGGAACTGCTGGGTCCAAACCCAGGGACAAATATAAATGGGGGTGGGCCGTAAAAGAAAAAGGGAATATTGTTCATCTGACGCTGGAACAAAATACCCAACACCCACAACTTCAGAGGTTATTCCGGCTCACAGTCTCCATTTAAGTCCATGGTCATTTGGATCCAAGGCAGAAACATTGCACTGGAAGGGTGCAGCAGAGCAAAACTCTTCGTTCAACACATGATGCCAGGAAGCAGAGGAGAATGGGGTCACACAGGAATAAACCAAGGACCACACATAGCACCCAAGGCCACAATTCTATGACCCATCCAGACACTCCACTATCCTCATCTTCTGGGTGGCTTTCACACCAATTAATTTAACAATCCAGCTTTCCTGCCAGAGGAAAAAAAATTGTCAGGACCTCATCAGCTTTCTCATTCATTAACATTATTCTAACGTACAAGGTCAAAACTTAAAACCAGATAATCATTCCAGACTTTGTTCACAAACCATTGTTAGAAAACATCCATGATGTCAGCAGTTGAGAACCTCCATGTACACAGCATCACTCCAGACACCAAATTATCTCCTGGAGAAGATTAACTTTACAGCACGAGTACATATATCCCAGAGAGAATCCCAATTCTAATTAGAATACCCTTCAATGAGCGGTGGTCTCTGGCACAGTACATACCAGATCACGCTGCTCTCACCTCAGAATGCTCAATTTATAATGAATGCCAGACAGACGAGGTCATAGTCAGGATTTATGTGAGCAATCCCTACTGTGGACAAGCTTCCTCAGTCCCTCATGGCCTGCCTTTTGCCCATCTTCCAACAGAACAAAAGTAATATAGTTCAGTTTCTTTCATACACCATCACCCTCAAATGCCGTTTATGATTGACTGCACAGCATCACAGACTAGTGTGCAAAGACTACATAGGTCCTAAATAGTGAACACACAGTCCTGCATTTGGCCACATCTTGCTTACAATGTTCACAAGGTCTATGCTTGATCTGCCTCCAGAAATTACATGGCCACAATCATGACCTCCAAGATTCTCTGTTCAAAATGCCCTCCGGAGTATTTCAGAGTCTCAGATATAGAAATATCACAGCTCTTATACCTATTTTCTAGGTCAAGAGATGGCTATTCATTCTACAGGGCAGAATTCTCTCTATAGAGGCACCACTGACATTTGGGCTGGGTGGTTCTGTGTCAGACGCTGTCCTGTATGCCATGAATGTGCAGAACATTCTCGGCCTCCCCCTACAAGACATCAGCAACAACAACCGAGAATATCTGCAGACATTGCCACCTGGATCTTGGTAAAGGAGGTACGTGTGCATGGTTGAGCGGGGGGCGGAGAGCTCCACAGCATGGAAAACGACTGGTTCACAGTCTCTTACTACAGACACAGAAAGCCCCAGACTGCGCAAGACTCTCCACGTAGAAGAGTCAAGAGGTCCTCTCTGGCCTTTTAAATTTAATACAAATCATCTCTATGTATTAGATCAAAATATCTTACATTTTCTACCTCTATGAAAATACTGTTTAGAATTTGTCTTTAGAAGGAATACATGAAGGAGACATACTGCACTTCGGTGAGACTTCCTGACAAGGAAGAGTGTTCATATATACCAGACACAATCTGAACTAAGATGTTCTCAGAAGCGAATAACTCACCAGCATTCCTAAGTGTGCCTGAAACCAGAGGTCAGTACAAGAGCAGAGTTTTCTGAGACACAGCTAGAAAAAAAAGTGTGAGTTAAGACAAACTACCCTAATAAGAGAATGTTCATTATCATGTGGTTAGAGTCATAATTCTGAAATATAATAAACATCATGAAATTTTAATGCAACATGAACAAGGCAGAGAATTACAGTTTTGTATATACTTGTGTTGGTTTTCCTGGAGAGAAAACAGAGAAAGAAGGCTGCTGACATTCTATTGTCCAAATTAGGATGTGTCTGAAAGTCAAGGGGACCGGATGAGAAGCACAGCCAAGGCCAGGCATGGACAACAATCTCCGTGTTGCCTCATTCACACATGCTGACCATTTATATCAGTATCTTTACACTTCTTTCCCATAAAGGTAAAAAAGGAAGGTTTTTCATTTCATCAGGAAGTGCTATTTTCCTTTTGGAGAAGGAAGGGTGAAAAATGACAAAAGTTCAAAGAATATACTTTGAAGAACTACTCTGAAGTAAAATTATGTACGTGTAATGTACCTATAACATCAGCTCTTTACTAGGATAATTTTTACTCCCTAAAACTTAGTGAGGTACTTTCCTATGTTAATCTTTGGGTGAATATTGTGGATAAAACTCCACTAACAGTTTTCAGAAACTGACAAGAGCTTACTGGTAAATCAAGGATCTGCAACTATTGTGAAACAATTACTTCATAGGTCACTTTTTCTTAATAAGGACACTGCAATGGATGCTAAAACAGCAAGAAAAGAAAAATATATCTGAACTTCTTGTCAAGACGGCAACTGAGTAACAGAGCTACACAATGTCTCCTCATAGACCCACTTAAAAAGTTGAGATTATTGTCCAAAAAATCTCTGTTCAATGTGGCTAAGACAGGGAGGAGCAACCCAAAAACTGAAAGCAGGCCAGGGGAAGATAAGAAATCCCAAAGAAACACTGGAAGGAGGGGGAGTAAATCAACAGGCCAGGAAGCTGCCCCAGGCTGAGCTAGGGGAAGGAGGCGTGCCCCAGCAACTGAAGGTCAGAAATTCCTAAGATGTATCAGAAATGGAGAAAAATAGCAGTCCAGGAAGGAGCCCCAGGACGACTGAGGGGAACTCCATGAACAGCCGGCATCCACAGACAGAGGAAAGACTGCAGCCCAGTACCTCAGACAGAGGGCAGCGCAGGACCAGGACAAGTGGGAACTGACGGCAGCTGGTAGGCCCAGCCTCCAGACACGCACCTGGGGGTAGTGCATACAAGCACAGTGCAGGCTCTCCCTGGGAAAGGCCTTCTGGAGCCCAGATACGCAGCAGCGCTCGGCAGCCGTAACAGGGATGACATAAGCAGGAGCCATTTTAAACAAAGAGCCTGAAATTGAACTGATCAGAGAACAAGAAAGCTCAGAAGAGCACATCAGTTTTGGGGTCACTCTTAAAACAGTGCCTAGGAAGAAACTGGCAAAAGAGACAGTTACGGAGAGGAGAGAAAGGCCACTGACCACCCGCCACCCAGCGGCTTGGGTGTAGAGGGAGCATTTCCAAGGGTGGAGAGCCCTGCCCTCAAGGGAGGAAAGCCAGAACAGGAAGGAGAGTTTTTGAGGGGGCTGGGTATAATCAGGATACCTCAGAGGCCACCATGCTGTTAGGTCCTC
Organism: Ctenodactylus gundi; assembly: GCA_004027205.1. Taxonomy (NCBI): domain Eukaryota; kingdom Metazoa; phylum Chordata; class Mammalia; order Rodentia; family Ctenodactylidae; genus Ctenodactylus; species Ctenodactylus gundi. Next base: position 175,736 of record PVKB01001794.1, read on the forward strand.
CCTCACTGCTTACTCCAGCACAGAACTCAGAGGAATTTCAGCTCCCTCCACCAACCCTCCTACTCGAAGAAACATCTTGGCTAAACCTTTAAAGTGAAGTCTCTCAACAACAGAAACATGGGAAGAAGACAACAGGACACCCACAGAAATGCCCAAAGACCTCAGAAATTAATGTCATGGGCCTTGAAATAGTGGAACTCATAGGGAAGTCAGTCAGAAATCGAATGAATGAGTCAAACAACCAGTTTAAACAAGATATTCTCAAAGAAATGCAAGCATTGATCAGCAGGCTTAAAGAGTAACTTACTAATCAAATAGTGGTCCTAATGGAGACAAAGCTTACCTGAGCATACAGAAGTCACAAATCAAAAGTTGGCTGATGTAAATAAGGAAATGCAAGATATGAAGGAACATTTTGATAGAGAAGTGGAAACTTTGAAAAGAAACCTAGCTGAAATTCAAGATATGAAAAACACACTTAAAAGCAGGGGAAGTCGACTCAAACACTGTGAGATCAGAATTTCAGACCTTGCATACAGAGATTAGGAAATAATAATGCTGCAGTTGTGCTCTAATTAGGCATGACGCCCAAATTGGAAATGAGAAAAATAGTTGGATCCAACAGCTGATGGATGATTCCAAGGAAACCAATCTCAGATTTATGAGTGTGAGATAAAGAGCAGAAGATTGCACCACAGGTATAAAGAATTTATTCACTGAAATCATACAAGAAAACTTCCCAAATCTAGGAAAAAACAGTATTTAAATTTTCAGGTACAGGGCTGGAGGAATAACTAAGTGGTTAAAGTACTTGCTTTCAATTCTCCAGCACCACATAAGCTCGGCGTGGTGGCACACACCTGTAGTCCCAGCACTAGGGAGGCTGAGACAGGAGGATTGCCTTGAATTCAAGGCCAGCCTGGGCTACCTACTGAGTTCATGACCAGGCTGGGCTACAGAGGAAGTCCCTGCCTCAATAAACTAATTAAGTACAAAAAGCTTACAGAACACCAAATAACCTTCACCACCACCAAGACTCTCCATGACATACCACAATCAAAAACCTCAGAAATACAACAAAAAGAGAGACTATTAAAAGCAGCAAGGGAAAAACAGACATTATCCTACCAAGGCAAACTCACTCAAATTACCAGATTTCTCAATGTAAACTTTAAAGGCCAAGACAGTCTGGAGCAAAATCTTTCAAGCTTTAATATATAGGAAGTGTTGACCCAGATTGTTGTATCCAGCAAAATTATCTCTGAAAACTGAAGGAGAAGTAAAAAATTTTCATGACCAAGAATCCCTAAAGAAGTTCGCAACCACTAGACCATCAGTGCAGGAAATACTTGAAGCCACCTTTGAGAGAGACAAGCAGTAACAACAAAAAAAAAAAAAATGGAGAAGCGGAAGCACCTAAAGAGAAAATTCAACAAAAAAATAGATTGTTATTTGAATCATTTCATTGGTATCCTTCTAAAACAGTGCCAGCTTCTCATAAAATCTGTGAAACTTATGTCATAATTATTATTTTTAATGATATATTAGTTTGCAAAACTTAATAATTGCATTCAACCTGGGGAATTGGTATAAAATCTTCAAAAGTATGCATGAATTTATGGATAGGTAGATAAAAGGAGAAACCAAATCTAACAGAAGATTAGTAATTAATGAAATGCAAGTAAATAATTTAATTTTAAAAAATTCTGAAGTATGCCACTGTATCTATTGCTTTATGTGTAATATACTTACGTGATATAAATTTAAGTTCATTTAATGTAGTAATTTGCTATAGACTTAAGTTCATTTAATGTAGCAAATCACTCAATAGGTCTTTGATGTAAGTGTATCCTAAGAAAACTGTTTGATGTAATGATAACCTGAATGTCTTATGAACGTAGAAATAAATACTTGCCTTTCAATACTCAACTAAGGAATCTGAAATTTAACTTTTTTCTTTCTCACAATCTCTAGCCTTATGAATTTGATTTAATGTGATATATGTGATATATATGTGCACAAAATACTCATGTTCACTGTAAATATTATGCATCATATATATATTAATAAAAATGGTGGTTAAAAAAAAGCAAGTAAAGATTCAAAAAGCACACACTTTTTTCCTTTTTGTTAGTACTGGGGATTAAGTACCTTGCTGATGCTAAGCAGGTAACTACTATTGAGCTATCCAGCCAGACTTTTATCTTTTTAGACTCATGGGCTATTTTTGCACTTATCTGGCTTTATGTTTGGGACCTAAGTAACTTATTATAAAATAACATGAGGTAAGCCCCATTTATTTAGTATGCTGACAATCTGCTTTTTAGACTTATATATCTACAGTCATTTGGCTCAGATAACTTCACCCATACTAAAAATAATAATAATCTATCATTTACCAAAACCCGATTACATGCCAGGAACTTTAGATACATGTTCTCAAATCTGCAATAATTCCACTAGTCCAATGTATTTATCTGTATTTTATCTCCGAAGAAGTCTTTGGCTCAAGGAGCATGCTGCTAGTGGCGCCCCTACACTAAACATCCAACACTCAATTCGTGGCTGCGACAGGCCATCCGGGAACGTCAAGGCAGAAGTTCTGACAGGCTGCCACCCCCTAAAGCAAATCACACAGAGATGCCCCTGCTGAAGATAACACTGGGCTGAGGAAGAATGGGCATTCACTGCACTGTGCCAACCACAACCATCTTGTTATCTTATGTCTTCACCGTCCAACTAAAATCAAACCCAAAACATTCCCTTTTTTACCTTCTGCCCAACTCCATGCCCCGTCCCTCCAGCACACTCGTGGTTTCATTCTGACTGTGGATGATATTTTTGTGGTAGAAAACTTCAGTGATTCGAAAATGGAGGCTTTTGGTTAATATCGTGACAGGTTTAATTTTCCCAAAATTGAACACACCACAGTTAATAAAGTTTAACAGTACAACATAATCTTTAAGACACTTTCAGACCTCACATTCATCCATTTAAACAAAAATTCTCAGTACTGTGCTGTTCTCTATTCCCTCCTAAGGTGTCGCCTTATTCTTGTTTTTAATATCTGGAAGGAAAATTGCTGAAAATTCTGTAATTTGACCATAATAGCAAAATCAAAATTAACAATTCTCTCCTGGTCCTTAGCAACATTCCATCTGTTTAGACCCCTGTCCTATTATTTTTAATCTTTTCCTAGACTAAATAAATGAAAACATAATTATAAACCTTTTAAATGTGAGCCCAGAAATGAAGAACCCAGTTTCTGGTAGTAAATTTCTCCTTGTCCATCCCTCTATGTAAAAGCCCCTTAACACAGGGTTAATCCTAAGACCTTCTTTCCAAACACTCCCTAACGAGCAAGAGTTCGGGCCCCAAATGCGATGTCAGACACTTTAGAACAGCAGTGAACACCAAATACGGGCAAAGTATTTTCAACTTTGTCAGACCACTTGTCTGGCAAATCTCATTGACCGTCAGCACTACATTAAGGTAACCTTGCTAGGCTACCAGGATGAGGGGGAGCACAGTCTGGCCTTACCAGAGCACCCTACCTGGAATTCTACCACCCAAGAACAGGCAGACAGAATTATAGTTCTGTTTTGTTCTGTTTTGTTTTTTGAGGCAGAGTCTCAATTGCAGTCCAGCACTCTGGGCTGGTCTTGAATTTACTAAATTGCCTTGAACCCATGGCACACCTCCTGCCTCAACTTCCTGAGTGCTGGGATTATAGGCTTGTGCCACCACTCCCTGCTTATGTTGTGCTGGGAAATCAAACTCAGGACCTTGTGCTTGCTAGGCAAGCTCTTTAACCATGATCTACTCCTCAAATTACAAATCAGATCAAATTACAGTTCTGGATTCTTGCCCTGCCTGATTATAATACCTTAGTAATAGCAATTCATCCATTGTTAGCCAATAAAATGCAACTATCTTTTACATGACCTAAGAAATCAAGAGCAACTTTCCACAATGGGGACAACATTAACCCTAATAATTCTTGTGACCCTTACGTTTCCTAAAAAGGCAAGCTGCAAGCTAAAACATACAAATGTAGATAAAATTACTAAAACTTTTCACCCAATCAGAAGGCAGTGACTATCCTGTGAGGCATTCCACTTCCTTTAGAGTGGGTGGATTTGGTAAAAGACTTGGAAATGTGCCTCAGGTCTGTTTCCTGTCCTACTCAGTACACAATCTGATGGCAATCCAGTCTCCAGAGTTAGGTGTGATGCAGGCCATGTCCTAAGCAGGAAGACATGGGCAAAAATAGCATGTTCTCTCTTTAGGCCTGAGCACCTCACAGCTTCCCATACAAGAGCCTCCACTTTTCCCCAAAACTGATTCAGGCAGCCAGCCACTTGGGCAGCCATGTGGTAGGAGACAAAAAAAAAAACTGGACAGAAGGAACCTGGGCTCCTCCATCAGTATAGACTGAAAGAGCCCAAAGACCGGAAACCTATAAGCAAGAGACAAACTTCTATCACATCTGAGTCATCCTAAATTCACAGATAGTCTAACAGAGTAGCTGGCATTATATTAAACAATGAAATATACTAGGAAACACCAAATCAAGATTAGGGTCATTTGGAACCAAATGTTCTAGAATTAGTGAATCAGGTAAGAACAGGACATATCAGATAAGTCGATTCAGGGTCATATCCACTTGGCTGCAACAGCAATGCAGCCAAGAGGTGAAATTTGGCTGCAGGGCTGAGGCTGAAGATAACATATTAAGCGACTGAAACTTAGTCTCCACAACTAGCTGCAATAAATTTCCAAAAACTGGCAAAGAAGTTCTACACAACACCAGCCACTAATGTCGAAGGCATCTCACAAAGGACATTGAAGAGTACTGTAAGCACAGTCCAATTTGAGTTTCTTCAGCTGTGTTCTTCTCCTACAGAAAATACAGAAATATTTTTTCTTGGTTCAAAAGAACAGTAAAACCTACAGTGCTTCCCTTCTGCCCTTCCAGTACCCCATGGAAGCACCACCACAGCAACACTCGTCTGGCTATCATCTTTCCCCTGCTTTCTTTGGTCCTGATTTCTTGGACAGACCTTACTAAACTTTCAACGCAAATTATCTTTATTACAAGGTAATTTATGAGATAAGATGAATAAATTCACTAAGGAAAGAAATCAACACTCATAAACAGTTCCTGAATTCAAGTACTTTCACACACTTAATTCCTATTTACACTTCACAACAGGTTGTTTTTGTTCATCCTTTGTTTCGTGGCATTGGGGATGAAATCATGGACTTGCACAGACAAAACAAGCACTCTACCACCAAGCCAACATCCAGCTCTGCAACAATGAAAAACTACTTGAATTTCCCATTTAACAAATGAGGGAGCAGAGAAGTTTTTAAAATTTTTTTTCACTCAAAGCCACACACCAAAGGAATGATGAAAGGACTCATCTCCGAAGACATCTGACTCTAAAACTATTTCCAAACGTTATGTTAGACCTATACCATACTACCATTATTTATGCAATAAAAATAAGATCATCACTCTTTCAATTTGCTTTAAATATTCATTTTGATAAACCAGTGGTTTTCAAAATTCCTAACCTTTGACTTGTACCTTATTTTCCTATTTCCACAAAATCAAAACCTATACCACCCTGTTTCATATCAGAGTAGGATTCTTTAGCAGATAAACTCAGGAGAGGAGATCTGGTCTTAATTATCCAGGTTTAATACTGCCTTTCTTAGGAAGCAGCCATTTTTATCTAAAATGTTTTGGTTTCCACAAGAATTTTTCTGGAATTGTCAGATTTTTATTTTTCCCTCCCAGTATTGAGGACCAAACCCAGGGTTTTCACACTTCATATATTCCTAGCTGTTTGTTTGTTTGGAGACAAAGTTTTACTAAGTCACTAGCTGCCCAGGCTAGGCTCAAACTTATGATCCTCCAGCCTCAGCCTTTCAGAGTACTGGGATTACAGCCTGTGCCTCCACACTCAGCAATTTTTCACCAATTCTTAAGATTTCTAAAACTTTCGCTTTAAAAAATGCTACATCTGTAGACTCAGCAAATGACCATGTGTCCCCAGAAACCTGAGATACAAGAAATGTCTTGGACTTTCTTAGTGTCTAAGAGAATGATCCTACAGTATATGGAAGAAACTAGAGAACATCAATGCTTAGTGAAGTGAGTCAGAAGCAGAAGGTGAAACATCGAATGGTCTCTCTGATATGAGAGACCCAGATCACAACACCTATGGAACTTAAGACAAAAGACAAAGTGAAAGAGGGGAGTAGGGTGGGGGAGGAGGGAGGGTAGGGTGGGTAGAGGAAGGGACAAAAGGAGAGTGGGAAAGCCCTTGTCACCTTGACAAGATACTATGTGCACAAAATGCTCAACTCCATTATAAACCCTGAATTTTGCACGTATACATATCAATAAAATGTGGGGGAAAAAAAGAGTAAACTGGTTTCAAGCAGATCAGAAAACCACTTGAATATTGCTTTTTCCCATTTAATTACCTGTGTAAAGGCTAAAAACAATTCATAGTGTTATATTATTAAAATTAGTAACAATTTACTCACCCAGCATTAAGAGTGTAGGCAAACTAGCTAGCTAATCAATTAACTATCAACTACTTATCAATTATCAGCCAGAATTTTTAAAAACAGTATTAAATTAAACCTCAGCTGATGAAAGTATCAAGAGATTAATATTCTTAGGCTGGCGTGAGTTTTCATTACCACTTATAAACCAACCTAAAATCAGATGGTAAATGGTTGTACAAGAAGTTAATAAGATACAGTTTTGATACTAAAATCCCACTCTGAAATATCCTCAGTGTTTAAAAGACAACATCTACATCAAACAGCTTTTCCAAAAATACATTTCTACAGGTGACATTTAAGAAGACAGAACTATCAAAGCTAAGTTCTTTTCATCACAAAGGCCAAAATCTCTCTCCTTCCTCTGAAAACCCGCGGCTCTGCTGGAGTCCTTCCGTTGCCCTGCTCAGCCTCTGCTCACTGCCAAGTGCTACCTAAGAGAAAGCTGCAGTATTTTTAAGCCTTACCTTCAGATAGGATCCGTAATACTTGGTTACGTAGGGGCTGTCACACTGACTCAGCACTGTGATTTCTTGTTGAATGTCCTCTATCTCATCTTCAGCTTCTTCCAGATCAATGATTTTTATGGCAACCACTTTCTGAGTCCGATTGTCGATGCCTTTGAACACCTCGCCAAAGGAGCCCTTTCCAATCTTCTCCAGTTTTGTAAAAAGCTCCTCTGGGTCTGCTTTCAGGTTCTGTAGAAGAGAAGGAAAGGAAGGGAGGCTTTTCACTCGTTTGCATGGCCGTTCCTTCTTTTTACTGACAACATGTGGTCCCCAGTCTCCTGGGGGCTGCCCTGTCTTTTGTGTAAAGGGTCCCAGGTCTCACATCACATGGACATCAGACTATAACATGCAGCAAGTGTGAAATAAGAACAATTACCCAGCTAAATTATGGAAAAGGTTCCATTTTGTATAATAAAGGTAAAATCTCAATGCTTATTTGAACATGTTAGGATAGTAACATGGATTTACTATGAATCCTCCTTATGACGGGGATTGGAGGGCACAAGGAGAAAGCAAAATAAAAATCACCCATCTGAATGGAAATTCTACTTTTTTCCCCACCCTATCCCTCAAATTTTCTAAATTTAGACAGATGTTTATAAAAATATAGGTTAACTAGCTATACCATATAACAGGAAAAAAGTATGTCCTTCCTCCAACACACAGCTCTGAAGTCCCATAAACAGAGCCCTATGCATCTGTTCTGACAGCAACTGCCTTCCCCTGCGCATCTAATCAGACTCCAGAAAACAAGCTGTCTGCTTCCTTCTGCCACACTGATGCTGTACCCTCAAAGTGGCTTCTTGGAGTTCTCAGCTACCAATAGAAAAGCTACACACACACAGTATCCTTTCCCAAGCAGCCAGGCTGCCATGAAGCAGAGACACTAGAACCTGTCACCCAGGGTCATCTGGAAATGATGTGTGGGTCTGTCACAAAACTGGGGGCTGGTACTGATATTTAGAGCACATCCATGGACAGCACACATTTCAGTACAAGCTTTTGCCCAGCCCCAAATGCCGGTGGCACCCCAGCACCACCGCCAGCCTGGAACCCCACAGGGCATGAAAAGACTCAGCCACCAGCCCTACAGACACATCTGCCCCCAGATGACACCAGGCCAACCCTCAAAGGTCTACTAATGCTTCAGAAACACTCAACTATTACAGGAAAGGAACAAGAGGGGAAAGGACAAGGACTGAAAAGGAGGTAAACAGAGAACAAGGGCAAGAGAGAGGAAGTACCTACACGCAGTGAGCGGGCAGGTCAGGACACAGAGCACTGTAATGTCAGGGGCACTGCGTTGAGGGAGCTTCTCAGAAACGAGCCACTGGCCATGCACATTCTCCCCAGAGCGAAGCCTTCTGAGTTCTAAGAAACTGCTTCACCAAGCTGGCCACTTCCAATCTGGGAGGCTTGGTGAGCACAGTGGGTCCCCCAAGGAAACAGAGTATGGTAATAATGCGAAACTCAGCAATCACAGGTGACCTTCCAAAGTAAGCAAGGCCTGGTCCCATTGTGAGACTGCACCCTGAGCAACAAAAAAGCTTGCACATCCACTGATTGTCTTAGGGAAAATGAACACAGTAGGTTCTGCGTGCAAAACATCATATAACACAATGCTAAATGTGTTTTGAGGTTACCACAAAAAAGAGACACATAGAAGAGAGACCATGTCACTTCAGTGGTACACACAGTACAAGGCACAGCCTATTAAGTAGCCCACTGTCTTAACAGACTGCCAGGATTACAAGGACTTTAGCCATGACCTCTTCAACCCATAAAAAGCTCAACATGCCCTACTGCGTGCAAATGACTCTCCACCTTCATTTCTACTTGAAGTGCTATGCATTTCACCTTGAGGGGTCTGACAGAGATGCCCTTAACTGTTTCTACTGGGCAACTGCCAACACTTTTTGGTCATGGAATCTTATCTCCAGTGTCTTTCAGACACCAAACATACTCAAGAAGCCCAAAAGCATATTCCCTGCCTTACAAAGCATCTAAACCCTGCATCTGCCAAAATTCCACGACCAGCAGGCAGAGTCCAAGATCATTTCCTCAGAGGGACTACTTTGGAATCTAGTGGACAATTCTAAACTATCCTCTTCTTATTTTCAAATTTGTCAAGTTCTCCAGGTAAGCACCTTTCAATGTTATTTTTGAGGATGTCCTCAAGAACGCCAGAGCCCCAGGCAGGCATCTTGTATTCTAAACTCACTCTATTTGCTGCTCAGGACCTTCATCTCTGACCCTCCTGTATAACAAAAGCAGCTAGAACTAAATGAATCAGTGGAGGGGGCACATTCATTTCCCTTTTTAAGCACAACAAAACACAGAAATGAGTGGCTGAAGTCCACTACCAACAATACACACTTCAGCCTTCTACCCCTTCCCTTACCTCCTTCCCTCCACGATGAGGTGGGGTGGCCCTCCTTTTTTTCAAGGCCAACCCTAAAAGCTGGGCCCTGGAATCCATCCTCCTCTCCTCCAGGATGCAGCCTCCTCCTTCTTCCTGGTCCCTCCTCCATCTGCCCTGCTGGAGCTCTCTGCCCTGGGCAGCATGCTCAGGTTTCACCCATGCCCCCTCCTTCACGGACTCCTTCCTCTGAAATTCTGACAGTCACCTAAACCTGCCTGTCCTCCCCCTCCTGCCACACTCTGGCTCCAGCTGATTCTGGTCACCAGCCCGTCACAGTGTCCTGCCCACCCTCCTCCTTCTTGTAACTTTCCAGTCCTTCGGTTATTTACAGCAGCCCTGCACTGAGCTATTCTTCCCACCCTTCCTCTCTCTTCCCCTCCCCCACCCAGGCTCCAGAAGCATCTTCATGCAGACAGTCTACCTGAGCCGCCCTTAACCCAGGACACACCTGGTTCTATACTACTAGGCATTCCATCTCTACCTTTCACCGGACGCCAGGCAGCTCCAGGGCTGGGTCACTGTTTTCCAAAATCTGGCTGACCTGAGGTACTCGACATTCAGGGTGGGGGAAGGGCAGTGTACATAATTCACATTTTTAAAACACTCCAATGATTCTGAGGACCCATCCCTAGGATCACTTTTCTGGGTTTCTGCACACAGGACTCGTTCACAGTAGGAGATCCTGCCCTGCCTTTGGAGCTGGGAGCTCCTAGGACCCACTGTGATGGGGCCATCATCCTTTCTACAAAGACTCTCAAGCTCAACGTGGACGAAGGCCATTTGTTACCTCCCCTCCTAAACTGAACACCATTCTCCCATAGTCCTCGATGAACTGCAAGAGGACCAAATTTGGGGACCATGTCTTACTGCTGCACCAAAGCGTCCGGACGTCAGGAATAACATGGTGACCAAAGTTCCTGAGTTAGTCAATTTGTACGGGGTCTAAGAATTAAGAGTGCTCACAGGTGACACAGCTATATCCCCAGATCACATGAGGGGAACCACTGCTCAAAACCAGGGGAAAAGCAAGACAATCTGGACACAGCACTGGGGCTAAACAAGCATTTAACCAAACCCTTACAATGCTGACGAGGACCGTGCTGCCACTGAATCCCATCTCTCCAAGTCCACACTCGTAGGCTGTGACTCCAGCACTCCTCCCGGTCAGTGCTGAGAGACCCTTACTTCCTGGACCCCCACTAAGTACCAGCATGTGCATGAGGTCATTCTAGGCTATCATGCCTGTCGCACCACCAGAAGACTGCTGAGAACTCAGAACAGACCAGAAGAACAGACCAGCAACTCACAAGCTCACAAGAAATACAAAACCACTACTCGAAGAGATAGAAAATTGCAAGGGACAGGTGACACAAGAACTGAAGTCAGAAGCTGGGTACTCCCCCAGAGGCCCATCCTAAAGCCACAGCAGCAGCCCTAGGGACTACTTCCCACAACATGCAACCCTCTCCCCCTCTCTAAATAGAAACCTCTGTTGCAGACTCTCTTCCCGTCTTGCCTGATGCTGAGATGACAGCATTTTGGGTCCTGGCTCCCTCTGAATGGGGAGAAGTCACAGGGAGGGAGCAAGGCAGCCCCACCCCCACCCAGCCCTGCTGCACTCTGTCACTGGGTGGTGCCAGGAGGACGGGCGGCAGGAGGGGAGCACGCCCTGCAAACAAGGACCCTTGGCATCAGAAGGCAGGCTGATACACCGTTAACCATACAGCTCTAATAACTCACCCTCTGCATCCACATCCCCATGACACTTTGCTGCTCCCAGCAAATGCAGAGCCTGCTTTCCCAGCCAGGATCCTGGACTGCTCTTGCAATTTCCTGTGACGCTGTCCCATTTCCAAGCTCAAGCTTTAAGAGGCCCTGCAGCCTCTGCTTAAGCCCTCTTGGATCACCTCCGTCAACAGAGAGAGGCCTGTTCTGGCCCACTAGCGAGATGCCCATGACAGGGATGCTCAGCCCTCTGCTGTCCCTGCCAAGCCAGGCCTCAGTCACTCTCCTGTGGACCACATGAACAGAGCCCCAGAGAGGCCAGGCACCCCAAGGTGAGAAACATCACATTACTAGGGCTTTATGTCACCATGTTCTACGATGCTCTATGACCCAACAAAAGGGTAGAGAATGCAGAGGAGAGAATACTGCAGGCAAAAAGTGCCCACTCCTGGAGACAGGGAACGTGAGGGAGCAAGCAGATGTTCCACACTTTGTAGAGAAGGGCTGGAACACAACAACCTACCTGTCTACGACAGCTTCGGAAACAGCTGTTTTCACTCTTCCTTTTACTGTCTCCCAAAAAACTGCTCCAGGAGTTGGCACCTGTACACAGTGGCCCACACACTGTCTCCTATCCCCTCAAGTGTGTAGCTGTAAGCCAGGCTGAAAACTATCCTTGGCAAGAAGGGAGACATCTACCAAGATGACGACACCCACATGCAAGTGGTCCTGCACTGTGGCAATTCCTGCAGAAGCCTCGTACCATTAACATTTCAGCATGACCAGAACAAACTCAACACCAAAAATGAACTACTTCAACAGCTGCCAAAACTTGTCCTCTGAGGAAAGGTCTCTAGCAGGACACATGACACTTTGTTAACCATCTTGAGAATTTTCCTGGTAGACAGGTTTATGCCCAGCTGTGCCCTACCCATGACCTCAGGAATGCCTCCTGACCTCCCCCACACAGCCCCTTGTCTGAAGGAAAACAGAGCTGAGCTAGAGAAAGGCGAGGGGACCCAGGTAGGAGTCAGGGGCCCAGTGGCTCAGACTTCTCTGACACAGCGTTAAGTCAGGACGGATGGACAGATGAATGTACACACAATAACCTCTTCACAACTCACCTTTCCTAAAGCAACACAACTGGGGAGGTCAAGGTGGGAACAAGAGCATGAGGCCCATCCACACAGCCCCCACTGCTCCTCATGCTACTGCCCTGGAAGCGTCATCCAATGGAGAAGCAGGCCAACAGCTACTCTGAGTACTCAGTGGTGAGCAGGAGCAAGACCCCCAAGGGTAAGCTCACTGAACTGAGAGCCCCCTAAGTCACTTCACAGCTATCAGCCTTAGTTTTAATTCTGAGGAAGAGTTCAGGGATAAAAAAGATTACAACAAACAAAATGTTATCCATCTAGATTAAATGCAAGTAAGACTGAGAGTCTAGTACTTCCAACTGAGGTATCACCATATCCAGTGCCCTGTCTGGCAACCAGAGGAATATGCTATGATTCAAATGACCTCTCCAAAACTCGTGCTGAAACTGCCACTGTAACAGTACCAAGAGGTAGAACTTTCATGAGGTGATTAGGTCATGACCACATAAATGTCAGATTGAGGCTGTTATTGGATGAATAGGCTCCTGATAAAAGGATGAGTTTGGTCCATTTTCCCTCTTGTCCCAAGAGCTTTTCTCCTCTCTCTCAAGCAGGCTCACTTGCCCTTCTGCCACACTGCAAGGCAACATGAAGGCCGGTCCTCACCAGATTACTGATGTTGTGTTCTTGCACCTTCTGGTCCTCACAACTGGGAGACATTTATTATACCGGTCTATGGTATTCTGCTATAGCAACAGAATATGGATTAAGATGCTCAAATACTGATTTCACTATTCACAAAAATCTTTAGTATCCATGTAGGAAACATCCCAACTTCCCACCTGAGGGAGCTTCGTGTTTAGGAAAAACTTCAGGGAAATGGTATTTGCCTTTCTTTCCACAATTTTCTTATCTTTTCCTCTCTTCTTTTCATCATGAAAAAACAGGTCATCTTTCTCTAAATTTCAGTTAGCTAAATTCTCAATCTTCCTATATATGTGAATCTTGTCTTTGTTGATTCTTAATTGTAAGAACCAAAGCAAATTTATTATACACTATCATATTAAGGCCACAGCCTTTAATAACTGACCAAAGCAAGTAGAAAATGCACTAAGAAAGGTCCAGGCACAAGACCAGGGTTCCCAAGCCTTCTCTGACAAGAAGGCATTCAACTTATCAAAGACCATGGGGACATTGGAAAAATCAAGTGAAAGTGCCAGGTGAGTCTGAAATCAACAGCTTCACAGAAGTTTCTCATTGAATATGGTATGTGGATGATCCATTGATGCAACCAGCTACCCAAAGCCTGGATCTCCTAGTATCCCATAGCTGCAGATAAATCAATTAACCTGCTCAGCTCCAGTACTAGTCACACAGCATATAGCATAGTATGGGTCTCCAGCAGCCACTTGCCAGTCTCCAGCACCCACTTGCCAGCAGCACTAGATGAAAGCCCAATGCAGGTTGGACCATGACATGATGTCATCTAACCCCTGGCAAAGGAGGCCAGGAGCTCTCTAATGAGGATCTGTTAACATTCAGAACTCCTGATGAAAAGGCCCATCTAAATTCAGTTCAAATGCTCAGAAATTAGACTGGAATAAAAATCTTAAATGGCCAAATTCTCACATAAAACTTACGTTGCCTGTGAATATTTTCTTTCTTAGTTCTAAATCTGCTTTTTGCATCTACAACAAGTCCTCTAATTTTGGTTATTTTGAAGGGTTGCACGTGCAGTACAGAGTGGCAAGCCTATATCTAGAGAAAATGGTAATAAACTCTACAAGGATGCTAATGGAAATTACAAAATACATTTCTATGGCATATTTTTTATAGATTTAAGTGACTACCGATCTCTTCTTGGTAATCTGAACACAGACATAGTAGAGATATGGTGGAGTGAGTTATCATTACTAACATGGAGGTCAGTATCAACTAGCTAATTTCCATTTGGCAAACAATGAATGAAAACAAGCCTGCTGGTTGGGTAACAGGCTCCATACGATCAGTACTAGGTGTATGTCCAGGTGTTGAACAGTGAATTCCAGGAAATGACCCATGGTCCTCTCCATCACCATTCCCAAGTACCACTCAAACAGAAACACACACTCAAAAGTTTCTTGAAACACCAACAAAATTAAAATAAATAATGCAATCTAATGGCTGGGCACAATGACACATCTATGATCCCATCTACTCAGAAGGCTTAGGTAGGAAAATCCAGGCTAAAAGCAGCCTGGGCAAGTCAGCAAGACCCGGTATCAAAATAAAATAAAAACGACTAGAGATAAAAAGTTCAGCGGTAGTGCTTCCCTACTGTGCACAAAGTTCTCAGTTAAATCGCCATGGCAGGGGGGTGGGGGAGTGGTAACATAACAGCAAAAAATAGGTTCAATATACTCTACCAGTTTAAGTCTGAAATGCCCCCACGAAAGCCTCATGTATTTGGAGGTAGTGGGATTTCTATGGAACAGTGTGCACCTGGGAGGTGGGACCTACATGGAATGGGCGGATGCTTGGGGTTTTGACCTGGAGGGATGTATCAAATTGCTAAGACTTGGGGGGTTGCCTAGGGGACAGCTTTCAGGTATGTATTATTAACTTGTAGGCCATGAAGTGAGAGAGGACATCCACCCTAAATAGAGAAAGAGGAAACACTGTTACAGCTTTTGTTAGGGAAGCTTTGACCTTTACTCTCCAGGCATCACCTGGCTCCTTACTTCACTTAGCTTTGTACACCATGCCTTGAAAAGCTTTTTTCCAACTAGATCTCACTCAGGTGTTTCCACTGTGACCAACCGTCAAGAATGGACAGACTTTGTAAAACTGAGAGCTAAAATAAACCTTTCTCCCCCTAAGTTCTGGATGTTGGATGTTGCTTACAGGAACGAATAAATACAACATCTACATACATATAATAAAATGTTGAGTTTTGGTCTTTAAAAATATTTATAATGCAATGGAACCAAAGGAAGTAACAGTGTAAAGGAGGCAAATGCCTACTGATTAGTCTGAAATTCCTGCTCCATCCTTGGCCTGATATATGCAAGGCCAAAATCCTTGGTGTCTCTTCTGTTCACTGTCTCATCCATAAAACAGGACAGATAAAAGTACTTTCCTCCCTGCCTGGTCACGAAGATGCAATGAGACGGTTAATGTAAAACCTGACATCCACAGCCTAGAAGGCAGACAAGTGAGCACACTTAGCCAATTCCCTCTATCAAGGTTCTGCATATGCATTGTAAGGGAAAACACTTATGTCATAGTAAGCCTTAATACCAAAAATTATGTATATACCCAAAACTCTACATAAGAGATTGACAAATAAAGGACAAAGCGCCTGTGCACCAAAATAAGGCTCAAGTAAAAAACAAAAACTGAGAAGAAAAAAAAAAAACTTGATGAGCTATTAGAAAATCAATTTAGCTCCCTCATATTATCAATCTCTTCCCTGTCACTCCGGCTACTGGCCCTCTACCCTACTAAGCTTTCCAGTTAACCAATCTTTGACCTCCCCAACACAAATCTGGCTCCTTCTTCTTTATTTCACCCAAAAGCCCAAAGAAGGAGGACAGGGTGGTGGTGGAGGGGGAAGTTCAGACTCCATTAGAGCAGAAAGGATACACAGACTGTAAAGGGACAGGGTGCTGGGAAAGAGCCACCCTATAGGCCAATGGTAAGGACATGGGAATACCCCAAAGACAGGTCAAAGTCACAAACACATGACTGAGTCTTCCAAGCAGAACCTACTCCAGCACCCTGGCAACCCTCCCATGGTGAGGTGATAGACCCTCCCCATTCTGAACCCAAGTCCATGTTTGTCTCTGCCCCTTTAAAGACGAAGAACAAAGGTTATCACATGCAAACTTGGACAAAACAGCTGGACACTGGATGAAGAGAGAACAAAGTAACCATCCGACCCATAAAGAAGGGGTACATCCCAACCAACACTCCCAGTCACATAAGCAGGGTCCATGTCCACCTACTATGCCCACAAGGGGTTCTAAGGCATTCTACCCCAAAAATCCTGCAAGAAAGGGAAGGAGAGTGCCCCTACTCCCTACGAGCAAATATCCTCATACTCCTGAAGCCCTCACAAATCTCCGTAGCAGCCTCAATGGCAAAAAGCAAGAGAGGGCACTCAAGGATGTGGTTTCCCTGGGTTACAGTTAAACCGGCAACTCCTGGAACTAACAGAAAGGGTTCCCGCAGAGCTCCACAGAAAGGTGACTCCAATCCAGACAGACTGTACTCTTACACGTCAGTCTGCACTCTCCACTCACACACATACAATCAGCACACAAACTCCTTACGCGCCAAGAAGGCTAGGACCACCCCAGTGTAGACTAGTGACTTGCACAGATTCACTGCCTGCCCACCTTCATATAACTGAAGTCAAAACATCAACAATCTGTGGGTAAGACCATCATCAGCACGGCTCAGACAGTCTTTGACTTCTGATGACAGACTTGGGACACCCCTGCTTTATGAAGGTGCAAGAGACCACACTTGGAATTCCAAATTCGGATCTCTTCCCAGGATAGACGCTGGTGACCCCCAGGGACACAGCTCCCGGTCAGCTCCCAGCAGCCTACTCTGCAGCAGACCCTGCTGCCAAACTAGCACTCTCAGTCGGCTGAATGAGTCGGGTGAATTTTCAACTGGGAATATTTCCAACTGAACAATGGATTTAGTAAGTCAAGGCCCACCTATCTGTATGTCTACCTTGCAAGCTGACTAAAGCTCAGGAAGTGAGGTACCACTTCAGAGCACTTTTCTGCTCTACATACTGAGCCTGCACTCTCCAAGAAAGTCAAAATGCGAGCACTCTTGTGCTTGTTCTAATACTGATATAAACCCTGACCTTCCGGTGGAGGGCAAGCTAGCCATTGTGACTGGCCCTCTGGATTCTGAAACCTCTGAAGAGAAAATCACCATGTAGAGTGTCCTACTACCCCTCTGAGATTTACCAAGGACACTTTCAGAGCTCTGTCCTCTAGAGCCCAGGCTTCTATGATACCTATTATATTCCATGTCCCTAGAGAAAGTTCATTAAAATAGTTCTATGATGACTTATGTACTTTGTATTTTTAAACCTGAATAGCTATTACCATTTTCTTTCAACCGTTTCTGGCAATGAAAAATGCATGTGACATTACTAAACAGCTCTTAAAGTTGCTTAGCTTCAAATATACTGCTTGCACAAACCAGACTTGACCACTCTGGTTGAAGCTAAGTTTTCTCCATATTTTCCCATGAACCAAAAAGGAAACTGCCTAAGTTTGACGTATTTTTATACATGGTCGTTGTCACATCACTATCCCCACAGCAGCAGTAAGAGAACATGGGAGTGCCTCCGGGTACATGAGGGAAGGTTAGTGGCAGGCATGGCTTCTCCCTTTCAAGCTTGGCAAGCATCGCCTAATGAACCACAGAACTCTCATCGTGAAGCTAAACTCAACCTCCGCTTCTTCACATCCTTCATCCCACCCAGATGCTGCCAATCCAGCCAAGGGGAGCCCACCTGATGGCCAATCCTTTTCCTAACAGATTCTGTGCTGGTGGTTCAATGCTACCTGTGCCCATTTTTCCAACTCCAGGCTCCTCACAACTTTGCATTTCACTGTTTTATAAGTTCACTACTTACCACTCCTAAAGCCGGAGACTTCTGTCTCCATTCTAACCTCTACCTCCCAACTGTGTCCTTCATTCTTCTAAAATCTTACCTCATGCCCCACCATCCGTCCTCCACAGCAGGAACCTCCCACAACTGGCTTTCTCATTTCTGGCACTGCCCAGCTGAGAGTCAATCTCTCTACAAGAACACTGTTTTCTTTTTCTGCTTGAAACAGCATCCTAGAAATAAGATTGCTCTCAGTTTATGAATCTGAACCCCAAAACCTGCTCCTGATCTTCTCATTTACCATCTCATCACTTGCCTTAACAATGCCCACAAGCATCATGTGTTATATACTGTATGATTCCACTTATACAAAATTCTCACAATGACAAAACTCAAGAATAGATCTGTGGATGCTGGGGACTTGGATTAGGATAAGGTGCCACAGTCAATAGTTCAATAGTTCTGCAGCACAGATGCGATGTGCAAACGATTCCACACGTGGTAACATTTCACAGAACAACATGCAAACCTAGAAAAGGTGCATGAGAAAGAAATCCGAATGAAGGTCTGCACTGGCGTCAATAATAGGACAGGACCAATATTATTTCCCTTGATTCAATAGTGTACTGAGGAGAAAGCTGAGTAAAAGATACAAACAAAATTATACATTGTCTTTGTAACCTATGAGTATCAAACACTGAAAAAATTTTACTTAAAATATTTTTAAATTGCCCCTCAAGATTATGATTTCTTAGAATTTTGCCAGCCATTGTGACCCTGTAGGCAACACTTGAACTTTCTTAGAAAACAAGTCTCAGGGCTGAGGATGTAGCTCACTGGTAGAGCACTTGCCTAGCCCTGGCAGGGCCATAAATCCCTAGCACCACAATAAAGAAAACAGTCTGAGACAAACCCAAGGGACCAAAAACAGAAACCTAGTCAAAATTCAGTACGTGCACAGAGGGGATGTGCCAATACAGCCGAGGCCTAAACAACAGGGAAGCTCTATATGCACTAAAAAGCTGCTCTGCTCTGGCACAAGTGTCTCACTTGGGGCAGCAGCAGTATTTTTTTTTCTAGCAGACATGGAAAAAAATTAAATATATCTCCTACATAAGGTAGAAACAGAGCTGTTAAACACTTACCTTCTGGATGCTTAAAGTTAACCGACAAAATGGACAGTTATCTATAGTGCCACAGACACCTGGAAATTTATCAAAAGTCCCAATCTCTGCTCAAATTTACTAGCAAGAATACACAGACACTGTTACCACATCTTAACACTCTCTCTCTCCGCCCCCCCCACCACCACCACCACAGTTTCGATCTTGAGCATCCCCCGAAAGCCTGATGTATCTGGAACTGGGTGTTACCGGGAGGCAAGGCCTGGCTGGAAGGGGTAGACCTCTGAGGTTTGACCTGGCAAGATATGCATCAACTTGCTGGAGACTGTCTAGCCAGAACTTTCAGGAATGCATTGATGACTCGTGGGCCAAGAAGTGAGGGGGGGCAACCACTCAGGGATGGGGCAGGACAGCAGGCAACTGGCAGCTTGAAGTAATTAAAGGCAGAAAGAAGAATCATTGTTATAGCTTCTTCCAGAGAAAGCTCTAGCTCTGCCCCAGTCTCCTGACATCAGCTTGCTACTGCTTTCTCTTGGCTTCTGTCTGCAGTGGGGAGAGCAGCTCTCAAGCTTCTGCCATGTGCTGCCACTGTTGCTGGCTGCCTACGAATGGACTGTGTAGATGTCAGGTAATCTGCCCCAGAAATGAATAAGTAATTAAGACGCGGGGGCTGGGGATACAGACAAATTTCTAGGATCCTGAATATCTAAGAACATAAATAAAGCTCCGCTCCTCTCTACAGACAGTTGCTTAACAGCGAGTACTGACATTTCCTTCTGGTGTCACTCATGTTGAGCTATTCTTTCTGATAATTTTCTGAACATTGGCTAAGATTCAATGGTTTCTTGGAGGCATTCTGAATGAGCTAGATAGAGCCAGAAATAAACTTCATGTCCTTTCTTCCCGCTATGTTATCCTAAAACTCAGCTAAAATACAAAGGGTTTTCCTCCTCATAAGGACAAAGGCACATTCCAGGCAGCCTGAGTGAACATGCTTAGAAGGAAATTCATATAACCTTTAAGGTGCACAGCTGGACTACAGGCCGCACATATTAGAGACAGCAGGCCTCGGAGGTGTGCAGGGAGTGCAGGGTGGGATTCCAACAGGTACTTTCCAGAAGGAGCCCAGAGCCATCCATGTGATTACACTGCCCAAATGATACAACTCTTAGGTCTAAGAAATGAAGTTAGGGTCATATATGAACACTTAATGCTACAAGAACTTGCAGCGATCTAGAATCCATTTCACTTCTGTAGATCAGTAACTAAATATTCATGAAAGCAGGCTCTCTGTGCAGGGCTCAGAAAAGAAGATGCTACTCCAATGGCAGGTTCAGGAGATGGGCAGGGAAGCCAACATGAGGCCCAAGTGCACAGAGAAAACAGACACGGAGGAACGATGCAAAGGCAGCGGCCTGGCCTAAGTGCACTGCCTCTCACACTTCCACTCAACGCAGCTTGTCAAAAGTGCTCCTTCTCCTCTCCAGCTACATACTCTCACCCACCAATGAGCTGAGTGCCCAGAAGTCTTTGCTTCTCTAGTCACATGTCAGACAAATGTGGCAATGGGAAACACAAACACCCAAGTCTTAGACATGGCCTGGGTTGAACAAAACAGATGGAAAGCCACTATCATTTTGGGTTGTCTTCTCAGAAGAAGAGATCCCCATTTTTACCAGAGCTCTGTGACTTATACAGGGCATAGTAAAGCCCCAAAATGGAACCCCATCCATCAAACCAGGGTCTACACTGTCAATCACTGTCTCCCAAGCTCTCACAGCAGGCAAAATAGAAAACACTCAAAAGTGAGACTCAAGAGAGCCTAGACTGTCCTACTGCTGGGACAGTGCTGACTGACCCTGAGGGAGTTAACATCTCAGCAAAGACCTCATCTGTTAAGAAATGAACAAGGCCTGCTACAGAGATGCGGGAAGACTAGTAACCATGCTCCAGTTCACGCAGACTTCTGGGGAGCTCGTGAAGAACAAGCCTTCTGTCTACAACACCATTCTACTCTGTAGACATTTCAGAAATTAAACCACTGAGAATACTGAGAACATAATGTGTCAGCACATGTCACACAAGCCCAAAGAGGCTAAAACTACTTAGTGTGTAGGAATGGTAGCACTTTATGTCAATTTCAGTTTTTTTTCATAGAATTTATTCTCATTAGTAAGACATCTTCAAATTAATTTCAAGGGAACAAATTACAGTGAAAATGCAGCTCATCAGACAAATCTGCCCATTATATTTCAGTGCCAAAAACAGTCCAGGGCAGTCTGTCAAGCCTAGTCAAGCCTATCATATCATAAAGGTATCATGCTACCAAATATAAAACTCACTACCAGGGTCTTCTTGATACCAATCTCCCATCTGGGGAAAAAAAAAAAAAACAAGCTGCCCTTTTTTCTATAGCATCTAAACATATAGGATTCTAATATTTATATACAGCCAATGTAAAGTCTGTAAGCAAAGAGAAAAAAAATCAAAAGCCAAATGTCCTTTTATGGGGTGTTTCCCAAGCAAAAATCCTATCACCAGACATCTGCAAAATCCCAAACCCATGCAATTCTGGGAGCAATACATCCCCAGCCTCAACTCCAGAAAGACTCCTGCTGTGGGGATGTCACACTTTACAGTGGCCTCTCAAGTGGATTCCAGTGTTCACACAGTAGCCCACACTGGACACATTACAAACATCAAGCTCTTGATTCTGACTTGATAAGAAACTCCAAAGTCAGGACTTCAGTTTTCACAACAAACTCTGAGTCAAAACACCAGGGCTCTTGAAGCAAAGGAACAAAGGATGTTTCCTCAACTGGCCAGCACCCCTAAAGGTGCTAATGCATTCCTGGCTGTACATCACATTAGCACCCAATGTTACTCATCTACCGCCTTTAGCATTACCACCTACCTTTCCAGAAGAGAGTTCAAACTATGGGGCCACAAGTCACTGTCAAAGTAAAGGAGCTTGTAGGAACTGTGTTATCTGCAATTCCAAAAGTCACCAACAGTGACATCAGAGGTCAATCCTCCCTACTGTGTGAGTGGTGGTCTCAACTTGGGCTGCAAAAAGGAAGATTTAACTGCCTCAATAGCCCACAGTCCAGAACAACCAAGCCAGTCTTTGGGGAAGGGTCTTGTTGTGGTTTAGATACAGAACGTTCCTCAAAAGTCTCATGTGCTCAGAGGTGGGGCTGCTGGAATGTGAGTGGACATTCAGCATGCCTCTGGAGGGTGTATCTCCCTCCCCAGCTCCTGTCTGCTTCGTGGTTGCCATGAGGTAAGCAACTTTCCTCCACCCCATCTTTCTGCCATGATGTTTCTGAATCCTCTCAACCATGATCAAATTAAACCTCGCCTCCTTTAAGGTGTAGTTGTTGGGTATTACATCCTAGCAAGACGAAAGCGGACTATCACAGTACCACAGTGAGTAGCAGTAACAACTCTCCAGAAGGTTCTAGTGTAAGGCCAAGACTGGTCTAGGAGATGGCCTCAAGCTCTGCACAAAATCCAACCTAGTAACAATGACACCTGGGAAGCCTTCCTCCTGGCTGTTCACCAGGAAGGAGGTATTTCCCTGTAGCTCATAGTTTCCACACTTCCCTTCCTGGCTTACATAAATTTCACTTCTGACTTCCGATCACAAAGGGTGTTTTATATATAAGCTAGTTGGCAAACTTAAAACATCTCCAAATTATAAATATTTACCAAATAAATGCTTTAGCAAGTGGCTCCAAGAAGCTCAAAGAATCGACAGATTTTTCTAGTCTTCAAATATTCTCTTTTTTAAAAAAAGCTTCACTGCTAAGCTGAATATAAAAAAAATTTTTTTTAAAGTTGAGGCCTAAATCAGTTTTACACAGAAACACACTTCTCTCTAAGTAACAATAAACTTAGTGATCACTGTAAAGTGAGTTCTTCCTGGTCTGTTCTCAAGAACTGAGAATTTCCTTTGCTAAGGGGCAGGGATCAGTTTTAGTCCCTTAGCTCTTCTAAGTGTATTAACAAATGTTCCCTCACCTGTCACTTCCTACAGTGTTTAGTTTAACCCTACAACAATCATGCAACCTAGGAGAAAATCTGAATAAATATTTTATAGTGTTTGACAGAAAAGACATCTGGAGCAAAGAGATGTTAAATCCTACAAATTTCTATGTCTAGGCTCACATACCCAAAAGATCAGAACTCTTCTCAAAATTTTGTTCCTTACTTAGTACCAGCCGTTAACTTTAAGTGCAGTGTTCAAGGCAGAAAAGAAAAAATACCTTAAAAGGAAAATTACTGTATCACACAGTTGTATCAATGCGCTGCTCCTGGCCTCAGGGAGGAACACACACACACACACACACACACACACACACACACACACACACACGCACGCACGCATACAAACACCCCCCGTGTCCCCACCCCTACCCCCACTCCTTGCTCTGTCACCTTAGTGAGCTGTGGTCTAAAGTTCTGGGAGGTCACAAGAGGGAGACAAGACTCAGGACCAGTGTGAGCTGGAGGCTTGCAGCCCATTCACTTGGTGGCGTGCTTCTCCTTGGCAGGGAATGAATAAAGGCTGAGGCCCAAGTGGTCTGCTGACAGCCTGCCTGTAGCAAGCACCCCTGGGGCTCTCTGCTGGGGTGCCTCATTCCCCACATGAGACTCAAGACTGATGACAGACATTGCTTAGGAACCAAGGCTCAAGGTTTCAATACATTGGTGGTCATGAAGCAAAGGGGAAAGCCTAGCCCAAAGGACTCTGCTACCCCTAAGTTCCCAGAAGGGGGAACTCTGTTCCTCCCAGTGGTTACTGAACTGATACACTTTTCTTCAACAGATGGCTTCCTGCAAGGAGGAAAGAAGGCCTAGGGGTTCCTGCGATGCCAAGTAGGCCCAGGCAGGAAATCCGAGCAGTTCTGCTGAGAAAGCACTTAATGAAAAATAAGCAACACTTTCCAAATAATTGTATGTTCACTGAGAAGTGAATCCTGGTAGTTCTCTTATGAAAACCAAGAGGCATGAAGAATCTTCTGAACTCCCAAGCACTGTAAGAGTAACCGCTCCTCTTCCACGGCCTTTCGCTCATGAAGGCAACATGTGGGCAGTTTTCAAATATATTCCTTCCTAGACCCCACAGCAAGATCCTCAAGCCACAGCAGAGAACACTCAGAGGTAGATCTCGTACAAGCTCACTTACAGCCAGAAAGCAGGGTGAAGCCAAGTCTGTGGGCCATGCCGGGTCCTCTGGAAAGTGCTATAAGCTACGAGCTACAAAGGATCTTGATTCTGGAGGTCCTCCTGACAAAGCTCTCCTGAGTTGTCACACTAGAACACTACCATGAGTAGAGAAGTAAAACTCGCTGTGAGCTCTATCTAGTTCTACTGTAGTTTGGACCTGGAATGTCCCCCGAAAGTCTCATGTATTTGGATACTATAGATTTTCTATGGAACCATGTGCCATTGGGAGATTGGGTCCCCGTTTACAGGCTAGATAACAGGCCTGTACTGGAGGTTTACCACCCCTTCCACACCTAGACCTAACAGGAGCCGATTACTGGGGTGGGACCTGGAAGTATATATATGCTGCTACCTTCCTCTGAGACTAGAGGATATGGAACTTGATGGGTCTTGGCTTCCTGATTATAACGTTATAAGAAGCTGCCACCTTCTCTACCTCTGCCATGTACTGTCACTGCCGCCAGCAGCCTGAGTGTACTGTGACCTTATGGAACTGTGAGCTAAAATGAACCTTTCCTTCCTTAATTTTGAGGGTGTTGGGTATTGAGTCACAGCAGTAAAAAAGTAACTAAGGTAAGTTCCTTACCAGTAAATTCACCTCATAAAAGCTGGCAATAACATCTATCAGGAAACTGACTCTTCTAGAAATCTGACTAAATGGTTCTAGAAGATGTAGGCAGATTTCGATCCACAAAATCATTTCCATTACCTGAAAATCCTTCTAAGGGGAAATGGCTTGAATAGCAATGCTAAGGTCACAGACAAGGTTGAACTGCCACAAATGGGAACACATGTATCCTGCCTACCACAAAAAAAAGTGTCACTGCGCATTCTTCTAGCCGTAGGTGGGCAGCAGGGGCAGGAGAGAGTGGAGCATCAAGATGCAGTCAGTGTCGGCCAAATCCTACAGAATCCCACAGGCTCCATGGCAAGCCGTCGGACAGCTGGCAGCCTAGTCAGCTGTCCTGTACAACCAACCTAGAGACAAAGGATTCCACGGTGATACGTCAGGTCAGGGGAACGCATTTCTGCAAGGGGCCTCAGGGGCTTTGAGGGACAAACTGTCTCTGTTGGATATTCTACTTTTCCTTTAACAATCTTTTTTAAAATGTAAAAGCCATTCTTTGCTCACAAACTAAATGAACGAAAGTTGGCTAAGTGCAGTGGTGGCATGCCAAGACTCAGCCTGCACAAGAGCATCAGATGGCCAATACAAGATACTTGGTCCATCACCAAACATGCTGGAGATGCCAATAAGGAAGCCAGGGGCTGGAAGCCTTTCACTCGGCATACACCCTGTCCTACGGTGCTACTGCTGTGCTCCCTGACCTGTCCTCTAGCTGCACAATGGCTAAGTGAATGCTAAAATTGTCTCACAAGCCTTCTTTCTCCTGTGGGCACTTCTCATTATCACCCACCCAAGACTCTGAAGCAGCCACCCACACAGATGAGAAAATGAGACTGAACATCATAGAAAGCAGAACCAGACTCCTCAATAAACTGAAAACAGGGCTGGGGGTGTAGCTCAGCAGTTAAAGTACTTGCCTAGTAAACACCCTGTGTAAACACAACAGTAAACACAACACAACACCCTGTGTTCAATTCCCCAACACCATATAAGCTGGGTACGGTGGCACACACCTGTCATTTCAGCATTTGGGCAGCTGAGGGAGGAGGACTGCCTTGAGTTCAAAGCCAGCTGGGCTATAAAGTACAGGAGCAGCATGGACTGCAGAGTGAGACCTGTCTCAAAAATACCACAAAACTGAAAATAAATATCTCATCTAGCTCTTCGGTGCATCTTCCCAAGAGTCAAGTCATCTTACAACAGCGACACATGGATACCCATGTACACAGCAGCACAACTCCGAGCAGCTAAATCCTGGAAGCAGGAATGTCACCGAGAGATGAATGGATGAAGTAAATGTGTATCAACACAATGGAGTACTTTACTCAAGTGTAGGAAAACGGATGCGATGAGACCATCATACCTAGCAACATGCACCAGACGTAGAAGGTTAAATATTGCATGGTTCCTCGAATACAGAAACCCAGAGGCAAAAGTGAAATAGTAAAAGAGTACAAGATGGAAGAAAACAGGAAGAAAGACTTCATGGAGCAGAAAGGAAGATGAAAGAGTGAGGGGATGAGGAGGGGGAAGGAAGCAAAAACGATCCAGATGCATATGTGTATGCACCAACTTCTCAAGCTGATTATTATCATTATGTATTACAATACTAATGAAAAGAATTATGTTGGCAAAAGATAAAATACAATATGGGCGAGAAAAGGAAACAAGGTCAGAGAGCCAGGGTGGTATTCAACCCTTTGGTCCTAAAGTCAATGTTCATTCCACCCAACTTCACCATGACCTCTAGAGACCCACTTCTAAAGGAACAAACCCTCCATCAAAGACACTCAGTAGGTGCAATAAGGGAAATCTGTTTGGACAGCAGCCCTAAGCAAGGTTTGCTCACATGGTCCTCAGGTGAAGCGGCGCAGACAGGGAAGGACTGACAGTCCTCACAGTCTCTAACAGCAAACCCTGAACTGGCCCTCATCTCTGGCCACTACACTGTGTGCTCTGAATCATCCCCTATAATGAGCTCATCTTCTACAAGGCAGCACTTGCCATGCAGGCGACCCTCTATAAGGTCAGAGAAATATCTTAAGTGACTAAGACAACCAAACAAGGAGGTGGTACGGCCACCAGCCTCAGCAGAATGGGAGACAGCCCTGCGGGTAAGGGACAGGTGGAAGAACTTGCCCAGGAGCTAGCTCCCTGCATGCAGGACAGGGACTCACACCCAGGTCCAAGACAAGGACACAGGAAGGTGCAGGCAGGCAGGCAATGCTGCGCTCGAGTAAAAAATGCTAAACACGCAAGAAGAGGCAGAAGCACCCCACTCTTAATTCGGTTCATGTCCACTGCACGAGAGCACACCCTGTAACCAGGCTGCCTGGACCCAATTCTTCATTATGAAGGGAATCCAGACATAACACTTCACCACTTAGTGCCTCCGTTTCCTCTTTTGTAAACGAAGACAGAGTAGCTACTTTAGAGGATTGCAAGAAGGACGAATCAGGTGCCTGGGCTGTTTAGTTGAACCAACATTATTATTCCTCTATTGCTTGGGTTAGCCCCAGCTCAGAGACAGCAGACACCAGCCCTGAACTTTCCTGTTCACCTCCAGCACTCAAAAGTCAGAACCATGCAAGGTTCACACCTCCAGTCAAGCCTAGTTCTGGCATTCTCAGACAGGCCAGGTTTGCTCTGCAGAGCTGTCAAGTACTTGTCTCACTCAGGGCATATCATGGAGCACAAGAATTAGGACTGCATAGTATTTCTCTCATGTTATCTGGGTACTTATGAGGAACTCAAAAATCAAATCTAAGGTGATCTTTACTGTACTATTTTAAAGTAAAATACAGAGAAACAGAACCACAGTCAATTGCCAGCGAAATATAAAATGAAGCAGCCTCTTCAGAAGGCAGTTTTGCAATTTCTCAGAAAGTTAAACACAAAATTATCATAAACTATCATATGACCCAGAAATTCTACTCTCAGGAAAACTAAAAACACGTCCACACAAAAATGTACACACCAACGTTCAGAGCAACATCATTTACAAGAGCCAAGAGAGGAAATAACCCAAATGTTCGTCAACTGGGACGTGGACAACGTGTGGTACATCAATAAGGGAAGACCACGTGGCAAGGAAGGGGAAGAATGACTGGCACACGCTACCTAGCGAATCTCAGCACTGTGACGTGTAAACGGAGCCAGATCTCATGAGGGGGCACATGTGGTATGACTCACTTCACATGAAGTATCCAGAAAGCACAAGGAGACAGGGATACAGAATAAATCAGCAATTATTCAGGTTGGGGTGGGAACAAAAATTGCAAACGTAAGAGACCCCGGAGGAAGGGGCCTGAAAACGTCCTCACCTGCTCTGTGGTGACAGCTGCACCATTCAGTAAAAATCAGTGAATGGTACGTCTGAAATGAGCAAATTTTATGATTTGTAAAGTCTCAAAGCTGCTTAGAGGGAAAATTACAATTACACACTGCATATTATATAGCTGCCTGCCCTCAACAGCTGACAGATTCTCAAGGGCAAAGCCTTCTCTCAGCTCATCTTGCTACAGCACCTAAAAAATACCTGGCATATGTTCTGAGAGATGAAATGGCTCAGGGCCGACGGACTTTTTGAAAACAAAACAAAACTAACGAAACCCAGTTTTGTCTTCTTCCATAGCTTCAAAATCACCTAAACATCACATTCCTCTCTATTCTATTAGTTGATCTCAAAAACCAATACCAGTGAAAGGCCACAAAGCAAACATGTCTAAGAAGCTTCAAGGTGATCAAAACTGGGGCCAAATGTTCAAGATACATCCTCAATAACTCTTCGTAAGGTCATTTCCCCTATATACTTTCATATTAGCTAACAGCGTGGAAACTTTCGGGATTAGATACTATAAAGACTTTAATAATATCTCAGATCCAAAATGGGACCTGGCACTAGTATTATTTACTGAACCTTGGATTAAGCAGAACTATCACATCTAGACAGTGTGGAATATAGTGTGCAAGACCTTTTCATTTAACTACTTCTATTATTCCAACAATATTAGCTGAATAAATTCCTGTCTTTCACAAAAATTTCAATCTAATTTAAAATAAATGTTAAAGTCTTTCTGGAGGTCTTTATTCTTTATTTAAAAGTGGTCAATTTATCACTAGATACTGTCCACAGAAAATTAAATAATTTAATTCTCTCCTGTTCAAAGATAAGGAAAAGGAAATCAAAAGACAAAGGCTGAATTGCCAACATCATAAAGTATGTAGCAGAGGCAAAATCTGAATTACTATACACACATCTGCCATGAAGAAGAGTGTCCTATTTTTGATACTAGGCAGTGGTATTACTTACTGAAACCTGGATTAAGCAGAACCTATCACATCAATTCTAGGCAGTATGGAATAGTGAACAATACATTTTTATTGAACTACTTCATTATTGCAACAATAATAGTTAAATCAGTAAATTTCTGCATTTCAAAGCCAGATGGATAAAGTCTGTCCTTGAAATACAGCTCCCCCTTTGGTGGTGTGAAGAGGCAGTCAAAGTGATACAGAACCAAGGGAGTCAGAGCCTCTCATTCCACCCCTTCATTCCATATTCTTAGCCACATGAAAGTCATTAACTATATCTCCTACCCCAGGTCAAGAACCAAGGCCATATACAAGACTGCATTATCCTCTGGGCATTTTCCTGGCCCCTCGTTCCACTAGCCTCAGTGCTGAGCAGTATGTCAGCCACTCTGATGTTAAATAAGCGACCTTTTGGAGTGTACACAGACCTAAATACATAGCACTGTTCCAGCCCAATACTATCTGTTTTATAAAGGGCAAAAGGACACCAGAAACAATATAGTCACCTAGAGACTCAGGCAGGAGGATTTCAGGCTCAAATCCAAGCTAAGAACTTAGCAACATCCTCTATAAAAATAAAATTTTTTAAAGGTCTGGCATGTAGGAAGGCCTGGGTTTGATTCTCATAATATTAAGGGGGGATGGGGACGGGACCATCCTTTACACAATCAAAACCAAAACCACAATTTCAATAAGTAGGTCGGTTCCAACTTCCTCCCAGATCTGAATTTACTGATGGTAACTAAAACAGAGGAGGAGCCTTCACTGACTACCAGTCCACTCACCACCACTAGAACAAACCCCTGAACCTGGGTAATACATAAAGGGAAGAGTTTATTTAGCTCACAGGTTCAAGAGCATAGAGCTGAGACAAGCTCACACGCGGTGACAGCCTTCACGGCTGTGCCACATGGTACATGACACCTTGAGAAAGGGCATGCAAGGCGGGAATCCAGGGAGCCCAGAGAGAAGCTGGTATTGCTCTTTTTTCCCCCACTATTTTTATTAATATACATATGTAATACATAGTGTTTACAATGAATTTGGGTATTTCGCGCACATATGTATCATATCAACTTTACAATCCCTTCCCATTTTTGACCCTCCCAGCCACACCCTATCCCTTCCCCCAACTCCAGCTATCACTTCATGTGGTTCTGTAGAATGTCTGTGTTCTGGGTTTTCCAAGTCAAAGAAACTATACAGTACTTAACATATTAATCTTCCGCACCTAAATCATTTCACTTAAGTCACCACTCTAACTCAGCTTCCTATTCCTTGAATGGGTCACAGTAGTTAAATCTTGATGCCTCTTCTCTGAATCCAACCAATCCCTTTATTGGGTTATTTACCAAAAGTTTTTTTTCTATACTTTGCTGTATCTTTGTTGCTATAATTAAACCTGGCCTTACCCACCAGTTCACATTAAAAAATAACTACAAGCATGTAGTTCAAAAGACTAGTAAATTTAGGAAAGAAGAAGAAAAAGTTAAATTGCTAATGCCTTAGCTGAATACTGGGTCTTGCTCATTTTAATAAGGCTCTCTAGAGAACTAACCAGCAGAGCTGAAGGAATAGCACAGTGGTTAAGGCACTTGCCTAGCATTCACAAGGCCTTGGGTTCAACACCTCATAAACTAGGTACAGTGGTATACACCTGTAATCCTAGCACTTAAGAGGGTAAGGCAGAAAGACTGCCACAGTTCAAGGCCAGTCTGGGCTACACAAATGAGTTCAGGACCACCTAGACTGTAAGTGGGGACCTGTCTTAAAAATAAAAATTAACCAGTAAACTCTGAAGGACTAATTCAGTAAACTACCTTAATCCCTTCCGAGAGTGACGGCAATGACTTAAAAGCCCCTGGGACTCACCTTTCCAAAGTCCTGCCTCTTCTTAACACCATCAGACGGGGGAGCAAGCTTTCAACACATCACTCCTTGGAGGCCACACTTGAGACTTATCTGAACCCTAGGTGCACACAGAGTGCCTTTTGAAAAACCTTCAGACAAAGGGCTCATCAGACCAAGAAACAGCCTACAAGGCAGCCGGTCTGCCTCGCATGTTATGTCCCTTTTCCTGCAGTGAAAGGCTAGGTGAAGCAAG
This sequence comes from Ctenodactylus gundi, assembly GCA_004027205.1. Lineage (NCBI taxonomy): Eukaryota > Metazoa > Chordata > Mammalia > Rodentia > Ctenodactylidae > Ctenodactylus > Ctenodactylus gundi. The sequence continues at coordinate 207,093 of PVKB01001794.1, forward strand.
GCAGACCACAAAGGGCTTTATTTTCTAAGTTTTTTTATCTTCTATTATATTTTCTACCCACACATTCAAGTATTAGCACTCACCATGTATAGCTACAAGTCAGTATGAATTCAGACCACATGATTTCCAAACCTCCCAAAAAGAATAGGTACATTTATGGAGAAAACAAAATCACAGACCCTTTGGTCACTGTAGCCGAAAGAGAGAAAAAAAGAAAGAAAAATATTCAGCAGCCAGTATGCACTGGTAGAGGTCTGACCAAGCCACCCTGGCCTATAACACCAGCAAAGACCTAGGAAGGAAAGGCAGCCAGGGAGGCACAACCTCCAATAAAACCCAATTCCCTAGAGAACTAAGTTCTTTCTCCAAAGAGAACTAAGCACATCAAAGGCAAACCAAATGAACAATGCAACTATTAATGTAAATAATGGAATCAGTTGCTCCCCCTGGAGCTGGACAGCTAGTACAGTATGTATATATTTAACTGTAACTTTTAGGTAACTCAACTAAGATGCGGAGACTACATTTTAGAAACTTTAATCCTCCAAAGGCAAAGCAGAAAAAGCCCTCTGAGCACAAAAATAGCCACCACAATCCCTGAGAATGCATATCCTGCGCCGCACAGGAGGGGACCTCAGTGTCTTTCTTTAGAATGTCTGGCCCATAAGGAACACACACGTGATCACTGGGGGTTCCAGTGATGGCAGACTGGGAGAAAGAGATGGGGCCAAAGACCCCAAGATGTGTCCCTGACTGCAAGGCGAAGAGAAACCCAGAGCACAAGAGACTGCCATTGGGGATCCTCTCCTACAGCAGCAAATCCTCTCCTCCTTTCCCAAGAAGGCTCAGGACGTCACTGAACTAGGGTCAGACACAGGACACCTCTCCCCAGGGAAAGCAAGGAAATGTCAGCCATCTCCCCCAGGGTTAAATCTCACAACACCATGCTCAGGCCTGTGGGAAAGGATTCTCAGCGAGATCTCAGGCCCGCCCAGCACCCAACAGGCCTGATCCTAGCACCTACCAAGTCATGAGCAGGACCGTTCTCATCCCCAACAACCTCAGGAAGCACAGCTCTCAGGCTGTTACCCACCCTGCACAAAGCTGTGCGCTGTGGTCATGGCATACAATGAAACTCTGAATTTTGAAAACATTTTAGTATAAAAGACACAAAGATGTTCATCCCCCTAAAATACTTGTCCCCTTGCTTCAAACATACCCCAGCATTCCTGCCACCTGCTGAAGCTGTTCTGGAAGTTCTCTGTTTTGTCTTTTCGTGGCTGCTTCAAATGTCCTGATTCAATTTGAAATATTTATGGTAATTTCTCTCAAAAACATTACAATGCACATCCTCACCCTCCTTATTCATAGGATCTGGTACCATGCAACTTCTGGCTCTTTTCCAAAGATACAATGACCATAAAAGGTTAATGTTTTGAATCAGTTCAGGACATTTAGGCGGCCACACTAATAATACTCAAAAAAGACATCCAGAATTGCTTCAGACAGTGGAAAAAATGATGGCATGCATTCAAAGAAAAGGGGAGTATTTTGATGGGAATTAAATCACATCTTCTACACAGAAGCCAATCATCAGAGACTTTCCACTTGATTTCTGAGATGAACATATCTATAATTTCCTGGAGGAGGATCTGACAACAAACTAATTCATAGGCATTGTATAAGTTACTTTTGTCTCTTTTCCTCAATGTGAACTTGACATTGTAGATCCAAGTCAAGTATCTGTGGAAACACTGGACAAATGTTTCGAAAGCTTCTATGATCTGGATTTAGTTTCCACATAGACAAGGTTCAAACTCTCGCAGAAGCAGTGATGGAAGGTGGTACTAGAGACCCAACATTGGTGGGACTGTCACAAAACGGACTCACAAAATAAAAGGGACCCTGAGGCTGGCGGGGACTAGGCCACATCAGATGTGAAGAACATAATAAATCTTCATGTAGTTCTAGAAAATATTAACCTGGCAGCAATAGTAGCAAAATGCCAAGCCTATCTTTTGAAATGAAAATATAAAAGGCCACTCCCAGGTAAAACCTAGGAGGAAAAGTCACGTGGGTTTAGTATAGGACTGCTTACCTAATTGGGGTGGGGGAAAGGAAATCTCAACTTCTGCTCTTGATTTAGGCCAAAGCACTGTACAAAAGTTGCGTAAAAACTAGTATGGGAGCTGGAAGAATGGCTAAAATACCTGAGTTGATTTGCCAGCACAACATAAGCCAGGCATGGTGGCACACACCTGTAATTCCAGCACTCAAGCAGGCTGAGACAGGAGGATTGCTATGAGTCCAAGGCCAGCCTGAAACACCCTGTCTCAAAAAAAAAAAAAAAAGTACAGAATGTTGACACTGATTGTCTTGCTCAGTGATTTCAAAGAAAATGACCAGCTCCGTGTGACTTTAACGTCTCTAAGTTGTATTCCTATGCCCAGCTAATGCTTGCCTCTGTGTGTGCTGGCTCTTTAACGATATACAACCCAAAACGATGGTGTTCCACATGGACCACAAGTGCAGCATTCCTTAATTCTTCCTGCTATGGGTTACAATTGTTAAGAAACCAAGTAAGCCCTGCATTAAGCCCTTTTCCTCTCAGCATAAACAAACTCCAAGGTAACCAGCTTCTACAGCATCTCTCTGTTTGCCCGGTACCTGTGTTAATGATGATGTTTTTTCTTCAAAGCCCTGACTCAACAAAACTGCATTTTATCACTGTTAAAAAAAAAATGTATGTCCAAAAACTTTCTCTTGACACAAAGGTTCTAGAGCTCGCCTCATAGGTGGCTCCTCAAAGCACTGTCCTTCTCAGCATTTCCTCGGTTCTCAGAAGGCCATCAGGGAAGTGGCCTGTGCTGTGAAACAGGGGCGCTGAGCACTCGGGCCTGCCTGAAAGCAGAGGGGAAGCCCCAGCGGAAAAGGGACTGGGAGACGCAGTTACTTCCATGACGACTACACGCGGTGACACACGGCAATCTGCTGCTGATGGGAAACCAGGTCAATAACCACTGCCGAGAGAGCGGCCACTGCCACCAAAGCGCCAGCCGTCTACTGCTAGAACCCAGCCAATTCAGTCATCACTCAGAGCGACTCCAAACAAACCACTTATTACTTTATTTTACCTCTGGGTCCTTCTAATGTGTGCTTGGTAAGAACAGCACACAACGTAACAGGTAGGGGGACCATGCTGGCCTAATGCAGAGTCAGTGACTAAAGCACAATATAACTAGAAAAGATTTCCAGTACAAGGCGTCAGAATGAAGGGTGTATTTATGCACCTTGAAGCCACATTGGAACTAACAAAAATCAACGTGTGAACCCAAAGACCATTCACAACACTAGGAAGCAGCTCTAACCTGAGCCACAGGTACCAAAGACCTGCACACTACAGTGAGATCCTAACCAAACGAGGGAACGAGAGAGAGCAAGCTCACAACTCCCTAGACCTGTACCAGGGCAGGCATCTCATCTCAAGATCCCCTTTTCTAAGGATGTGGGGGCTGGTCAGAAGGGAGGACTCTTGGGTGAAAGAAGCCATTTCTGGGGGACCATCTCAGACAAGAGAGCTGCCTAGGAGGCCTGGCTGATGAAGGCATCTCCACCTCCCTGGCCAAAACCAACTCCCAAGGGAAAGGTAAGCTCTGTATGCACAGCAGAGGCAGAGGGGGCCAGCTGTTATCATTCACACCATGGGGTGTCACATCCACACTGCCCAAATGGCACAGGTAGAGGACAGGGTGAGAGAGTGAGGACAGAACCAACTGAGATGCAGATGCCTTTGGCAGTCTCCCACCCACATCACTAGCCCTGCGGGGGCAGTGGGTCCAGACAGAATGCCTCTTCAGAGACACTTCAGAAGCTGAACTGGTTTTTGTTTTAAAATCCCCCCAAAAAGCATTAGCACAGCTGGAAATGAAGATAATAAAAAGCAGCAAAATAAATACATTAAAAGCAGCATAAAGCAGAAGAGAAACTGCTAAAAACAACAATGTAAATAACTGATCACCTTAAGATGGGAAAGCAAGAAACACAAAAAGCTATCAAAGATGTAGGAACACAGCTCAGGATGCAGTGCTTGCCTCTGGGTTCCAACCCCAGCTGCAAAACAAAAACCAAAGTGGATCAGAAGCAGGAGATGACATTCCACACGCGCCTATCTAGTACCCTAGTACCGGACCTGAAAATAAAGAAACAGCCCCAAAAAAATCCCACTTCTAGCTTCTACTCAGGTAGAAAAGTAGAAAGATTCACATAGTCATTAAAGTTTTTCCACAACTTTTTTAAAGCTTCAAACTATCTAAAGTACACAAGAGTGTAGGATTATTGCAGAAATTGATGCTATTTTGAGTTGAGAGAGAAGGAAGGAGGCTGGTTGCTTGTGTACACACTGACAGAAAAATTGAAAGGATGGACACCAGAACACTGAAAGTGCTTAGCTCTGATTTTTGTCTTACCTGTTTTTCTTTTAACATTAAGTCTGATAGTTGGGAGCTGGAGGAAAGGTACAGCGCTTAAAGCACTTGCATATCAAGTGCACAGCCCTGACTTAATTCCCCAGCTCCACATAAAGCTGGGTATGACGGCACAGACCTGTAATCCCAGCACTCCAGAGGCTGAGGAAGGCAGACTGCCCTCAAGCCAAGGCCAGCTTGGGCTACAGAGTGAGTTCAGGACCAGCCTGGGCTACAGAGTGAGACCCTGTCTCAAATACCACCACCATCACAACAACAAAAAACAGTTAAGTCTGATATTTTATGATATTGTACCCTAGGAAAAACAGAGCTTCTACTTTTCCTTTTTCTTTTTTGGAACATTTAAAGCACATGAGACACAGATCAAGATAGATCAAAAAGGCCAGACGTGACTCCAAGAAGATTATACATTTATTCTCGGATCAAGTCATTTCGGCTGTTTAAGGTCAGTTATCAGACAACTCTAATCCATTTTCCTAAGTCAATCTAGACAATAATAAAGAAGCTCAAAGCAGCCACTGTCTCTCCACATTACATTAAACATCATAAACTACATACCAAATACTAAGGAATACCAACAAAGAGAGTTCCTTCAAGTTTTCAAGAAAAAAAATAAGCTATATTTAAAGCCATTAAAAAGGGCTTTCCTGAAACTTAGAAGTATGAAAGACAGGAATTTCTTAAGAAGTTGACATAACACAATGTTACTTGTAAAGCTTCTGCGTTCTTGGTTTGACTAAAGGCTACAAAAACAGAAATAACAGATACATGAACATGTGCTATTCAAAACAGCACCCAAGACAGTCACTGGAAAAGGAAGAGGAGGCTGGCAGGAAGGTATGTGTCCCCACCATTCAGGTGACAGCTTGGGAAAGAGGTGCCCGCACACGGCACAAAACCTACTCAAGAAGGCAGTGTCCGCCCTCCAGAGGCCTCAAATGGCCCCTCAGAGACCTCCGCCTCTTTTTTTCAAAAGACTGCTTTCCTCTTAGACTTGGAAGTTTTATAAAAACAAGCCAAATAACCCTCAAGTAATTCATTTTAAAAGCCCTTGTATTTTTGGTTCTCCTTTTTTAAATGCTGAAATCACCCAAAAAGCAACGAGAATGGATGACGGCTCAACCAGGTGACCTGATTCTGCCAAGACTAGAGTGACCAGGGGCTTTCTTCAACCTGCTGACCAACTCAAGCCCCTGTCACAAGCAGCCTCCTACTTGGGGTCTCCCATTCAACCAACTCAAAGTTAAGCAGCCCTGCTTAACTTCCTAAAGTCACGCACTGGCCTAATCTCCAGTTCCACAAGGGCAAGCAGTGTAACTCCCATCACAGAAAGTCAAGGACTCCCATTTCTCCTGTCCACAACAGATGCAAGAAGAGACAGGTTCCAAAGAGCCAAGATGGCATATTTTTCTCACCTGTTTGTCATGTGAATCCTTTCAGTGTTATTTAAATCTCCATCCCAGGGGCCTTTAACATCTCAGTTCTCTATCTTTCCATGTCTAATGCCTTTAAGGTACAATTTTATACGAAACATTTTAATGATCAAAAATGAATTTTTAAAGAAACAAGCCATTTGCTCCGCACTGATTTTTCTGGTCAATGCAGAGACGCCTCTTATCCGTGACTCACAATGGCATGCCATGGAGTGGATTAAGATTAGGAAGCAAAATGTGTAACTAAAAACATGATTTTCACCGCAAGCTCCCAGCTGTATTCAGCCATCTACCAGTAAGGGGCTATTACCAAGTTCTTCATCAACTGAACCAAGTGAAAAGGCGCACAGCACATTTAGGTGTTGACTTAGTTACTTCTTTGTCACTGTGAATCAATGCCTGGCACCTTAGGGAGGAAAGATTTATTGTAGTTTAGTTTCAGGAGGTGTCAGTTCGTTCTTGGGTGGGCAGCTGGAAAATGGTGCAGTCACATGGTGGGGCCTGCAGTTAGCACCAGAAATCCTCACAACAGCACTGGAAGAACTGAGACTAGTTGGGAAGGAAGGTGGAACCAGCACACGCCCCTCCAGATCAAGCCCCAAGCATCCTCCCCTTGCAGCCAGGGCCCATTTCCCAACAGTACACAATATCCATATGAACACAAAGCTTTTGGGGGACACTCCAGATCCAAACCAAGACAGGTACCTTTCCTATATCCCAATATCACAGCCTCCATCACCTCTTAATCAAATATTCCAATATACCAATCCCAAACTGCAGTCTGATTCACACAGCAATCTATCAATTACACCCACAACTTAAGGGAGAAAATACTTTTTAGCTCAGTTTCAGAAGATCTTGGTCCATTCGTGGGCAGTTGGCAATGGTGAGGTCCAGTCGGAGAAATAACTGTTCAAAGGAGGGCAGTCCGGAAGCCAAGAGAGTAAGCATATACCCTTCTAGCACATGTGCCAGTGATCCACCTCTTCTGCTGGTTCATACCCCAGGGCTCCACCCTTTCTGACCAGGCCTATGACTTAACAGCATATGTTTCAATAGGTATCCCACACATCCAAATACGTGAGGCTTTTGGGAGACATTCCCAATCCAAATCCCAGCAGCTAGTGAGAACAAATGTCTGACCTGAAATCCTAAGCTACATTTTTCTCTTCTCAGCCACACATGCAGTAATGGCTAAATATGGGACCATACACCATCCCAGTGACAAGCAGCCAACAAACACCAAGAGTTTGCCCTCAGCCACACCTGACATGCCATGCACCTCACTATTCTCTCTCACTTCACGTCTTACTTTCTAAAAAATGGGCAAACCTCTGAATCTACTACCTGACCCTCAGCAAGCATACAGCTCTCTCAGGTAAGCCCCTAAGCGATGACAAAAAGCCCCCAAACATTACACTGCAACAGGACAATGTCTCACTTTTCAGGGGTTCCTGCAACTGAACTGCTATTTCCACAAACCCCACACCACTGGTGACCACAGTGAAATCAGCCTCACAGAGCTAGTGGTCACATCTTACACCTCTTGAGTTTAATGTTTCTTAACTTTCCACAGGAATCCTACTCATTTCCTGGCACAATTCAGACACAGCATGCTGTTAACTCATTAATACCAGTTTATTTACAGTGGCTCAAGTTGCAAAGCTAAAATTCTATCGGCTAAACCCAATATTTCACAGGGACTTTCCTTCTAGGTGGCAGACTTAACACTGTTTACTTCTATCATGGAGGTCTTTCTTCACAGAAGATAACCTGTTTCTTTCTTCTGGGGACTGAACATGACCTTTGCTCTGAGCAATACCCCAACCTCTTTTTTACTATTTGAGACAGGGTATTGCTAAATTTGCTATGTTCCCAAGCTGGGCTTGAACTTGGGGTTCCTCCTGCCTCAGTCTTCCAAAGTGCTGAGATTATAGACCTGTTTTACCTGACCCAGATTTTTTTTTAATCATGGGGAGGAATCCCTGTACTCCAGTTTTGTCTTCCTTCTCAAATTGGAAATCATCACTGAGACTCAATCAACTGTGCTTCCTGACAAAAACAAGCTCTTACTTGGCTCAAAGGTGTTTCATTTGCATAAACTTAGTCCAGAGGCACACTCTAAGTATATACAAAAAAACCATTGAAATAGTCTATTGCTTTGAGTATAATAAACACATTATTTTGAAATTATCAAAGTGCCTCCAAATCAATTGCTGAATTGTTACTTTAATCAACTTATGAACTAAGATGAATTTCTTTTCAAAAAATATACATACATACATACTGTGATCAGTCTATAAAAATGAAGATGTACCCAGAGCTGGGCATGGTGGTAATGGCTATAACCCTAGAACACTGGGAGACAAGACAGGAGGATCACAAGTTCCAACACAGCCTGGACAATTTAGCAAGACCTCACAAAACAAAACAAGACAGGACAAGACACAAAAGGCTAGGGGTGCAAGTCACTGCAAGGCCCTGGTTCAGGATCCAGTACTGCCAAGGCTGGGAGGAACCTACCTAGGTTTCCGATCTCCTTGTTATCTGTCACTCAAATCAGAAATAAACTCAGGCCACCAAGCTCATCTGATGAGTGACCTGAACCACCGAATCCCTGAAGGAGAAAGCACATGAACGGAAACCCCCATCACACATCTTCCTTTGGAAAAGCAACTGTACTCCCAACAACACCTTTCTAGTACCTTTTATTTCCCGTCATCTCAGGAAGAAAAAGAGAAAGGAAAAAAAAAAAAAAAAAACTAGTCTTTTAATCTTTGCAGACCTCACTCCAAGCCACAGACCCCACATTCCTGGAAGGCCCTTGGCACCGGACAGCTCTGGAAACTGTTCACATGCTGCCTCCTCTGGCAGGCTTCCCTGCCCACGTCCACTCCTGCTGCACCCTGAACTCCTAGAGCTGCTCACTGGAATGTGGGACTGGCCCGTTGGGACAGCAGGTGTAGCCTGTGCATGTTCACCAGGCTCCCGCACGGCACATTAACCAAAGCAGACATTCGATAAGTCTTTGTGGGCTGAAGAATGAGTGTCATGTCTCATTAGGAGTATGAATAACACTTAAGTACCAGCAGAAATTGGACTGCATGAGGGGTTTTGGTTAGAGGTTAGTGACATTTCTAATGCAATTGCTGAGATTAGGAAAGTGGGAAAATGTCCAATGGTCTTTCCCAGGCTTCCCTTCTGACTGGAATGGAAAACAGTAGGCAATATTTTTTGCAATTAAAGCAAACAGAATCCTCACCCTCAGCATCTCAGCGTTAGTTACTCCTGGAGAATAAAAACCTATAGCTTTGTATTTTTCTTCCTTACCATTAATGTTATTACTTCTATGATATCTTAAATAAGCTAAATTGTATAACAATTCATTTAAAAAAAGGTTTACACTGGGAGAAGCGGACACCTGTGTTATTCTCATCCCAGGGTCACTCAGAGAAACTGGGATGACAGGAAGGAACGTAAACACTGGCACTAAACCCAGGTCAGAAGCAGAGAGAAGCTGAGCTCACCAGGTTAGCAAAGGCGGCGGGGCCTTGGGAACTGCTCGAGTTGTTCAGGGTCGCAGGTGAGGCAGGACAGGCACAGAGACCAACTTTGCACAGAGGGGCACCTATTCTATCCGCAGCCCTGGAGGAGAGTTTTATCCACCTGACTCCACAGGAAAAGAACCAGATAAGGGAAATTTAAGGCGTCAACAGGAAACGAGGAGGACTTCAGAGAGGAGGCAGCAGCTCCTGCCTCACTGTCTACACTTAGCTCCTTGAGTTCACCTCCAGAAGACTGGGGGGGAAAGATGACCAACAGGAACCATGTAGAACTACCCCTGCTCCTTCCCCACCAGGCTGGGGTGCCTGCTGAAGGCATCCTGAGAACCTCAGTGGCACACGCTTTCCCTACCAGATGGAGCTGGAGTCCAGGCTCCCGGATGGTAGGAGATACTTATAAGTCAAAAACTGAAGCAGCCAACAAAAACCAAAAATGGTAGGGTTTTTTTTTTTAAGTCTAGAAACTTTAGTAGAACCACACCCTGCATGACATTTACATGAAATGTTGGGACAGCACAGCCTTCATAAAGGACACTGTATTGCAGAATACAAGTCACCACTTATCTGTGCACTCATGTGAGTCCTAAAGTCACGTAGACCTCAGGCAGATGGGAGACGCCAATGTGGCTGCCAACTGTAACAAAGGGACCACTGAGCAGTGTATGAGGAGCAGAAGGGGAATCTCAGTACTTTGTTGTGAACCAAAACATGCTCTAAAAAACAAAGCCTATTAAAAATTAATACCCTAATCATTCCATCCCCCAAAAGCCCCTACCTTCCAAAGACATTACATGTCTACTGTTCTTTACAAAACAGGAGCTCCTTTAAAATGGGCCACTGTGCTTAAAATAGTAACAAGACAAAGTGTTCTGATTTAATATGCTGGGTTCCATATACTGTCACCCGCTGGCCAGCAATTTACGTACCCAAAGCACTGAGCCTCTTAAAGAGCAGTTATTAGAAATGCCAAAATCCCTTTCCAACTTAAAACTTGGATTTTAGAATGCTAAAGATGTACAATTATTACAGAAATTTTAATAACATGATCTCCCAAAACAAACTGCTTCCATCTTTTCTTCCTCTCTGGACCCACATGTGCCTGTTACACAGCCAGCTGCTATGACTGCCGACCATAATCAAAAATCTGGCTTTGTTATAGAGTGACACTCACCATCCCACTGTTTTCTGCTTCACGACCAGCATCAAAGGCACACTGCTGTTCTGGCAAAGGACACTGCCACAACTGATGAGGCGCCAAGTTCTGACACCAATTTTCAACTGTTGAGTGGTTTGCTCCAAATAGAATCACACCCACGACCTCACGCTCATCTACACACATTCCCTTCTCCAGGTACTGGCACATGATGGCGCACCTGACTAAGGTAGCCACTCCTGGACAGGGACCCCTATGGAGGAACCCCCTACTGAGCCTTCCACGTCCTCCTCCTTCAGGAACTGACCCCCACCCCGCCGGCTTCCCCAGAATAAGGGGGCAGGAACACAGACTGGCCAAAGTCTTATCCCTCTTGCCACAGGCCTTGGTCCAGGGTCAGGAACAGCACGGAATCGAGGCCAGGGGCATTTTCCTAAGACCCTGGGCTACAGCTGACACCAGGGTGCTTATTTCTCTCCAGGGTCATTCATAGGGCAGAAAGGTGCTTCTGGGGAACATCTGCTGAGGAGTGAACCACCAGCCACTGCAGCCCTGAAAACCTAGGCAGGCCTTTCCAGGGGTGTGAGCAAATAACCCTCTTTTTCTTTTTTGCTTTAGTTGCCATTAGTGTTATTTTGCCAACAACTGGGTGGAAAAAAATTATACCATGAAGTGCATTCGCCCCAGCAATGAATATTCAGTACTAGGCAGGTTTACACCATCTGTCCTGTCCACACCAAACCAACCATGGTATAAGCAGCACCCCCTGAGCCCCAGAATCACCCATCTAGATTAAAATAAAAGCCTTCTGGCTTCATAAACCTGGAGGCCACCGCCCAGATTTTTGCAGTGTAACCAAGGACCGGAATGTTTACACAACAACCTCGTTAAATCTGCTGTCCCTACAATTCACAGCAAAGAATGCTCTGACTCACTGCAGGAGGGGCACCTACTGAACTGCACACGGAAAGGACTTAGGTCAAAATGAAACATATAGCCAAGTTATGTGGAGCTCTGACATACAATATATCTAATAAACCCTTTTAAAAAGAAATTCCTGTCATCCAATAAATTACAAGCTGCTCTCGTCAACAACTCAGGCACTCTTCACTCTGATGGAGGAGCCCCTCAGCTGCCCCGGGTCCCTGGGTGTCCCCGAAGCCCAGAGCAGGCCTCACCCTGACCAGCAGGTAGCTAGGTGGAGCCATCTGAGACGCTGGCTCCCTCCCTTCCATCACCCTGGTCCTGCGGCACACCCATCCTTGTGTCACTAACAGCCGGCCCACAGCGGACTCAGTCAAGCACCAGCTTCCGTCCCTCGGCTGGACTATCTCCCCAGGCTGCAGGCTCACCTGCGTGCCTGGCTGCTCACTCACTTGCTCTCAATCCACTGTCTAAACAGAGCCCATCTTCCACAGCCTGTGCCGCCAGCGGCTCCAAACCCCCTTACCCACACACCTGTGGTCAATCAAAATGCCTCCCTCCTCCCCCAACCCACCCCGGCACCCACCACCACCTCCGCCCTTTGCCCTACTCAGCCACTGATATTGCAGTAGCTCAAGGCAGGTTCAGCCTCACGTAGACAGCAGCAGACTGGCCTCCTCTCTCCTGTTCAGCCATGCAACTGGCAGGCACAGGAATGTAATTCCAGCACTCTGAGAGGCTGTGGCAGGAGGATCACAAGTGCAAGTCCAGCCTGGACAACGTGCTGAGACACTGCCTTGAAATCAGATATAAAAAAATGGCCTTTGGATGTTGCTCTGCGTGAAGGCCCTAGGCTTGATCCCCAGTACCAACCCCCCCCCCAAAAAAATCCACATCTGTACTCGTTCTGACACTTCAAACATTCCCAGGAATGGACAATTATTATGCACTAATTAAAAATAATTTAAGACATAAAAAAAGAAAAACCGTTCTCCCAGGACTGTCACTGGCCCCCTGCCACTTGGTGCAGTCCCTTCAGATCTGGCCCCGATCTTCCAGCTCCATGTCTCTTAGTCGGCTTCCCTTCCCCAACTCTGGCAACTGAGTTCTCCCTGTCAGGGCACTCTGTGCCACTTCTAGTCCCTGTGCCTCTGAACATCCTCATCTGCCTTTTTAAAAAAGAGCTCTGGTATCATTTCCTTGATCCATCTCCAAATTGCCAACTCTGGCTATGTAATTACCCCAAACACTGTGCTACTTCTCTGCCTTACACTTCTCCCACCAAATATACGCTGCACATGCGCCTTTGCTACTGATCAGCAGCTCCTTAGAGATGCAGCTACAAGCTACTTTCCTCAGAACCAGGATCTTAACTTCGGTCTAAGTTCAGTAAGATTTTTTTTATATAAAGGCTCATCTAGCTTCCTTCCACAACTTAACTACCATCTCTTTATAAAATCAGTTCTACATGAAAACATGCTAGACTTCTAACCAAAAACTTACAAGTAAAATCTGAGGTATTTGGAAATTGATCACCTTTTAAACTATATACTATTTCTAACACATGAAAAATTTTGCTTCTTTGTGCAAACTATAACATGGTAACCATGGGAATTAATGCAATCAAAACATTAATATATCCCTCACTACTTTTCTGTCTTAAAAAATATTAGGTCTGGGCCCAGTGGTGCAGGTGTACAATACCAGCCCTCTGGGAGGCTGAGGCTGAAGGATCACAAGTTCTAGACAAGCCTCGGCAACTTAGCGAGATCTATTTCAGAAACGAAGAGTAAAAACGGGCTGGGATGCAGCTCAAGGCAAAGGCCCTGGGTTCAATCCCAGTAACAGAAAGGAAAGAAGGAAGGAAGGAAGGAAGGAAGGAAGAAAGGGAGGGAGGGAGGGAGGGAGGGAGGAAGAGAGGGAGGGAGGGAGGGAGGAAGGAAGGGAAGGATTAAGTAAATGGCCAGTGTCTACATAGAGAAGCAAAAATCATTACTCTGGTATTTCCTTTAGTTTTACTTTAATCCAACAAGGCTCCTTCCTCGTAAGTTAAATCACTAAAGACAGTCACGTAACACAAAAATTTTGAAGAAACAACAAAGCAAATGGACTCAAGCAAAATTCAGTAACATTAAATTCTCACATCAATGTCTTAATTTTCTCAATATTTCTACTCATTACACGCACACACATGGTGAAATACAGTAGTACATGTTTATGTCCCTTATCCGAAATCCTGAAATCCAAGTCACTGAAAATCAACACTCTTGTAACTCCTTTGGAAATCTATCCTTATTTGATCTGAAACCATTTGGCAGCACAATCTAAGAAGATATGAAGCTACTCACAGCCTTTGTGTTTTTCTCACTCACAAACACTGGGAAAGAAAAAAAAAATGTATACAAAGTATGCAATACATCAATGACGAATGGTTCATCACCCAAAATACATGCACTATACCCCTGCTGACAGGGAAAATGGGGGCAGGGAGGATGGCTCAGTGGTGGAATATTTGCCTAACATGTGCAAGGCCCTGGGTTCAATTCCCATCGTCACAGGAAACAAAAGTAAGTAACTGCCGATAATCCCAGTGTGACGAATGAAGGCCAGCTAGCCCAGCTCTAAGATCAAAAAGCAAAGCAAAATGGCCCTATTTTAGAGAGATGCTGATTCAGAGCAATAATTTTAAGTCACCATGTGAACACTTACCACAGCCCTGCAAATTTCCGTATTGTCTAAAATTTAATTAGGATATTAGAAACACACAAGAAACAAAACCTGCTTTAAAACCAGAATATTTACCACAAAGGTTTTATCTGAAAGACAAAAATATAACCCAACTGGCAGAATGTAATATACCGCACAGAGTCAGAGGCAGCAAGGGTTGAAAGGAGGCCCGCTGTCGTGAGTTCATGCCGCCACCCGCTCACGCTCACGTGCCCCCGGTCACATGCAGTGGTCACTGTCTAAAACACAACTGGCTAAGGAGTGCAGCCCGAATGGGAAGTACCACTGAGTATCTCACTTACCGGTCCAAGCAAAGCAATCAGCTGCAGAAAATTAATTAAATAATGCAATGCATTCCAATGATTTGGGCAAGGGGAGGACAAGTAATTTTTTTCTTTCTCCAAAAGCAAAAAGAAAGCATAAAGTTCTATCTTTCTAACTTGTACAGCCCCATAGGAATGTGACTGGATACAATTCTTCAGAACTTAGAAGATGAGTCATGCCCTGAAGTAAAGGAGACACAGAAGTCCACTAGGACATTAAAATAACAAAGCTCGGATTGGTGGTGCAGGTCTACACGTAATTCCCGCACTTTGGGAGGCTAAGGCAGGAGGGTCACAGGTATGAGTCCAGCCAAGGCATAGTGAGATTTTTGTCTCAAATAAAAAAAAAAGAGAGACAGGGTGGTGTAGGTCATTGTGGTGACGATTCTGGGCTCAATTCCCAGCACCACAAAAAATTAACTAATTAAAGTAACAAAAGTATAGAAATGTGGGCCAGTATTTGTGATACAATGATATATGGAAAACACTACTTTAAAAAGCACTGACGTTATGACTGCAATTACATAAAGACCTATATAGATTTATACAGAAAATAAGGAAGATAAACAAAACACAAAATACCTATATTCAACTAGTGGGATACTTAAAAGTAATTTGCGGGGGAAAAGGGAGGCTCCCGCTTCCGCACCAATCTTCAAAACTCCCCTTCCACGTTATCTGCTTACTAGACTGTGCCAGACAGCAGGCCAGGCGAGGAAACAGGGCTGGCAGGCCCCAACAGATAAGCAATGCAGGCCTTTCCGCTGGCTTCCAACGGGCCCACTATCGCAAATCCTCCAGCAGAAATGAGGAGGATTATTGGTACTGTGCTTTTAAAAAAAAAGAAAAGAAAATTTAAAAAATAAAGAAAAAAAAGATGGAAGGGGAAAAGACTCACTCTCACAAAATTTCAAAAAAGCCTTCACAGTTTCAGCTAACAAAACATGAAGAAAAAATAATCTGTGCAACAAGCTACATAAAAGAATACTGAACGTTTTACTATTTTAAAAAGGTCTAAAATATTTTACCATCTTAAGTAACTTTACACTCCAATTATTTTTCATGGCACTAAGAGTGAACTTTGTTCCTCTCAGAAATACAAAGAGGATCTCAGCACCGCAGGAAGCTAAGGCAGGAGGGTCTCAAGTCCAAGCCTCCTGGGTAACGTGTCTCCCTGACTCAAAGTCAAAAATGAGAAAGGAGCTGCAAAGGGGGCTTAGAGTGAAGGCCTAGGACACAAACCCGTCACACACACACACACACACACACACGCACGCACGCACGCACGCCCATGCACGCACTCACATATAGACAGGAAAGGAGAAAAAAATTGTAAAAAGAAACAGGGAAATCATTTCTGATTAGAAGTGCTACAGTAGCACTGCTTATTTTAGGCTACAAAGTTACATTATAATGAAAAGAAAGTAACACATTTTATAGGCACACATGAATGCCAACAGGGGCTGGGGGCCGGGTCTGCTCTCAAGAAACCATTTGCTCAGTAGTTCAGCCTGGTGGTGTACACCTGTAATCCCAGCACCCCAGGAAGCTGAAGCAGGATTCTAAGATTCAAGCCAAGCCCACTGGCAGCAAAGCAACTTTCCAAGATCCTGTGTCAAAATAAAAGGGTTGGGGGCTATAACTCAAGGCAAAAGCTCTGGGTTCAATCCCTAGTACTACGGGGAAAAAAAAAAATAAAATAAAATAAACAAAGAAGAACCATTTGTTCTGTGTGAACAGTAATATACGTGAGACTAATACACCCGAGAGTCAAGATTCAGGTATGTATTTCTGGAAAAATCACTCTTCCACTCAAAGTTGCTTTGAACTGTGTGATCACTTTCAAATGCAACACTGCTTCAGGACACTAGGGCGATGAAATATTACCCCCAGCGGCCTAGGCCAACCTAGGGAGCGTACAGTAAGACCAGGGACCAACACAGTCAGGTGTGTACCCTTCAGAGACACAGGCACCAGACTGACGGGCCAGACAACGGCAGCACTTCCACATCATGTGAACTCACTCTTTTCTCTCCAACACGGAAAGGCATCCTGAACAACACAACTGTTTCATGAAGAGCCCAAACCTTCTTGTAACCACCCTTCATGATGGTTGACTCTCCAGTCTCTACAGGGTAATAGAGTACCCTTATATTTGGAAAACCTACATAATACATTTTCCAGTTTCTCATGTAACAAATGTAACACAAACTTCAAAAAAAAAAAAAACAATAAAAATCACATTCCCTCTCCTCAAAAACCCTCAAAATCTGGTAAGCTCAAGTCTAACAAACTGTGGAGGGGGCTAATATAGACATTCAGATCCCTTCTGAATTAAAAGACAAATCAATTATTTACATTTAAAAACATAAAACCTGCAGAAGCCCAAAAATCAGAAAGTTTTGTAGTAACATTTTCCCAGTTCATATGGTTACGTGTTAAAGGCATCAATGAGGGGCTGGGAGCATAGTTCAGTTATTTGAGCACTGTGCAAGACCCTGATTCCCCAGCACCACATTCACAGGCGAGCATGGTGGCGCACACTGAAATTCCAGCACCCAGGAGCCTGAGGTAGGATTACTGAGAGTTCAAGGTCAACCTAGGCTCCACAATGAGTTCAAGACCAGCCTGCATTAGAGTCCAACCCTGTGTCAAAAAAGAAAAAAAAAAAAAAAATTGAAAGGCAACAACAACGTAAGTATCAATTCTGACCAAACAGCCCAGTTCTCCTCAGGTACAAAAACATCCAAAGGTCACACTCATCACTTGGTCATCACCATGTGCCCAGGTGCCCGGGAGCCTGAAAGGCAGTGTGACAAAAGCCCAAAAGAAGCCTTGTGCCTAGCCAAGAGGAAGGACTACACGAGTGGGGGGACAGGTCCCGAGGTCAGGCACATAGCCAGCTAAGTGGCAAGGTGCTGAAAGGCAGGAGAGAGGAATGTGGGTGCTAACACAGGCTCGGACCTTTAAGCTGTTTGTATGAGGTCACGGTGTTCTGCAATAGGATGAAAACCACACTTAGGAGGGGTTTCCCAGCACACTTGTGCAGATTATGAGTCAGGGCTTTTGTTCTAGTTTGGAGTTTCCCAAAAGAACTATAGAATTCATTTTCTGAGAGAGGCGTTCCTTAAAAAAAAAGGTTCGAAGGTCAAAAAGACATGGAGCACACCTCCTAA
Organism: Ctenodactylus gundi; assembly: GCA_004027205.1. Classification (NCBI taxonomy): domain Eukaryota; kingdom Metazoa; phylum Chordata; class Mammalia; order Rodentia; family Ctenodactylidae; genus Ctenodactylus; species Ctenodactylus gundi. Next base: position 224,876 of record PVKB01001794.1, read on the forward strand.
AGTGTTAACATGCCAGAATGGCAAAGGTTCCAAATCCTACAACTTAAAGGATTCTTCAACCCCCAAATTTGGAACAGGGGATCCAAAGCCAGCCTTCAAAAACACAAGCCATAAGTCTGCAGGCACTGATTTTCCAGCTGAGCTGCTTCTCAAATAAGCAAAACTCTAGTGTGCTCTGCAGGTTGGACATGGGGATGATGGTGTATTCAAGGGTTAACTCTCCAGGACAATGGTTCTCAAAGTGTGGTCTCAGAGGCAGCACCACACAGGGACCTCCTATCACAGACCTCCAGAATCAGAGGGTGGGAGAGCCCAGCAGCTTCCCTAATTTTTTCCATTACTACTTCTTCTTCATAGTTCAAAACAACACATTTTGAGCAATCGTGAAAGGCATTAAACAGAATGCCAGTAAAAGCTATGGTGCAACCCTAAGATGAACCTAAGGTCTGGGCAGACAGACTGCAGGACAAAGGGACTCAAGATTCACACCTATAATCCTAAATTCCAGGAAGCCCATAAAAAAAAAAATACTGAGGAACAAGGCTCCCATCAAGAGGAGCAACCAAACTGCACAGTAGAAGAGCCCAAGGACCTAAGGTTCAGGCAGACTCACCGGGCATGGGGCAAGCAGTAGAGGCCATCTTCCTATCACAAGTGTGTGAAGCTCCATCAGCAAGGAAGCTGGGTCACCCTCACAGGCCGTGTCAGCAGCAACGAGCACACAATTCTCAAGAACAAGTCCCATTCCCAAAGACAGGCACCCTGTACAACCAGGAGCATGCCACAGCCTGCCCAGCCCCGCAAAGCAGTGAAGTCACAGTATGCTTTTTCTCAGTAAGAAAGGCACTGACCATGGAACAAGAACTTGCAGAACCAGGCTGGGTGGTGCACATCTGTAATCCCAGCACTCTGGGAGAAGAGGCAGGATCATTTAAGTTCATTTATAGGGATTGGACATTTAAGCAACACGATCAAAAGAATTGAACTCTGGGAGACTGTCTCAAAAAAATTTTTTTAATTTTTAAAAAGTGCTGGAGCTGAAGCTCAGTGAAAAGACCCTGGGTTCAATTCCCAATATCATAAAAAAGCAAAAATGGAAACACAGCAGAGGTCCTGCTAGCTAACCCAGGACACAGGGAGCATACCTCAGAGCCTGGCCTTTACTCCATGTGGCATCTCATTCAATAAAGTTTGTCCAATTCTCTCCTACAAAGCTACCCCGCCCTCCGAGAACAGCATAGTTTAAAGTTGATGTGTTTTCCAGACTGACACAAGTACAGCCAGGCCAAAGACACCTTCCCTTTCCCACCTGTCCAGTACAGGAAACACAGTGCAACACTGAGACAAAGACATTACCTTACCGGTAAAAACTGCTGACGTAATTCTGTGTACCTGTACATCTTTTTCTTTTGAATTACCACTCAAGACCTATTTTGAGCAGTGAACCTGCACCAAACACACTCAGGGGTAATGTTCAAACAACACCTTCCTCCTCACACGTGTAGCAACTTGAAATTTAATGCAACAAACATCTTTTCAAAATTCTTCAGGGCTAGGAGCATGGCACAGCCGTTAGAGCACTTGCGTAGCAAGCTCAAGGCCGTGGGCTCAATTCCCCAGCACCATATAAACCAAGTATAGACCTGTAATCCCAGTACTCAGAAGGCTGAGGCAGGAGGATTGCCATGAGGCCAAGGCCACCCTGGACTACATAGTAAGTTCAGGATCAGCCTGGACTACAGATACCTGTCTTACGAAACAAAAAATAAAAATAAAAAAATAAAACTCCAAATGGTGCCTAAAATAACCACGTAGCTAAGACTCAGTCCTCAAGTTCTGGACTACATTTAGTTTATACTCAGTGGCTTACTGATATTCTACCCTAGAAAGCACTATTCTGATGCAGAAGGCCGCTCTGAGGCAGTGTCTGAAGAACAGCTTTCCTAGTTTAGACACGTGACTTTCGAGTTCTTCATCCCTTAACATCTCACATACTTATTGCACAGTGCTGTGCCATGCCCTAGGTAGGCAAGGACAACTCTCACCGGACAGTACACAGTACCTGATCCCTCTCCAGCAGCTTATGACGTATCTGCCACCCATCTGTGCCCAACTAAATTCTATGTGACCAGAATGAAGAGCATGTGGCCATAATGCTGCTGCCCATCCCTCCCAAGCAACATACCCTCAGTTCTGGCTGAGGAGTTGGGCTCCAAAGCACTACCAATGTAAGTTTCTCTAGGATCCTAGGGGGTCCCTGAAAGGACTTTGTGCCCACAACATCTTGAAATCAGAAAACGAGACAGAAGTAAGAAAAGACCTTTGGTTTAAGTTAGTGAAGTAGAGCACCTTGGCTCCCAGAGACAGAAAAATAAGAATTTCTTATCATCACCATTTATTTAAGGGAGCAAAAACAAAGGGCAAACCCTATTCTGGAGAGAGCAAAGGCTCAGGCGTCCTTCCCTTATGGCAAGGCAGTCTCATGACCGTGGAGTTCAGCCCACCTACCAGTCCTGTATTCATTCACCTATAAACTTGAGAGCAAGCTGGAGGTGAAAGCATGAGTCAACCCTGAAATCATAACAAAGGGTTTTGTCTTTTAACTAGAAGGAGAAGACAACAGCAATGAGATCTCAGACCCTGGAAAGTAGGTGGTGGTTTAAAAAAAAAAAAGGTGGGGGTCGGGGGAGATGCTGCAGTTCATTTTCTGATGGTGAGCAGAACAACAGAGACCAGGTAGCTTACAAAGGCATGTATTTCTTTCTCACAGTTCTGGCAAATAGACACGCAAGGTCCCAGGGCCACATCTGGCAAGAGCCATGCATACATGCATGCATGTATGTGTTACCGGGACTGAACCCAGAGACTTCTTCACACTGAGATACATCTCCAGCTCTTTACTTTGAGACAGAATGTCATTAAGTCACTAAATTACCCAGGTTGGGCTCAAATTTACAATCTTCCTGCCTCAGCCATCCAGAGTGCTGGGATTACAGGCCTGCACGACTAGGCCCAGCTGGCATTATAACATGGCACCAGCTATCACGTGGTAAGAGTGGGAGCAAGTCGCTTAGAACCCTGTTCCTGTTCTTATAAAACTACTATTTCACCCTGGGAGCCACACCCTGATGACCTCATCTAACCCTAGTTACTTCCCAAAGGCCCCATGTCCAACAAGCATGAAGACACAAATTGAGGATTAACTTGCCAGTATGTGAACAAGGGGTACATTTTTAGCCCATAGCAGAAGACAAATCTAAACCAGGAGTGAACAAAGCAGAGAATCAACTCACAGTGCTGAATCCCTAAAACTCAGGAAAAGACAGCACCAGGAATCTCTGCAGACATGCCTGAATTGAGTGAATTAGGCAGGGAGAGAAAGGAAAAGAAGTGGTGAGACAGCCTCAAACCTCACCACCTGGTACCTACCTCTGCATCTCCCAGGCAACGAAACAACTGAAGATATATTCTCTGGACAGGAAGGGAAAATAAAGTTTTCGGGACCAGGCAACACCAGCACACTATCCCAGACACAGCGTCTCAATGCAGTGTTTTGCCTTCATTCAACATTCAGATGGACAGAGGAAGGGAAGAGAGAAGTATCAGCCCAAGAGTGCACCATCTTGGAAAGAAGCAGCCCAGAGGAAACAAGCCAGAGAGCTCCCAAAAGGCTTCCTCAGCAAGGTGAGAAAGGGACATGGCCAATCCCAAATGCTGTCCAGGAAAAATATCTGACAGTGAGCAATATAGATAAAACCTCACCTAAGGACTTGGGAGTCTCCACTCCCAAATATGGTTAGACATTCAGGGGTGACCTCTACCAGAAAAGAAAACAGATCAAACCCAATAAAGGGAAAAGGTACGGCCTTGGAGAAACAGAATCACACTCAGAAGATAGGTGGATACTTTACGGAAAAAAAAAAAATAAAACACTACAAGAAAGAAACTTTCAGAGTCCCAAAAAGGGCTCTCAGAATTTTAAAAACAATGGAAAAAAAAATGAAACAACCAGCATAAGAGTTGGGAAAATTGAGACAACCATCCAGAAACCAGTAAAAGAGACAAAGGACGGAAAAAGTTTTACAAGATTAAAACTGAGGTCTTGCCCAGAAAAATCCATCATCCAAAAAGTAAGGAATTCAGAAAGAAAAAACACAGAAAATGGAGCAGAGATCAAAGGTGGAGAAAAAAATATCAACAAAAAAGACCTGAGTTCCCTAACTGTAGGAGTTCCCGGGTACTTGTCATAAAGGATGAAAACAGACTCACACCAAGACCCATCATTGTCAAACTTCAGAACACAAGAGCTACCCAGATTCTACTGTGCTAAGGAAGAACACAACACTTTGTGTGTGCAGATCCAGTACTCCTCAAGAGCAGCTCTGGAGGCTAAAACACACTGGACAAGCACCTTCAAAATTCTGGAAAAAAGAAATGTCCACCAACAAGTTTATACCATCCCAAAACACCAACCACAGGAGGAGGCAAAAATAAAGACTAAAAAAAAAAGAAATCGCAGCCCATGTAATTCACAAGAAGGAACGAAGTTCGTTAGCTACACCAACACAACAGCACAGACCAAGAGAGATGATGGCAGGAGACAGGACACATGGCACAAGAGAGCAGCAAAAGGGACCTGGGGACTGAGGACTAAGGAAGAACACAGGCTACGCACAGTGGCCGGCCAGACCACAAAGGCGCAGAGCAGAGGCACACAGCTTCTTGGGGAAGCAAACGCAAACTCCTCTGAACTTCCCAAGGCAGAAGCAAAGTTCCAACACCTCATGTTCCAAAAGAGATCTGAAAAGCTATCATGGTTTCCTAGCCTAGTGTACTAGTAACAGCCAAGGTGTGGACACCACCTGCAGTCACATGAATGCAAATACTGCCTAGGGGATCAGGGGAAGTTTCCACCAGGACTCTGAGGCTGAGCCTGCAGATGTCCAATGAATAACTACAACCTCTGTCTTCATTTTTGCATCTGTCTCCTTTATTATCTTAAAGCTTTGGGACAGACCCAGAGTATCTGTCTAAAAACTAGAAACGGCAGGTTTATCAGCCCTAAATTCCCTAGCCTCGGTCATTCTCCTTCAAGACCAAAGACACAAGACAATAATAACTAATGTGAATCTGGGATTTGCAGGGATATCCAATTGCCAGTTTTTACAATGTCCTATTGCCAATGCTGGTCACTGCCCTAAAGGTGCAATCTCCTCAAACTCTAGGGCTCCAAAACATCACCTCATGATAAGACCACTTTGTTAGACTTGGTCACCGCTAAGAGAAGCAATCATCTCGTAGGAACTAGGCTACTCCCTCAAGCCAAATGGACTTCTCCACAGCCACCCTGCAAAGCCAGTCCTGAGATAACCATCAACCAGACCGGGGCTTGACCACAATTCCCTATCCTGCAAGCTAAACAAGCCTCCAATCCTTGTCTTTATTCTAAACCCCCAAAGTTTCTTGTTTGTTGTACTAGGGATGGAGCACAGGACCTTTGCACTGAGCTACAAATCAGCAAGACCCTACAGTCTGACTTTTTCATCACTGTGACTTAGCACTCATCATGTATAACTTAGGGAAGAAAGATTCATTGTAGCTTACAGTTTCAGAAGGTCTCAGTCCATTCACGGATGGGTGGCTGGAAAATGGTGCAATGACATGGTGGGGCTGTAGCTAGAGCTGGAACCAGAGCTCCTCAGGCAGAGATCATTACAGCACAGTGGGACAGAGAGTGGGCCCAGGAGGAAGCACAGAACCAGCACCGGCACCTCCTGGTCAAGTGCTCAGTACATGCCCCACTCCAGCCAGGCCCCACTTCCCAATCCTACATGGTATCCACAGGAACGTGAGGCTTTTAGGGGACACTCTAGATCCAAACCACTACACCTATGATGGGCTTGAACTTGCAAAGCTTCTGCCTCAGCCTCTATGGGTGCTCAGATTACAGGGCTTGGGTCACCAAGACTGGCAAAACCCCAAAGTTTCTGTCAGCTCCCCTCAAGGAGAAAGCTAGAATCTCTCTATCTGTCCTTCCCAGCATAGCCAGGCTGGATAAATGCCTTTCCCATATCCTCTGTCACTGTCCATCCCAACTGGAACACTGCGAAAGGTAGCCACCCATGTTCTGCCGGGACCCCAAAAGGCCTCACCCTAGAAAAAGTTCTCACCCTAAAACTCTGACACCAACTCCAATGGGAAGTGAGAAGGAGGTGAAAGAAGCAAAGAGTAGAGACTCAAGCCCCACGGAGCAGTCTACACATAATGCCTGAGACTAGAAAACACTCAATAATTTTAAATGTTCTTTGCAAACTCAGGAGTAACAACAAAAGGTGGGTAGGAGAGTCTGAAAGCGCTACCTCAGGAAATATCAAACAGAGGCAAGGTAACTTCTTCCCCAAAGAACCTTACACAACTCAGCTATATGATTATTTTTCCCAATAAAAACTAAGCAAACCCCTAAGTGACTCAAAATAAAACAAAAGATATGAACCAATAATGATCCTTCAAATCTGGGGGCCTAAAAATCTTTTATTAAAAAAAAATGGAAGAAACTTAAGCCCCAGCTACATAGTTGATAAGCACTCACATAAAACTTATGTTCCCATTTATTCAGATACCAATAGAATACTCAACAAAAAAGGTTTTTTTTTTTTTTTTTTGCAGACCAACAACCATTCAAGAAAGCTTAAGGACACTATGTCGGGTTACACAGGCCGATGGTCCCAGCATTCTGGGAGGATGAGGCAGGAGGGAAACTCACTGAGACTGTCTCAAAATCAAAACTAAGTCTGGGCTGGGGATGTAGCTCAATGTGAGGGCCCCGAGTTTCAGAACTTGATCACAAAAGTCAGGTAAGGTCTCTGAAACCAATGGTGTCACCCCCTATCAGTGCCTTTATAAGCAGAGAAGAGGACGGTACACACCTCGTAGCAAGCAAAGGTCCATCTCGTTTCATCTTTCCCTAATCCAACCCTCGGGAGCCAAGCCGTGATTTACCACTGGAGAACTGCACGCTCACACCACAGGAACCAGGTATCCTAATAACCACCCCTTCCTTTGTCCCAAAGCATGTGGCACTGAAATGAAAAACATGGCGTTATGAAAAAGGACTGCTACTGACCAGCAGGACAGGGGCTGGATCCTGGCAAAACAGAGGGAGGGGACAGTTTCTACTCCTTACATTCTACAGGCCACAAGATTCCATTAGTGATAAATCACCCTAAGCTAAAGCACACAAAACTCCAGAACAGGGAGGGTCGGGTGTGGCCCACTTCCTGCAGGTACACAGTTTCCAAGCAGGCAAGTCTGAATCACAGGGAAAACAGCCCAAATAAAGTGCTATGTGGCAAGAGACCATCACGTCTGACACCTCCCCCCTGCCTAAAAGAGTGTACCGTTGGAACACATTGTGACTCGGGGCGGGCTGCACCCCATACCAAGGGCCGAGTCAAAAGCCATGTCAACCCGCCACGCTCAGCTCACAGCTACCTTTACAACAGCAGCTTTAGAAAAGGCACCCAAAGGGGCCGAAGATGTAGCCCAGTGGTTACAGCCATTGCCCTGGGTTCAATACCCAGCACCTCATAACAAAACTGGCTGGACATAGCAGTGTACACCTGTAATCCCCGCACTCAGTAGGCTGAGGTGGGTGGATTATGTGAGTTTACAGCCAGTCTGGGCTACATAATGAGTTCAAGCCCAGCCTGGACTACAAAGTGAGATCCTGTATAAAAAAAAAAGTGTCAAAATTACCCAAAGGTGCCAATCAGCCAGCATGACAGCTGTAACTGCAGTTCCTACACAAAGCACTATGTTCTCAGTGACCTAAAAAAATCTCGTCTGACCAAGTACTTCTCAAAGGTCACTTGACTCCACATGAAATACTATCAAGAACATTTTCTGATCATGATTAGAATCAAAATGTCTCAGACTCCTCCAAAAGTTACTTAAATTGTTTTCCAACAAAAGTAGTTCTTGCCATTACCACATTTTGCTGACACGGAAAAGAGGGAACCAGAAGTAATGCTGCAGGCACTTAAAAAAAAAACTCAGTCAGTCCAACTAACAGTCTCGGCAAAGTACACCTTTTTTTTTTTTCAACTTCTGGCAGCGTGGGGCAGCGGGACAGGCGATAAGGCAAGAGGGCTTAGAGTAGTGAAACACTATAAACTGACCGCTGAGCTAGAATCACCAAGGTCTACATAAACTCTTCTAACTAGCCACCTTGCCTGTCCCAGGGACACCTGAGCTCCTTACCCTTTCCCTCCTTGGGCATCCTCTGACCTCAAGTGCTCCAATGACTCTTTTTCCTTTGTGTGTAAGGGGAAAGTTGGGGGAGGGGGGGCGCGGGTATGAGGCTGGGGAGCCAGTCCTCACGCTGCTTATGTCCCTAGTCATCTGACTTTGAGACAGGGTCCATTAAGTTGCCCAGGCTGGGCTTCAAATTTATGATCCTCTTGCCTCCGCCTTCCCGAGTGCTGGGGTCATAGACCAAGCTCCGACACTTTCTAGGGAGATACTCAGCACACCTCTGTCTTCCATGTCTACCACCGATGCCTGAGAAAGTAGGTGGTGAGAACACAACACTCATCTGCTCACAGCTGAGTCCTGCCCCCTACACCCTGCTGCTCCACTCTGGAATGCAGTGCAGTCTTCCGACCTGGGCATCCTGCTTTCCAACCACCCGGTCTCATGCTCCTAGGTTACTGTGACCTCCTCAGGGCACCTGCCCCATCCAGGCTGCCAACCTCCCTGGGGCAGGAGTTCCACGGGCTCCTGACACCATTGGCTGCAGGCTCCCTGTGCAGACATCAGACCTCAGTACACCGTTCCACCTCACCCCCAAGGTTCCCTCAGGGCCTCGACCTCAGCGCTGAATGTCCACGTACAGAGGCACCGGGGCATCCCCTAGGGTGCCGATGGCAACAGGGTGAACAAGGGATGGCACCCCCAGGGCAGCAGCAAAAAAGAAAACTATGGAAACGTGAAACACAGGAAAAGAGAACGACAAGAGCACAGAAGTAATTAAGCCACAATGAAGCGCAGCTGCCCTCCGCTCGTCTTCACTCCCAGACTTCCACACTGCCATTAAACACACTCCTCCCCATGCCAACGCCAAGGGTCTCCTCAGCAAAGATCTGCTTCTCCAAGGAGCCAGAAAAAAGGGGAGAGGAAGGATGGGGACAGGCCCATGTCAACAAGTAGAACCTCTCACAGCATGCATATGTTTTAGACCCATTCTTCTAAACTGCTTGTACTTGAAAATATGAGTATCTTGAACTGTTCTTGGTTTCATACTGGGGATTGAACTCAGGACTTCCACATGGAACTGCATTTCCAGCCCCTTTTCTGTTTTGCTACATTACTAAATTGCCCAGGTTGGACCTGAACTCACAATCCTCTAGTCTCCCAGTGTGGTGGGATTAAAGTATTTTACATTTATACCTTTGAAACATGTGGAATTAATTCAGGCCCTGCTATCCACGTGACATAGCTTAGTATTCTCCAAACTGTGGGGCCTGAACCAGTGGGATGTGAAATCAACTCAGCTTCAACCAGCTCTGCTCTTTTTAAATAGAAATATATTACAACAACACATCCCGAAGAGTAAGGAGCAGGACTGTCTTCTGAAACTCTGGTTTCTACTCCTGATATAACTTCTCCCACAGGGGCACCCAGAAAAGCTGAAAGATGGTCTGGTAAAATTCTATACACCAAAATAGAATTCCTCTTGAATCACAATTTATGCAAACTCAAGCTGAGGAGGCTCCTCCCCGCACCTGAAGCTTTTCTTGTAATCTAATCGGACAAAACAACATTCAATGAAGGGCATGTGGAGTAGCTGGAGCCCTAAATCTGGGTGTTCACACACACGTGCAGCAATGAGGACTTCACACTGAGCTACAGCCCCAGCCCATTTTTATTTTTTGATTCTGAAACAAGGTCTCCTTAAGTCATTGCATCACTAAGTTGCCCAACCTAAGCTTGAACTTGAGATGCTCCTGCCTCTGTCTCCCGGAGTGTTGGGATTTCAGGCCTGTGCCACTGCACCTGGATTGAATTTCCTCATAATTATGCACAGCTACTAGGTCCAGCTCATGATTTCTATTTTTCCTCTCTGAAGTAATATAAAACCAGGAGGAAAAAAGGAAAACGCTTCAGCAAACTTCATTAAATATTAAAAACGGTAACTCACTGAAATACATAGCTACAAACCCCTCACACAGAACCTCTCACATAAGTGGTCCATAATGACTGCTGAATCAAAAATACTGGTCTTGTATTTCAGATTTTTTTTCAGCAAATACAACCTGGAACTAATTTATATTTACAATGGAAAAAAAAAAAAAAACCACACCACACAGGGAATAGCAGTATGGTCTTCCAGGTGGGTAAGACCTGGTTTCTATCACACATGTCCCATGCAAAACACCACCCTAACCATGGTCTAGTCAATTAGTTTCCATTGGTTTCCACAGCTACATATAAAATATATAGCCGGATTTACAGCATCAGTTGGTACCGGAAAGAATCAAAAGGCCTAAAAATGATTTACGAGAGACAAAAATAAGCCAGGCTAGGTGGTGCAGGCCCCTAACTCAGCACTCTGGGAGGGTAAGGCAGGAGGGTCACATACTAAAATCTAGCCTGGGCAACTTAACCCCATAACGAAATTAAAAACTAAAACACAAGCTGGGAATGCAGCTCAGTGTGAAATCCACAGGTTGGATGCTCAGGACCACACACGGAAACACACACAGAAAACAAACACACACATGATCTTTATACTAAAATGTTCTTTCGTTCAGTTATTCCGCAAGCAATTTTTACCTAGGCTGCTTGAGTTCAATACATTTTCAAAACTTTTAAGCCAAGTCCTCATAAGCACTGGTCAGAAACGGGACAGGTTTTACCCCCATCAATCAAGGGACAATAGTATTCCCACCTCTAGCTTTATCCCCACTGACAATTGAGGCCAGGTGTACCTTTAATTCAGTTCTCAGCAGAGGCACCTGGGGAAGCCTCCCAAGGCAGGGGCAGCCGCCAATTCCAAATTGAAAATAAATGTGCTTCTTACTCTTTTCAGGGGGACAAACGGCACATCAAAAACTTAACACAGTTTATAAACGCATGGAAGTACAAGAAGGATTGTCAGAGGCCACTGTCACAGCACTAAAGATTCTAAAAGAGTTGAAAACTTGGTCTTTTCTACTGAGAAAAATGGATCATCTTAATACTGAGAAAGCGTAATAAAGAGAGCTCCCTTATAATACCACCTACTAAAAATACTTTTTAAAATGCAAAGTTATTACAAACAATTTCTCTTATTTTTCCAAGGTTAAGAATTTTGGTCTACCGAAAAATAAAAAGCTGAGCCGGGGGCACAGGCCTGTAATCCCCACACTCGGAAAGGCTGAGGCCAGAGGACTGCCAATTCAAGTCCAGCCTAGGCAATTTAGCAACTCAGAAAATGGGCTGGGGATGTAGCTCAGTGTGAAAGCCTCGAGGAGAAAAAAAAAAAAAAAAAAAACAGTTGAGAAACCAGATACCACCTAGTTACCATCTGCTACAACTTCACAGCACCACCCGGAGGGGCTTTAAGTACCTTTTCAAAGGATTCACTTTCCACAAAGACCCAGGCAAAGGGAGACACCTGTACTAGATTACAGCCTAAAGAGCACATTTTTTAAAAGGCCAATTAAAGGAAATATAGAAAAAAAAAAGCTGGTTTTGATTATAAGCAGTCTGTCTTGCTCCACTGATAAAAAATTCTTTTCCACCCAATTCAATGCAAACTTCACGGGTCTCAAACCTAAGCATGAACTTGAGAAAATACCAAATCCCACATCTGATTCTTACCTAATGGTTGGGTGTGTGTGTGGTGGGGGGGGGGGGGGGGGGGGTCTGAAGTCTTTAAACTTATGTTAAATGTAAAGTTCTTTAGATGAGATTCAAGTTGAGAATATTCTTCCAGCATCTTCCCACCAGAAGTCTCATACTAACTTTATTACTCCTTAAAAACAAAACATTGGGCTAAAAGTCTGCCATCCAAGTGATAACTCTGAGTTCCTTCTGTTTTGTTTTTTCCTAGATTTCACACCTGAACAGTAAATCCAGTAAAATTTTATGGCTTAAAAGAAAGAAGAGGTGGATGGAGGTGGAGAAGGGGGACCCGATCCTAGCTTCCAAGAGCCAAAGCCTGGGTACCGCATTTCTGGCCCTGGAGAAGTGGGAAAGAGCCTGTTGCACATGGGTATTTGGGGTTCTTTTCTTAAAGTTCTTACCTTCACAGGCTTGGCTTCCTGGTTTGGGAAAGCACAACTTTAACGGCATACCCTAGCTGCACTGCGCGACTTTAATCCCAATCATCTGCCGCCGTCTCTAAGTTTACAAACATCACAAGTTAGCCAGCGACGACTTTCTCTTTCAAAGGGCTAAAACAGTCCCCACTGCAGAAGAACTCCGATGCATTCGTGAACATCTGAAATTCAACTCCCCTGACCCCCCAAACAAGCATAGGCCACAATGCTACAAAATACTGAGGCAGGTCGGCTGGCAAGGAACTCCTCTCTATGTCCCCAAGTAAGTCTCAGAGCCAGTCCAAGGTCCCGGTGCCCGGCGGGTGGGCCCGGGCTCCGGGCGCTCGGTCCCCCGGATCCCTCCTTCCCTCAAGCTCGCGCTTGCCCCGTGGCCGGCCCGGGGCCGCGGAGTCGGAGCCGAAGTACAGAACAGGGCGACTCGCAGTTCCGCCCTCCCGCACCCCGCCCTGCCGCCGCCGCCGCGGCCCGGGACGCTCGGGGCGCGCTCCCGCCCGCCGCTGGCGTCTTCCGCCGCTCCTCGCGGAGGGAGGGGCGCCCGGGGGTGCAGGGACCCCGGGCGCCCGGCCTGCACCCGGCCCCGGCCCGCGCGGGGCCGCCAAGGGCGTTTCTGGATACCCCTGCCCCGCGGCCCCGACGCCGGCCTGCCCGGGGCGGAGGAGCTGGGACCGAGAAAGCAGCGCGCGGCGCCGGCACCCGCGTCTCGCCAGGCAGCGGCCCCGCCGCCCGCCCCGGGCCCGGGCCCGGCGCGACCCCGGAAGGGAGAGCGCTGGGGGCCGTGTTTACACCGCCAAGTTACCCGCTTCCGCCTCGCCCGCGCCCCCGGAGCCTACCTGCATGCCCGGCAGGCCCGACTGCACCGGGGAGTGAGCCATGGCGCCCGGACGCGGCGGGCCGCGCGGCGAGCAGGCCCAGCCCTGGGCGGCGGGCGGCGGGAGCCCGAGGCTGCCGCGGCGGGGCTCAGCGGCGGGCGGCGGGCCGCGTCGCCATGCACGGCGCGGGGCCTGGCGCGAGGAGCTGCGTCCGCGGTGTCGGCCGGAGCCGGCGGCCTGGCCCGCTCGCGCTGGCCGCCTGGAGCCGGAGTGGCGCGCGAGGCCGGCCGAGCCCGCGAGCGCCCCGCGCCGCCGCGCCCCGCCCCGGCCCGGCCCCGCGCCCGCCCCCGCGGCCCGGCCGGGGACCCCGCCCCGCGCTTCCGGGAGAGGGGGGAGCGAGCGGGCCGCCGGGCCGGGCCGGGCCGGGCGCTCCAGGCCGCAGCCGCCGCCGGCGCGGGCGGCGCGCCGCGGGGACGGGCCCCGCGGGGCGAGCGCGGACGGCCCGGGTCGCGGCCGTGGGCACCGACAGCTCCTGCTCCGCGGGCCTGTGCCCTCGCGGGGACCCGGGCGACTGCGAGGGCCGCGAGTGCCCAGCCTAGCCTCCGCCTGGGGCCTGTGCCCGCAGGCCGGGCGGAGCGGCTTTGGCGCCGGGGTGAAGTTTCCAACCAGCCCGAGGCCGAGCCCTGGGAACGCGCGGTGCCTTGGTGACCGTGGACGGCGACGAGCGGACAGCCGAGCGCCGGACACTTAGCCCGGGGAGGCCCCGCCGTCTCTGAGCCGGCCCGAGGCAGGCGCGTCCCGGGAGAAGGGGAAAATGGGGCTCGGGGGGAGGGGGCGGCGTGTGGACTGCGGCCCGGGCCCTGTCCCCTCCCCACACGGCCTCACAGGGTCCCAGGCGCTCTCTGAGCCCGGTCCTGCTCCCCGTTCCAGCCTCTTCCGCTCCGTGGAGGAAGGGAACGAGCATGTAGAGACTCCATGCTGTCTCCAGGAAGTAGGTGGCGAATGGGTAGGAAAGGGTCTGCGAGTCACTTCAGAATCGGTATGTCGCCTCACTGACGCCCCTGAATGCTGAGTGTGCGTGTCCGTGTGCGTGTGCTGGGCGTGGATCTCACCGAGCTACATCCCTGGATGATTCTTTTATTTTGAGACGGAGTCTTGCCAAGTTGCCCCGGTGGGACTCGAACTTGCCCTCCTACCTTGGCCTACGTGAGTTTCGGAATTACAGGCCTGTGGCGTTAGGCACCCAGAATGAGACTAGAAATCCTCCATTGAGGTAAGGAGTGTTCTGTCTCTGAAGTGTCATTGCATTCCAAGAACTTCCTTTCCCTCTGGATCTGACAGGTGGGATGCTAACGTAGCTCCCGCTTCCCCTTTGGAAACTTAAGCACTTTGCCTCTGAGACCTCCAGGATACCTTGGGACATTCTAACTGTGGCCACTGGCCACTCAAGCCTTTCCACAGTCCTGATACTCGGGAGCTTACGGTCTTAATTTCTTTGCGTAGGAGAAGTGGGTCCGTAAGAGGAACAGCGAAACAACAACAACGAATCTTTGGCGTGTCAGTACTCCAGAATCTACATAAAGTACGATATTGTGAGAAAACCACCAGGGAATACATAAAAGTGCATATTAGAGATAAAGGACTGGTATTTTTAAATATGAGAAACCTAGAAAGAGTTGAAAAGTCAAGCAGTAAGACAGTATTCTTCTGGTGAGTAGTATGTAGTCGTTACAAATCATGTATTTCACGTCAGTATAGTGTCACATGCCTGTGATCCCAGCATCTGCTGCGGCAGAAGGATCTTAGTTTGAGGCCAACCTGGGAAACCTAGGGAGTATACAGAAGCTTAGATGTGAGGTTCTGTTTTGGGGTGTTTTCATAGTACTGAGGCCTGGGGTGGAAGAAGGAAATGGGCCGTAATTATGCAGAATAATCAGTCTCCCTTTTTGTATCCCAAACCTAGAACATGTATGTGGGTTGCAGCCAGTTACAGCTTACCGGGACACAATGACCCGCATTTGTTAGGGGATCTTTCCCAGTTCAGTCGTTACCATGAGCAAATTTCACTCCCCGCCTTGCCCATACTTATACTATTTATTGAGCACCATTCTCCTGGTGCCATACTGGAGTAACTGCTCCTGCATCCTTGTATTCCCTGGGCTGTGGGTCTCTCCATTTGATTCTCTGAGTAGAGATGGTAGACAGGACCTGCGTTCAGGGTCACATCCTGCTCCGTTGCTCATGGCGTCCGTCAGTTCACTCACACTTTTGGTGGGGTACTAGCCCAGGGCCTGTGTGCTGAGCTATATCCCCAGTCTGCTTTTATTTTTGATTTTGAGACAGGGTCTCACTAAGTTCCCCAGCTGGGCTTGAATTTGTGGTTCTCTTGCCTCAGCCTCCCAGAGTGCTGGATTTTAGAGCCCTACACCTTTTTGGAGTGCCAGCTGCATTTCAGCCATGCGGCTCCGTGTTGGGCACCTAAACACTAGTTTTTCAAGTGCCTCCTTATCCCATCCTAGAGAACTGATCTCCCCAAATCCTAACTTTTTTAGGGGGACCACTGGCATCAAAAAGCCTTCACACTAAACTACATCCCAGCCTATTTTGATTTTTGAGACGGTCACACCAAGTCACTAAGTTACCCATGCAGGGCCCTGATCTGCAATCCTCCTGTTCTGCCTCCTGAGTGCTGGCATTACAAGCCTGCACCATGGCCCCAAGTCCTGCATCCTAACTCCGGAAGCATACAGTACCATAATTAATTGAACTTAGAATTATAATAGCTGTCATTTGTCACCAAGGAAAGAAATAGATCATGCTCTCACCTTCTTGTCACTTTACCTCTACCCCCCAATATATAATTAATAGCAGAACATAGGCTGCCATAATTCCAAAAGGAGAAATTTTGAGGGTCTCCATAAAATTATGTTACTTCTTGATCTCCATGGAGACACTAATCCATTGAATTATTTTCATCCCCTGGCCTTTTGTGTTCACTTAAAAGCATGAATTAGGCGATAAATTGTGCTCTGACATACACTGTGGACCACAAAAGACATTTCCGTACCCCTGCATACAGTCCCTCCATGTAGAGGGACCCTGTGTTTTGAAGTCCTCGAGCCAGTTCCTAGTCTCTGCTGAGCTCATCACAGGAGAGAACAAGAGCTCAACAACCAATTCCTCCACTCTTCTTTCCAATTTGAAACGATAAACACCCTCAAATGCCACTTTATAAAGAACAGCTAGACAAGTAGCACATTAGCAATTTAAATTTCCAGATTAAAGAAGAGACTTACATGGTGAACTTTAAAGAAAGAAATACAAGTAGCTTAGATAATTTAACTAACAGAAGGCTTTTGGCAAATTTCTACACGTTTAGTAGGTGAGGACAAATTATTAACATCAGTATAAGAAACACGTGTCTTCATCATCAGATCTGACAAGGCAAGAAACTGTTAAAGCCCTAGAAGTGGTGCCAGCTGTTTGAAGAACTCTTTTCCAGGGGGAAGGAGCCAGGAGGAAGGCTTCTACAGGACCATCATCATAAATCTGTTGGTGGCCCCACCCTATTTTAGTCTAAGAGGGCCGCCCTAACAGGGCACCACAGGCTGGATGACTTAAGCAACAGAAATTCATTTCCTCATGGTTCTGGAAGCTAGAAGTCCAAGGTCAAGGTGGATTGTTTATTCAGAGGCTTCCAAATGGTCATCTTTTTCTGATGTCCCTGAGCCAGTTCCTAGTCACATGATCTCCCCTATGTGTGTCAGCATCCTAATCTCCCTTTTTTATAATGATGCCCATCTGATTGGACTAGGCCCATTCTTATGGAGGATAGGGCCCAGGGCCTTCACACAGAGCTACATCTCCAGCCATTTATTTATTTATTTATTTATTTATTTTTAGTTTTGAGATAGTTTCTCATCAGTTTGCCCAGGCTGGGCTGCAACTTGTGATCCTCCTGCCTCAGCCTCCCAGAGTGCTGGGATTATAGGCCTGTGCTACCAGTGCCTTCCCTCTTTAGAGACTTGTCTCCAAATGCAACCACTTTTGGAGAGGGGGGGTTAGAACATTGGCATGAATTTTGGGGGGACGCATCTTAGCCCATAATGTGACCCCTCTCGTCGGGCCTGTTCAGGAGTTCCTCAGCTCCAGCAATAAGTGCTTCCTTCCTCGCTTCCCAAGGCTGTGGGCCTCTCCACATCAGGCTTCATGTGTCCTCTGACCCGTATTGCTCCATATTTCCTTGGGCGTAGTCCCTAAGCTTTATCTACACAGAAACCAGAGCACTAACCTTTCTCTACACAACTAGGAACAGAATCAGGGAACTTAATGAATTAGAAGAAATCACCTGAATTCCTTCAAAATCAGAAAAGAGTTTAGAAAAGTCTATGGTCTTATAAATACTTGGTTCAGGCAGACCTTGTTTGAAGAAGCTCTTTCTCCTCACTGCCTCCTTCACCCCTGTGTATCATAATACATGGAAGAGCAATTTACCAGGAGAGTGGGGCCTTCTCAAGCTGGGGTCTTCACGTTCCACCATGACAGTTCTGGGTGCTCACACTGAAAAATTTTGGCCTGTTTAGAAGAGCTCAGTGTATGGCCCAGTGGCACAAGCTTTTGATCCCAGGCAGGAGGATTTCAAGTTTGAGCCTTGCCTGGGCCACTAAATAAGGCCCTGTCTTAAAAAAATTGAAAATAAAAATGGGCTGTGAAGGCCCTGGGTTCAATCCCCAGTATCACCACCAAAAAAAAAAAAAAAAAAAAAAAAAAAAGTGCTCTCTGGTGCAGGCTCGCTAGAAAAATGCTCATGTGCATGGCCAAGAACTAATAACCATGGTTTGTCGCCCTCTGAAGAGTGGCCACTTGATCCTGCCAATCAGCCTCTAAAGGCTTCCGTACCCAAAGACTCATCAAGTGCCATGTTTGTGAATTCCTGTCCCTCCCAAGACTGGGTTTGCTTTCAGATAGATCCAGAAAGGGCACAAATGAAATCATCCCCAGAAAGGTGATGTCATCCATCCCACAGTCATGGAACTGCAGCACTGCTCCTTAAAAGCTCTTGGCCCTGTCTTCTGACAAGGAAGATGAATTGTAGAAAATGATTTTAATTTTCACTTCAAGCAGATCCAGGGAAATATGTGTCTAAAAAACGCTATATAACCACACAAAGGGAAGATGTGTCCATGAGTTAACAGACGCTGGTTCCAGAATGCACGAGACCTTAAGAAAGCTTGGGCAGGGGTGTTGCCTTGTACTTCAACTTCCCAATCCATTTTTTAAAAGTTTTCTGAAAAGCTATGCTCAGAGATACCATTAGTCAGAATTCTTTGAATAACAAGTGACAAAAACCTAGCTCAGCCAGGCCTGGTGGCGCAGACCTGTAATCACCCTGGGAGGCTGAGGCAGAAGGATCACAAGATCAAGCCCAACCTGGGCTATTTAGTGACTTACACAGAGAGTTGCCTGGGGCTGTCACTTGGTGTGAAGGCCCTGGATCTCCAGTGCCATAAAAACAAATGAATCCAATTAGCTCAAACCTGTGTAAACACAAAAGGGAAATTTTTGGCTCGGTACTAAACCCAAGCTTGGCTACATAAAGTTGGATAAATCCAGATGGAGGAATTCAAGGATAAAACTCAGGTTCAAAGGTAAAAGAAATTATCTGTCTTTGCCCTTCCTATTTTCTATGCGTGGCAACCTCGTCATCTTGATTCTCTGTGTGGTGTCAATAGCTATTCTATGAGGTCCTTGTCATCCCAGAGGGAAGAGTGTCACATTCCCTGTCTATATACCAACTCCAGTGGAGGTCAGGGCTGTCTGTGTGTGTCTGCTGTTGTGATCTGGATTCAAACTGATGGAAGAGAATGACCAGGTGTGATAGCACATACCTGTAATCCCAGCCCTCTGAAATGCTGAGGCAGGAGGATCAAAAGTTCATGCCCAATTTGGGCAATTTAGCAATATAATGAAACTGTCTCAAAATAGCTCCAGTGCAAAGTGTGAAGGCCTGAGGTTTGATCCCTTTTACCAGAAAAAGCAAAAGCCAAAGCATGGCATGCAGTGAAGGACTATAGAAGGGCAGTTCCCTAGTGGGAAGTGGACTCCTGGCCTGACGCACTCTAGCCCCTGCTGCCTAGCACACATATATACACACATACCCACGTGAATGAACACATACATGCTCCTTTTCTACATGTGTCACCTCGTATGTATTCATCCCCGGCACAACAGCCAGCCCATGCTTAACTATTCATGAGCCCCAGCGCAGTCCAACCCTAGTGCCCTCCTCTTAGACCATCGTCTGCTTATCAAGGACTCTGAATGATCCACATTGCCCTTTGTCAGATCCAGATGTGGCTTCTCATAGCCCCATGATCTGGAGGGGAATGATCAGTGGGCTTACCCTTCCAGGGCTTGTTCTGTGGTGGAAGGGGAGCGAGTTTGACAACTATCTTGAGAATTCACATTTGGAAGAAGGAGAAAGGGAAATGAACAAGTGTCACCAGCAGCCCAGAATCAACCTGTGACTTTTTGGAAAGGTGGGGGAATGCCTCGGTCAGGTGCCCCCTTCCCCCATTCACTCTGTTCTTTAGGAACCTTCCTCCTTTTCTCTGGTCCTCTACTGCCTACTTTGGTGACTACCAGGGACACAAGCGTCCTTCCCAGATCACTTCCTATAGGTGAGGATTTGGGATTATCTTAATACAATATAGAGGTCCCAGACTTCCGTACACATTGTTCCTGGGGCCTTTTTTTTTTTTTTTTTTTCGTAATATAGGGTCTTGTTCTATAATCTAGGCTGATCCTGAACTCACTGTAGAGGCCAGGCTGGCCTTGAACTCACAGCCTTCTTCCTGTATCAGCCATCCAAATGCTGGGATTACAGTTGTGTATCACCATGCCTGGCTTATATGAAACTGGGGAATTGAAAATCAAACCCAGGGCCTTGTGCTTGCTGTAGGCCTCAGTAATTTTTGCCTGGTATCTCGTGGCCCATAGAAGTACCTAACAGGTCAATTAAGAAGCTGGGTATAAATAATTTAATAGGAGCTTCTGTCTTAATACCACTGAAGTCATTCAACGAAATAATAGCATAAATTTTAAAATGACATTTTTAATTTCATTCCTAAATCTTCACGGTGACTAGCGGGACACATGTTCCCCCCTGGACACTGCACAGCTCCCAGGGTAAGAATCTGAACGGGCCCCACCACCACCTTCATTTCTTGTTCCACTTGTTCCACATTAATCTTGTGGGGTTTTTTTTTTTTTTTTCATCACAGCAGCTGCCAAAAATATGGCAACCGCTTTGCAATTAATACGACATCTTTGCAAAGGACAAGGCATGATCTAATGTGGAAAATGAAGTGCCTGTCAGTTGGTGTCTGACTGATGTGCAGGCTCGCTGTGTTTTCTAGAAAATGTGAAACACCACTCAGTGCCTCTGAATTCTTGGCGGGGCCCAAGGGCACCTCGGAGTCGAGCTTGGGAACCATGTTTTAGGATATTAAGCAGTCATGGGACTGCCATAGCAATATGATGCTTAGGAACTGAGGCCACAGCCTGTTGAGCCAGGAGCCTTCTGTCCACCTACTCCGTGTTGCTGAATGCTCCGCCCTCTCCTTTTAGGCCTCTTGGTGCTACTCTCCCTTGTGGCCCGCTGCCTCTGGGTAGAAGATCTCATCTACAGGCAGGGTTAATCTGCCTTGGCTCATAATTGGCAAAGGAGAATCACAAGGAGCAGGGAGGAGCCTGAGTGGTCTGAAGTAGGTGGAGGATCAAAGTCGCTGGGTTCTGACCTCTCCAGAGCTCCCAGCGGGATTCAACGACATAATTTTCCAGGCTTGGTGCAAAGATACTGACAACTTCAAGGCAGCGACAGTAGAGCAACAAACAGCATAGTGCAGGACTGTGAGCTATGGCAGGGCCGCGAGCCACAGCACGTGCCGTATGTCAGGCGCAGGCGCCTGTCTGTGGCCTCAGAAGACCAGCCTGAGGGACAGGCAGGGATTTGGCAGCCATGCCCCTCCTGTCAGCGAGCTCCTGTTAGGTTCTGCTGCCACTGCTAATCCACAGGAGGCAGAGCTGGGCTCCCTTTTCCTCTCGCGCTGTAACTGCCATTTCAAAGCTCTTCTCCAATAGCCTACCACCTGCTGCAGAGTAAGAACCCTGGCCTGCTCCACACCTGTCCTTGGGGGAACAGTCTCCAACTAAGCCGAGCCCCAGTGACAGAAACGGTTGGCCCAGGCTTCCTTGCTAGGTGTTCACCTGCGTCTCTGATTGCTCTCGCTCACTTTAACTTAGGGGGTGAATGTGGCTTGTGCGTTTTGCAAACACACCTTGGCCAGCATGGGTGGTTGGCATAGACTGAGTGGTCCTTCCATGGCAAGACTGCAGGCTTTCAACCCAGCCTGCACAGCTTCCTGATGGATAAACTTGGCTGAAATGTGTGTGCTACCTGCAACCTACTAAAAGCTACAGAGTTAAATAGCACACCTGGCTTGGCTGGGTGGCTGGCTGGCTCTGGTGCTCTCTCTCTCTCTCTCTCTCTCTCTCTCTCTCTCTCTCTCTCTCTCTCTCTCTCTCTCTGTTTGTTCACTCTTTCTGTTATGATGAGGATTGAACCTGGAATCTTCACACTGAGGTTCTATAGCTCCAGGCCTTTCTGTATTTTTTATTTTGAGACAGGGTCTTGCTCAGTTTCCCAGCAGGGCTTAAATTTGTGATCCTTTTGGTCCAGTTTCACAGTTGGGGCATGTGCCACCACACCTGACTCAGGAGATCCCTCTTACGGAATTATAAGGATGGCTGATCAACAGATTGGCAAACTTCTTCCATGTTTCAGATAACAACTAGTTTAGGCTTCAGCTCCCATGTCATGTCAACGAAGCAGTGACAGACAATACACACAAACTAGCAGGGGTGTGTTCCGCTGGAGTTTTATTCTTACAAACAGGTGACAGTCCAGATTTGTGCCTGGGGGCATTTGATCTAGTCCATTGACCTAAGTGAAGGATCTTGGCAAGTTGGGTAAGTGTTCAGCACCACAGAGTTCAAACTGCATGAGTTCAAGGAAGCAACCAGAAAGAAAACGGAACTACAGGTATCCTACCTTGATATTTGGAGTTATGGAAAGAGATCAAGGTGCCATCCTGACCCATAGCTGTAAATAAGTCCACAATACATAATAGTCCTTAGAGATAAAAGCAAGGTCCAGATTACAGGGTGAGAACATGAGGAAGCAAACCTGCTGCAAAGGATTCAGGTCTTCTGGGAATGTAACCCAGTGGGCCTTCATCATAAAAGGAGAGTCAGAAAAGCATCTTGTGAGTAATCATAAGCTCTGAAAGGCCAGAGTCCACGTTTGTTCCTTTGTGACTCCAAGAGTCTTTCCAGAATCAGTTAGCAAATACTTGCTTCTTTGTAAGTCAGATATAGGCAAATTTAAAAATTAAATTTCTATTATTTAGAAAATGCTTATACTGGAAAACTAGCAGTTATTTACCACTGGTGGAAGTCTAAATTGGGATGATTTTTCTAGAGGGACTCTTAGTAATATAGCAAAAGACTTAAAATGTTCATAGTTTTGATATTGCCCTTCTATTTCATGACATTATATTTAAGGAATACTTATAATCAGATTATATCTACGAAAATGAGATCATATTGCTGCTACAGGAGAAAAATGGAAACAGCTGAATTATTCAATGGCTAAAAACTATGATATGGCTTAGATTCTATGTAGTTCTTAACACTGATACTGACATACTTATTAAAGATGTTTATGGCTAGGTTGGTGTTAGAGTTTGGATCTGGAATGTCCCCAAAGTCTCACGTGTTTGGAAGGTAGCTTTCCCACCAGAGTTAATTGTTATCAATGGATTAATCCTTTGATTTCCTGTGCTGGTCAGAGGCGAGGCCTGGACGGAAGGAGTCGATCCCTGGGCTGTGACCTGGAAAAATATACTTCTCTTGCCAGCTCTGCCTTTCCTTCTCTCTGCTTCCTGTCTTGCCATGCTGTGAATAGCTTTTCTCCTGCTAGGCTTTCTGCCATGACTTTCCATCATTGCAGGCCACCCATGAAGGGCTGTGACTTTCTGAAACAGTGAGCTAAAATAAACTTTCCTCTCTTAAATTTTAGGTGTAAGATATTGTGTCCCAATAAGAAAGGAACAAAGACACTGGGACTGGCAGCAGAGGCCTGTAATCATTGTGAGGCTGAGGCAGGAGGAGCATAAGTTTGAGCCTAAGCTGGGCAAGTTAGCAACTTAATGAAACCCTATCTCAAAATCAGAAATACAAACTCACGGGGATGAAGCTTAGTGTGGAGCTCTACACTTAGTCTCCAGTCTCCACAAAAGGAGGAGGCTTTCAGCTCACACAGGGATGAGAAAAAGCTAGTTAGAGGGAAGTCTGTATGTTGTAATATTTTTATTAGAATGTAAGTGGACTTCTCGTGGTAATGGTTGATCTGGTGACTTCAGAACAATCCTGCCACTTAGAATGACTAGAACAATTAGACAAAACGATACAAGGGAAGACAGCTGTTTGAGGTTAGCATCTACCAAGGCAGCGTATAGAGCCAAGATCCAGGAAAGAGGGCAGACCAGTGAGGTGGCCGGTTCAATGGGGACCACTTTTCTCCTGGAGGCCGCCATTAATTTAAGAAAGAGACAACCGAGTAGCCAAAGAGCAAAACAGAAGGCAGCATGTTAGCAGGGTGCGTGGGCAAAGTTTGGCCTTCAGTGTCCCTTCTGGAAGAGAAGTTCTGACGAGCAATCCAGCCCTTGGAATGGGACCTCAAGCACTGTATCCTAGGACAAGGGTGAGTGAGACACAGTCTCACGGAATGAAGTCTAGCCAGACACCAGCTCAAGCAATTAGGTTAAGACCATTGCTGCCAGCCCCCACCTCTGTGCCCCACATAAACATAAATCCTCTCAGAGGAAGACACTGCCACATTCACCTTCAAACCTCTACATTTTTTTTTCATGAAAAATGCCTGGCAATTAATAAATGTAATGAGGCACAGTAAAACAGAATTTACTTGATAAAACCAGGCACACAAGAAAAAACAAGGTTCACAGAAAACCAAGAGAAGAAATAAGTAACAAAAATATAATCAGAAATGATAATACCTGTCTGTAATCCCAGCACTCTAGGAGGCTGAGGCAGCAGGATTGCAAATTTCAGCCCAACTTGGGCATCTTAACAAGACTTATCTCAAAAAAAAAAAAAAAATTAAAAGAGGGTTGGTGATGTAGTTTAGTGTGAAGGCCCTAAGTTCAATCTCTAGTACCACCAAAACAAACAAAACCCAGATTCACAGAGATACTAAATAAGAATGAATATTGTTGTGGTTTAAATCGGGAGTGTACCCCAAAGCCTCTTTTTGGATGTAGTGGGATCCCTATGGAACCCTGGACTGTCGGGAGGTGTGGCCTGGCTGGGAGGGGCAGATGCTTGACCTGGAGAGATTGTGTTAACTTGTTGATATCATGAGGTGACCAGGGCTGAGCTTTCAGGTATGTGTTGCTGACTTATGGCCAGGAAGCGAGGGAGGGGCACTCAGTCTGGGTGTGGGCAGCCTGTCTGGCAGCTTGAAGTGATTAAAAGAAGGAAGAAAGATAGTTAGAGCTTTTTCCAGGGAAAGCTCTGGCCTTGCCTGAGTCTCTGGAGGTTAACGCGCCCCTGCTTCAGCCGGCGCCTGCCTGCGATGCCTAAGCAGCTGTCCAGCCTCTGGCTTGCGCTTCCTCCATGGCAGGCTGCCAACGAGTGGACTGACTGTGTGCGACCCATTCTGAAACTGTGAGCCAAATGAACCTTTCCTCTCCTAAGTGGATGTTGGGTATTTTGTCCCAGCAGTGAATAAATGTCTCAGACAAAAATTAAATATTGACTAATATACTCAAGAAATTAAATGACGAAATGAAGACTTTTGAGACAACTGGAAACAATAAACAGAATTTTAAGGCTGGAGGAATGGTACAGCAGTTAAAGCGCTTGCCTTGCAAGTGCAGGGCCCTGAATTAGATTCCCTAGCACCACTTAAAGCTGAGTGGTGGCACATGGCTATAATACCAGCACTCAGGAGGCTGAGGCAGGCGGATTGTTCTGAGTCCAAGGCTAGCCTGGGCTACACCAGTGAGTTCAGCAGCCACCTGGGCTACAGAGTAAAACCCTGTCTGCAAAGGAAAAAAGAAAAAGAAAAAGAAAAACAATCCAGAACTAAAAATACAATTAAATTTTGGAAAAATATGATCACTTCAATAGCTAGTTAGATACAGTGATGCAAGGGAGATTTAATAAACAGAGAAATGGTGTGTGTCTGTTTGTGTGTGTATATATACACGCTTACACTCCAATATAAAGTTGAATAAAAGGTTATCATAAAACTGGTTGCGGTAGCACACAACTATAATCCAGTACTTAGGGAGGCTGAGACAGGATTGCAAGTTTGAGTCCAGCCTGGGTATTTTAGCAACTTAGAAAGATCCTGTTTTGAAGTAAAAATAAAAAATGGTCTGGAGATGGGTCTCAATGCCAAGGCCTTGGTTTAATTCTCGGTAACACACACTCCCAGTAAAAGGGAAAAAAGAAGGCAGGCATGAAAGAGTGCTGTACACGCAGAGGAATAATCTTTGTTTCTTTGTCTGTTTTTAGTAATTGACAAAGTTAGACGTTCTGAGCGCAGTCACACTTAGGAAGGACAAAGAGAATCATAGTGAAGTGTGGAACTCAAGGGCGCTGTTTCTTAGCCCAAGGTGTTCATGGTTTGTGTGTTTCTCATCATATGCTATATGTCAATACAATACTGAAATATGTACGTATGCACACATAAATCTGAAAGGCTACTAATAAAGGTTATATTTGAGCATTTTGAGTAAATAGTTTTCTTTTTTTAAAATACACTTATTAAAACGCATGCTGGGAGCTGGGAATGTAGCTCCAGTGGTAAAGTGATTGTCTACCATGCATGCGGCCCTGGATTCCATTCCCAGCACCACCACCACCACCACCACCACCACCACCACCACCACCACCCACACACACACACACACAGAGAGAGAGAGAGAGAGAGAGAGAGAGAGAGAGAGAGAGAAAAGAAAAAAATGCTGACCAGCTTATATGTATTAAAAAAAAAATTAATGGGTCTTAGGTTTGGCTTCAAAAAGAATTTCCTGGATCTAAATATTATTTTTAAAAATACTCCTTTTCTGGTGGCCTTTCAAAATAGAGCAATTGTTAAATAAGATGTTCATGAAAGGTGTGTGCGGCTGGAGACGAGAGACTTTGCAAGATTCACGTTGCATCTAGCATTCTGCAGCTTCTGATCCAGGGGACATACTCAAGGAACTTTTCCTTTAGTGAATTTACCTTCCAGGCAGTGACTGGGGGCTGGTGGCTGGGAATGATAAGGCCTGGATGTGGCAGTAGAGAAACCAAAGATTGTGACAGCATTTGGCACATCGGGCCCTAACAGAGAGAGGAAGAGCCCAGTAGAAGAAGGACGAGGATGTTCATGAGGGAGACTGTGCAGGGTGAGCTGCTCACAGGGAGGGACACAGGGAGATTTTGGGGTAGGGGGCATTCGGGCAATGCTGGAACAAAGAAAGGGAAGAATCCATGTGGCCTCATAGGCTGCAGCAGTCCTGGAGGAAGGCATAGGCCTGGAAGCTTCCAGTAGTCGCAAGAAACTGCATGGCTGCAGCACAGGAGAGAATGCCAAGACAGAAGACAGTGTGGAGCAGATCGCATAGGGACTGGTGGTCCATTTGGAGGGCTTTAAACTTTATCATCATGAGAAGCTACTGGAGAGTTTGGAACAGACACAAGAGACATGATCTGAATAAAGCTTTAAATGTATACAGTGTGATGAAATTCTGTAGAAACTTTGAGTTTTCATTTTTCTTATCCATTTTAGACAGGGTCTCACGCCATGATCCAGGTCAGCCCTGAACTCCCTAGGTAGCCTAACCTATCCCTGAACTCATGATAGTCCTCCTGCCTCAACTTCCTGAGTGCTGGGATTATAGGCATTTCACCATGACCAGTTTGAAACTTTGGATTGTTAGATAGCTGACCAAATGCAATCATTACAGACTAGTCACAGTACTAAACCATTAAAAAAAAAAACACTTAAGTGTGGTTATATTTAGAAAAATAGGATTTTTTCGGTAAGGAATCTTAAAAAGTATTATGATTATAATAAATTACATATCATGCCTCATCTGATGATTGCTTTTCTTAAGTGAACTAATTTGTTGAGCGCCAGAATTAGCTGCACACAACCTTAGTCCAGTGGTAAACTAATGTCTGAACAAAGAACCCAATTTTCTCACCCAGGTAATAGTGAAGTGGCAGACATACAACATAACTGCACAATGATGGTGTAAAATACACATTACTTCTACTTCCAAAACATCTTCACAGCTGGATGAGTATGCTTGGGGGTAGGGATTGCAGCTGTATGCTTAGGTGACTGTGGTCATATAGGGACTGTGGAGGGGCCTGGGACATTTTCTGTCCTCTATGACAAGCCACCTCCCATAACCCTCCTTGGTACAAGGCTGTAAAGGTTATGGAACATCCTTTCAACAGCTTAAATTAGCTTCATTTCTTTGTGTACCTTTCTTTATTCCTTGCTGTCTTGAGGATCCAACCCAGAGCCTTCACAGTGAGCTCTGTCTCCAGCTGTTGTGGCTTGAACCTGGAATGTCCTCCAAAAACCTCATGTATTTGAATGTTGTGGAATAGCTATGGATTCCATGCGCCATGAGGAGGCGGGGCCTGACTGGATGGTGGATCCCCAAGACATGGCCTAGAAGTATATAAGCTAACCCCGTGCTTCCTTGTTTCTCTTGGCTCCCTGCTGTGAACAGCTTCTTGACTGCTAGGCCTTTACTAGGTGCTTCCACTCTTGCTAGCCTCCCATGAATGGACCTTCTGAAACTTTACATTAAAATAAGCCTTCCCTTAAGTTGTGGATGTTGGGTATTGCATCTCAGCAATGAAAAGTGACCAAGACACCAGCCCATTTTTAGTTTTTATTTTGAGACAAAGTCTCACTCAGTTGTCCAGGCTGGGCTCAAGCTTATAGTCACCTTGCCTCAGCCTCCCAGCATGCTGGAATCACAGGCCTGTACTACCAGGTCCAGCTGCATTCTTCTCGCACATCTACTTGACAGCCTTTAACCCTAGAGGGTCCAAATATCCACCTCTGCCTCCGCTCCCAGACAGCTGAGTAAATCTCCCTACAGGAACAACTATCAACAGACTTGAGGCCTCCATTGACCAACGGGCCCCCAACACTGGCTGCAGACACCTTTTCTGCTCTTCCCACTCAGCTCAGCCCAGCACCGCCTCTCAGAATCTCAACAGAGGGTCTACAAACCTACTGATGTTGGTCCCAATCCTCTCTTGCTACTGATAGGAGAATAGGTTAGGATAGATAGGCAGGACAAGGACGGGGCATTCCTGGGGACACGTGGGGAGAGATGGAATCAAGGTGGTGTCTAGGTCCCAGTCAAGGTCCCACCCCCTCCAGGAAACAATAAAGAAATAGCCAAGAGAGGCAGCCTATCCTCCCTCTCCCAGTTACTTGTAGATGCCCTGAGGTAATCAGTATCTCCTGTTGTTCTACAAACCTCACCACAGGAGACAGCTGAATCGGCCCAAGCAGAAAGCTTTATGAAAAAGTCCCTCACACCCTCAGAGCCCTCACTCATATCCCCCTCTTGACTTCTCCAAAGTTTTGCTTTCTCAGTAAGCCTCTTCTTGCTTGGAATCTTCCTTGAAAACCAACTGATTACTCTTAATCAAATGGAGAGTCCCTGAACCCAGACCCGAGGCAACGCTGGTGGTAACATCATGGCAGAGGCCAGGCCCTTTAGTATCTCAGTCCAATGTCTTTGCCTTTGTCGCTGCAAAAATGTTACTTTTATCTTAAAGAGTTTAAGAGATGGTTTATTCTGAAGCCAAAAATCAGCAGCCAAGGCCTGGGAACATGAATTCAGGTTTTTCCCCAAATAGCATGTTCCAATGAGCAGCAGTTACAGACACCATTTATAGTTACAGAACAGAAGAAAGTCATAAATCAAAGCCCATTTTATCAGGTAGGTGGGTCACCCTGAAGCAGGGAAACTTGGGCTGCAGGCCCCAGACGTTATCTAAGGACATTATAGTTCTCAGATTGGTAAAAAGAGGTTTTGCCTTTACATTTCCAAACGGGTTGCATAGTTATCACAGGAATGTTACACATCAAAGGAATTATCATAGGATGTTAAGTCAGGTGTGAGCGGGGAAGGACCACAGACATGGTGGTGCAAAGGGCCAACATAGCCCATATTGATGTGGCTGTGTCCTGTCCTCTCCACAGTCCTCGGGAATGTAGGAGGCTCACTGGGAAGCAGGCTGATCCTGGGAACCTCCGCTATCACCCACTTTTCTGTGACCTTGTGCTTGGCCTCACCCCATGTTGCTTCTGGATCTCCAATCTCCAATCTATCCGCAGGTAAGCTTGCTTATGCTTCCTGCCCTTCCCTGCCCTCTCCTTTCCCGCTCTTCCTCCCCTTCCTCTTTTACTAGGAATTGAACCCAGGGCCCCACACTGAGCTACAGACTCAGACATTTTTAAAATTTTTGAGACACAGTCATGTCAAGTTGCCCAGGCTTGGCTCAAAAATTCTAATTCTCCTGCCTCAGCCTCTTAGAATTCTGGGATTACAGGTGTGTGATTCCACACTCAGCTTTTTCTATTTAATTTCATTAATTAATTTATTTATTTTTGAGACAGAGTCTTGCTCTGCAGTCCAGGCTGGTCCTGAGCTCACTATGGAGCCCATTCTGGCCTTGGACTCTCTGCAATCCTCCTGTCTCAGCCTCCCAAGTGCTGGGATTACAGGTGTGCTCCACCACGCCCAGTTTATGTAGTACTGGGGAATCAAACTTGCATACTTAGTGCTTGACTTAGCTCTTGGTAGACAAGTGTTTTAACCACTGAGACATTCCTCCAGCCCCAGCTTTTTCTATTTTAAAATAAACTTCCAAAAACCACTTCCATCTCATACATTTCTCCAGCTACCATCCCAACCACCTATTCTTTCCACAGGCAGATTTTTCCTTTTTTATTTATTTGCATGTACACTGGGCATGGAACACAGGGCTGTGTACGCTGGGCATGGAACACTGGCATGTGTATGCTGGGCAAGCACTATACCACAGAGCAACAACTACAGCCCCAAGACAGACAACTTTGTGGACGTGTGTTATATTTTTAAGAATCTTATTTTCCCCCCTCGGCCTCTCTAATCTGATACACACCCCACAACCCTGGAGACCCTGTGCTTCTTTCCCCAGCGACCTAGGTAGATACAGCTCATGAGCAGTTTGCAGCCTTTCATCTCTCCATTTTAATGCCTGACATGGCAGATTATGATGACTTCTTGAAGTGTCCCCTTCTGCTAGCTTCTTTCTTAGTCCGTTTCGTGCTGTTGTCACAGAATAGTATAGACCGAATAATAGACAAAGAACAGAAAATTGATTTCTCACAGCTTTGAAGGCTGAGAAGTTCGAGATCAAAGCACTCTCGGATGAGCGTTTTCTTGCTTCCTCCTCCCATGGCAGAAGGCAGAAGAGGAAAAGAAGACAAATTTCCTCTGTGAAGTCTCCTTATGAGGACATCTAATCCCACTCACACAGGAGGAACCTTTATGACATAATGACTTTTTTTGGGTAGTAGTAGTAGGGCTTTAACCTAGGGCTTTCACACTGAGGTAGATCCCCAGCCCAATTTTTTATTTTGATTTTGAGAAAGGTTCTTGCTAAGTTGTCCAGGCTGGGCTTGCAACCCTTCTTTCTGCCTCAGCTTTCCAGAGTGCCATTAGCTTGTGCCACCAGGCCCAACATAACGACTTGTTGGGGATCAAGCCCGGGGCCTTCACACTGGGCTACATCCTCGGTTCATTTCTTTGTGTGTGTGTGTGTGATTTTCACCAAGTTGGTAAGATGCAGACTGGGCCCTAACTTGCAATCTTCCTGCCTCTGCCTCCCAGAGTGCTGGAATTCCAAACCTGAGCCACCAGACTTGGGGGTATAATGACCTCTTAAAGGTCTCACCTCCATACTGTCACAGTGGCAACACATGCACTCACCTAGTTTCCTCTCACTGGTCGTGTTTCTCCATAGTCTCCCCGGTGGGCTCAATCTGTGTACTGCCTGAGGTCCTCAGCACGTATTCGCAGGCCATGTCCTTCTCACGTCTGTTTTCTCGGGTCCATTACACAATCCAGTTATATAGATGACTCCCAATTTCTTTCCTGTCTCTTGAGCCTAGGACTTAGAAATGCAGCTACGCTCGCCCCCACCAACTTCTCCTGTGTCTTGAACGTGGGCTGGTCAATCCCACTTGTCCCAGAATTCATCGTTGGATCCTCATCGCTGGACCCATCTCCTGGTCAGCCAGTTAATTTTATGATCCCATCCTCTAGAGAGCCCTGAAATCTATTCATTTCCTCCACTTAGGCTGTTCCTGCTTCTTTTGCTTTCAATCTTTCCTATCCCTCAAAGGCTCATGGGCTTTGGAAGGTGATTGGATTATGTTTAATCTATTGGTGGATTTGCCATTTGGTAGCATTATTGGGAGGCAACGGAGATGTAAGGGTTAAGGGATGGGACCAAGTCAGAGGGAGCAAATTGTGGAGCATGACATAGGGGACTCTACCTTGTTCCCCGTCCCTTCCTCTCATGTTGAGCTCCCTCTCTCTGCCTTCTCTCCACCATGAGGTGAACTTCTTTGATCTACCACATGCTTTCTGCCATCATGTTCAGCCTTACCACAGGCTGGAGCAATTGAGTCAAGGGACCTCTGAAACTGTGAGCTAAAAGAACCCTTTCCTCTTTTCAGTTGTTAGTCTCAGGCATCTTATTGCAGTGGCAGAAAGCTGATTAACAAACTACCTGCTCCTCTTACCACTCTTAAGCATAGCCCACAACTAGGAGCGCAATGTTCATCTGGGTGTTTGCTAGAAATGCAGTGTCTCCAGCCGAGCTGCAAACCTACTGCGTCGGAATCTACATCTACAGGCCCTCAGTGATTTGCGTGCACTTGAAGCTTGATGAAGCGTCTCTCAATCACTACAGTTTCTCTGTCTGGTCTCTGGCTTCCTTCTTGCCCCTTCCAACACATTCTCCACTCAGCAAACAAAACCTTGTCACTCCCATTTTCAAAGACTTTCAGTAGCCTCTTGTTTTTCTTAGAACACATTGTATTCTCTGTAGTCTTTTTATATGATAGTGGTCCAAGACATCGTTGCCCTTTGTCTGGCTTTTATCTTTATTATATCTTTTTCTTTTTCTTTTCTTTTTTTCTTTTTCTTTTCTTTTTTTTTTTTTTTTTTTTTTTTTTTTTTTTTTTTTTTTTTTTTTTTTTTTTTTTTTTTTTTTTTTTTTTTTTTTTTTTTTTTTTTTTTTTTTTTTTTTTTTTTTTTTTTTTTTTTTTTTTGAGACAAGGTCTTGCTCTGTAGTCCAGGCTGGTCCTGAATTCACTATGGAGCCCAGGCTGGCCTTGGACTCAGGGCAATCCTCTTGCCTTAGCCTCCCGAGTGCTGGGATTCCAGGCATGCACCACCATGCCCAGCTTATGTGGTACTGGGGAATTGAACTCGGTACTTATCACTTGACTTAGCACTTGCTAAGCAAGCGCTTTAACCACTGAGCAATTCCTCCAGCCCTATTATATCTTTTTCAAGACCCCCCCCCCCAAAAAAAATCCTGGCAGCTTTAACACAGGCGCACATGGACACACACACGGACACACACACTCTGCTGAAAATTGAAACTTAGGGTATCATGAGCGCTAAGCATGTGCTCTACCACTGAGCTAGCTGTACCCCATTCTCAGTTGAGTCTTTGCACTGAACTACATCCCCAGTTGCTTTTTGTACTTTTTGAAAAAAATTGAGACCTATTCTTGCTAAACCACCCATGCTGGGGTCATGGATTAGATTTGGAGTGTTCCCCAAAAGCCTCATGTACCTATGGATACTGTGGTTTGGCGGTTGGGAGGTGGGACCTGGCTGGAAGGGTCAGATGCTTGGGATTGACCTGGAGAGGCATGTGCTGGTTCCACCCTTCCTCCCGGTCTCTCTCTGTACCACCATGCTGTGAGGATCTCTGCGGCCGGAGCTCTGGCTCTGGCCCTGCCCCCGCTCCAGCCCTGCCATGCGCTTCCACCATTTTCCAGCTGCCCACATGTGAATGGACTGTGACCACCTGAAACTAGAAGCTACAGTAAATCTCTCCTCCCTACATTGTGGATGTTGGGTATTGAGTCACAGAGAAAAAAAAAAGTAAATGGGACACTGGGCTTGATCCTTTGATCCTCCTGCCTCGGCCTCCTACAGTCCTGACATTACAGGCATGTGCCATAACACCTGACTCAGTTTTGATTTTTAAGCAGTATCTTAAATCAAAAAATGTGTAACTGAATTTTGTTCTTTTTTGTACAAATATGACATTTGCTTTGCAAAAGACAATTATTTCTCAGTTCATGTAGTGCTTTCATATAATAAATACATGTGAAATCAATTATTAAAGAAGTGATTTTCTTTGGAAAATGCACTAAATGTGCTCTGAAAGCTTCAGAGAAATCCTTTGGTTAGATCAGACTGAAATCTGAATGTTCTAAGCACAGAAAATAAAACTATCTAATTTCATTTTTTATGAGGAAGACTCTGTCCTGGACATGATGGCCACTTCTTTAAAAGAACATCTTTGTATAGTCCCAAATATGTCAAAAACAGGCTCAGCATTCTATTTCAATTCCTGTGTCAGATGCCAGCATGGAAAAAGCTTTTGTTGTCATGGGTGACCTTCAGACTTATAAAACAGAAGCATACTGGTGAGTCCATAAAACTTGAATTAAAAAAAAAATCCTTCTCATTTGTTCAAATGCAAAACAGGCTTTTAGGAATACAAGTGTTCCCCAAGTCTACAGGATCCAATCTAAAATTAAAAAATTCAACAAAGAGTCTCATCAAAAACTTTCAATGCTTCATGCCTTGCAGTACGTTTGTGGCCTGCTCATACAGCTTGATTAAGTGATTCTGGAATATTGACTGAAATCCTCAGGTGACCCAGCTCATGGGTAGCAGAGATGAAGACACTTGCAGGAAGCAAAGGGAGGCCCCCTCCATTCAGGTTGTCTGGTTCAGGTAAAGTTGTCATTGCTGCTATGACTTGGCAAGTAGCTTCTTGAATCAGAAGGCCACAGCAAAGGAGAATATTTTGAAGGACAGCTTCAGGAAAGATGATGGTGGCTTTTGCAGCATGACAGGCAGAGAAACTGAACACTACCATGGGTTTGAATGGGCAGAAGTTGGGCAAAATGAGAGGGAAAATCTAAAATGCCCAAAATAACGAAGTCAACAAAGGCAGCTAAAAAGGACCACATGTTAAGTGATTCCATTTATAGGAAACACACGGAACAGGCAAGTCATAGAGAGAGAAAGCAAATGACTTCTTACCTAGGGCTGGGGGGAGGGGCGGATGAGTTGGGAGTTGTCAGCATAAGGGTATAGGTTTTCATTTTTTTTTTGATCAGTTAAAAAGTTCTAGATTTGACTACAGTAATGGTTGCCCGAATCTGTGAAAATTGCAAAACAGTGATTCCCAAACTTTCTAGAACCAGGAACTGACTTGCGGAAGACAACAGAGGTGAGGATGGTTTCGGGATGATTCAAGCACATTATATTTATTGTGTGCTTTATTTTATAAAGAGAATGCAAACAGGGTTCCTTGTATGCCAGTTCACATAGAGCCCACGCATCTGAGTATTTAATGCTGCTGCTGATAATTCAGAGGGTGAAGCTTAGGCAGGATTGCAAGCAATGGGCAGTAGCTGCAAATAAGATGAAGCTTTGGTCACTGGCCCACAACTCACTTCACGCTGTGCAACCAGGTTCCTAACAGGCCACAGACTAGCACTGGTTCATGGCTTGGGATCGGGGTCTCTTGCACGAAAAAGATACTGGATTGTATATTTTAAATGGATAAATTGCGTGAACTGTGTCTCAGTACAGTTGTTTAAATAAATAAAAACTTTACAGACCCTTCCCTTAGAAAAGATAAAGAAGAAAGTTGTCTTGTTACTTTCTTGTTGCTGGGACAGAATACCTGACATTCAGAAATTTAGGGTGGAAAGATTTATTTCATCTCACTGTTTCATAAGATCACAGTCCATTCACAAGCAGGTGGACAGCTGGAAAAGGTGGAACCACATGATGAGGCTGGAGCTAGGGAAGGGCTGGGTGCCCAGGGCATGACTAGGAGAGATGTGTGCTAGCTCCAACCTTCCTCTCTGATCTGGCTCTGTTCTGCCATGATGTGAGGAGCTCATTCTCTATGCCAGCCTGCCATGTGGTCCCACTATTTCCAGTTGTCTTGTGTATTGCCACTCATGAAGGAGTGTGTCCTAAATGTGTGAGCTAAAATGAATCTTTCCTCCCTAAAGTTGTGGATGTCTGATATTTTGTCCCAGCAATGAAAAAGTAACAAAGACAGCAATTGGTACCAGAGAAGTGGGATCACTGATGTGACTCTACCTGATGCCTTTGGAATTGGTCTGCAGAAGGAGTTTGGAAAGATTTGAGAATGTTGGGTAAAGAGGCCATGGAGTGCTCTGAGGTGAGCTTGTTGGGAGATTCTGGTTGGTGCTCAGAAGACCAGAATGCTGATGAAAAAGTGTAGATCGGAAAGGCCAGGCTCAAGAAGTTTCAAATTGGAAGCAGAAATGTAATGGCCAATGGTCTAAAAGCCACACGTGCTACTCTAGCAAAAAGTGTGTAATGGTATTTTGCCCTTGTCAAGAGATTTTGTCTGAAACTGAGATTAAGGACAGTGGACTACTTAATCTGGTGGAGGAAATCTCAAGGCAGCCTGACGTTCAGACTATTACATGACTACTCTTTGCAGGTTTTAGCTAACTCTATGGCAAAAGGCAGGAACAATGGTAGAGAAAAATGATATAAAACATTTTTAGTTTTGCCAGACTGAAAGGACCTGCAGTGGTGGAGAGAAGACTATGGGGTAAGTTAAAGAGATTAGCATTGAAAAGAAGCCAAGTACTTAAAATCAGGACTACAGGAAAGATGCTTTGAGGGTATCTGAAAGCCAACAACACACCGCCCTTTATCAACTCAAGGGTGGAGAGACAAAAGACTGCCCTAAGAAGTGTACCCCAGAAGTGTACCATCTAAGAACTCAAAGGCCTCTATAGCATTTTCCAGGGGGACCAGAATTCCACTGCTCAAGCCAGTCATGGTCCTTAGTGATGTCCAATGGTCCTGGCTTTACAGGCATGTAGAGTACAAGAATTATAGGCTTCCACTCAGATTTCAGAAGAAGGCCTTGGAGGCCAGGCGGTGTGCTTGTGGAAAGACAGGGCATGACATTGTGAAGGAGAAGCCTAAAGCACAGTGGAGACCATGGAAAGTTAAAGATGCCAGAAATGTGGATTGTTGGTTGATAAAAGCTACAGGCTGTGAGTAGAACCAGCCCAAAAGAGAGAAGATAGAGGTTACAGCCAGATCCACTGTTGTAGGGGCAAGACCACTCGAGTCCTTTGGAGTTCACATCTTGCCACAGTCTACCCCAGGTGCTGGACATGGAGCTACAGGATTTAATCCTTGCCCTGCTGAATGTGAAACTTGCTTTGGTCCAGTTGCTTTCTATCTTTTTATTCCTCCCTTTTGGAATGGGAATATCTAACTTGTGCCATTGTATATTGAAAGTGCTTAACTTTTTGATTTTCACAGGGGCTCACAGTTTAGAATTTGCCTTGCATCTCAGAGAAAACTTTGGACTTGGACGTTTTAGCAGTGTTGAAACTGTTAAGACTTTGGCAACTCCTAACAAGGACTAAATGCATTTTGCATAAGGAGGTAAACATGAGTCTTCTGGGGGCCAGGGGTGGAATATCATGGTTTAGATCAGGGTGTCCCCCAAAAGCCTCATGTACTTATGGATACTGTGTATTGTGGGGCCTGGCTGGAGGGCATGAAAGCTTGGGGTCTGACCTGGAGGGGGTGTGTGCAAGCTCCACCCTTCCTCTTTGACTTGGCTGTGTTCTACCATGATGTGAGAAGCTCTTTCTCCAGCTCCAGGCTGCCATGTGGTTCTACCATATCCAGCCGCCCACCTGTGAATAGACTGTGACCTTCTGAAACTGTGAGCTAAAATCTTTCCTCCTTAAATTGGTAGATGTTGGGTAGTTTGTCCTAGCAATGAGAAAGTAACTAAGACAAAAGTTTTAAAGATGTTGAGCAGAGTTATTTGTGTGTGTGTGTGTGTGTGTGTGTGTGTGTGTGTGTGTAGTGCATAGCTCTTTCTTGTTCTTCCAAATTAGTTACCAACTATTGACTTCCTGTTATATCAGACAAGAATTTAGCTTTATATACATCTCCCAAGCCGTGCATACATATGCTGGCTCTGCTCACCAGCCTCCCATTTTAGCTGCATTGTAATTTTTGGTAAAATCGATAAGTATTGTTGACACTCAAATTTATATCTGCAGCAGATTCTTTCTGGACTCTGGGCCAAATCCGGGTGCTTACCAAATACCTATTCTTTAATACTAGTATGAATCTCAAACTGCACTTCTTTCAAAACTGCCCTTGAGCCTTCCTCTAAAATCCAGTCCTCTCATTGTCTTTCCTACTTTCCGAGGTAGTTAAGTCAAAAAACCCAGAGGCATCTTTGACTTCACTCTCACTCTCCCATGTCGTACTGGATCAGTCACCAAAGCCTTTTGCTCTGCCTTCACAGCACAACCAAAGTTGACACTTTCCCCCTGCCCCATAATACCTTCTAGGTCCAAGACACCATCTCCTTGCTTCTGAATTGTGGTCTTAGACTCCCAGTTTGTCTTGTGTCTTGCTGATTTCATTCCCTGGAGTCTACTCACTTTAGAATAAGCCAGTTAGGATAAGGACCAGACTATGACACTCCTCTACTCCAAAGCCTGCTGTGGCTCCCCACTGTGTGAAAAGTAGAAGCTAAGGCCTGCCCCTCCCTGTGGGTGCCGCTGCCTAGCACTCCCCAGCCTCTTCTTCCGCCAGCTCTCCTGGCTTTGTCAGCCCAGCCACATGGGCGTCCTTGCTCTTCCTCAGCTCACACCATTAGACCCACTGCTGTCGATGAATGGGGAGAACCTCACGCCATTTCCTCCTGCCATATCCACAAATTGTGTTCTCCTCTCTCCTGACTCAAAGATACCTTCTGAGTGAGACTTTCCCGG
This sequence comes from Ctenodactylus gundi, assembly GCA_004027205.1. NCBI lineage: Eukaryota > Metazoa > Chordata > Mammalia > Rodentia > Ctenodactylidae > Ctenodactylus > Ctenodactylus gundi. The sequence continues at coordinate 263,302 of PVKB01001794.1, forward strand.
GCCATCATATTTAAAATTGCAGCCTTCCCCATTCCTGATATATTCAGTTCCTCTTTCCTGCTTTATCTTCATTTTTAAAAGCTCTTTCCACCTCGTGTTATTATATTTCATAGGTAACAATTGCCTCATTTATTTTCTGTCCACTACAATATGAATTTATGGGAAATTAGAGGCAAATTTTCACTTATATCTCCTAGGGCTAGTGTCATGGAATTAAAAAAAAATGGGCTGGGGATGTAGCTGAGTGTAAAGACTCTGAGCTCTGTCTCCAGTAACACACACACACACACACACACACACGCTTTTAATGAAGAAGTATGTGCATCCCAAACAAAGAATATAAGCATTGAGTGAATCTCACTGTCACTGGGTGTCACTGATCCCAGGATGTCTCAACAACAGAGAATGTGTGTGCATAGTGTGTAAGTGTTCACACTCATCCATTTACACTTATATTTGTATTTCTTTTTGTATCTAACTACATCTATGGGAAACCCTAAAAGAGGGTCCATTCTACTTTCTCCCTATTTTTGTACTTCCTTTCTTTTGCAGTGAGAGACCTGGCTCCAGTTTAACTCCATATGTTTACTTATTTGATCAGTCTCCCTGTAGGTCATGGTCATGGACTGAATTTTCATTTCCCTGCTTCATGAATTCCTGTGTTGAGCCTTTATCCCTAGTGTTGTGGTCTTTGGTAATAGGACCATTAGAATTAGATGAGGTCATGAGGACGGGGCCCTCATAGGATTAGTGCCCTTGTGTGAACAGAGATTAGAGTACTCCCATGGGTTTCTTCTCTCTCTCTCTCCTTCTTATGCTCCTTTCTCCCATGTGAGGACAAAAGGAAAAGATAATGACTGTGAGCCAGGAAGATAACTCTCAACCCAAACTGAATCTGTGTGTATCTTGACCTGGGAATTCTAACTCCCAGAACTGTGAGGAACAGATGGCTACTTTTTGAGCCACCCAGATTATATAGTATTTTGTTATGACATCTGAAGCGAAGACAATCACCAATCTGCCATTGCAGATGCCACCTTATCATTCCCTGACACCCCTTTTTACCACACTTGGATCCCAACACAAGGCTCCTACTCGCCACCTACCGACATGAAGACGGTCCTCTGGCCCTGCTGAGGCCACCCAGCCACTGCCTCCTGTGTTGACACCTTCCTCCCAAGATCACCATTCTAACCTGCTGCTTAGACCTCCCAGGATGGAATTTTTTCAGTCTTTAGCCATAGGATTATACGATTGGCTGTCAGGATCTGGGAACCACAAGTGACAGAGAGGGTGGAAAGTTCATGGTTCGTTGTACAATGCCTAATCAGTTCTCTCCGCCCCTGCTGAGCCTGCTGTTCCTCAGTCCAGAGGGTTCCTGCCTCTCTCACCAGGGAGGAAACCTGACTTTTGCTAAGGAAACAGGCAGGAATCTGGCAGACCCAAGAGCTTCTTAACATTTCACTCCATTCTCCCATCTTCCGGAAGAATGGCCAGAATTAGATGCCTGAGAGAGAGCCTTTGCAGCCACATCAGCTTACTTCCTAGTACTCCCCCACAGCCAGCCGAAGGCTCAGCTTCCTCACGTCTGCCCAGACAATTGTCATGCATTATCTGTTTGTCAGCTAGTTAATTTTTTTTCCTCTCTCTCCCTCTCTTGCCTTTATTTTTCCTCTGGTGAGGCGAAACTCACCAAATGGTAGTCAGGGAGATGAGTCTTTTTCCTTTGTTTAATTTGTTTTAAATTTTATTTTTAATTAACACATAATCATTGTTCATATTTATGGGGTACCATGTGATATTTCAATACATAGAATGTGTAATTATCAAATCAGGATAATTAGCACTTATCTTTTTTTTTTTTTAATGTGTGGGGACTTTGAGCTCCTTTCTTCTAGTTTCATAAAATACACAGTAAGTTATTAGGAGCTGTAGTCAGCCGCTGGGCTGCAGAAGGCTAGAATGTAGTTCTTCTACCCAGCACCTGTTAACTAACCTCCCTGTATCCACTGCCTTCTCCTGTACAAATTCTTTAAAAATTCCTTTTTTTTTTTTTTTTTTTTGATGCTTTAGCAGAATCTGAGCAGGGAATAAAGGTATAAAGTGTGTTCATCGTGCTGACAAGCTGACGCTGGTGTTTACAGAGCACGATTTATGCACAGTCCAACCTCAATAATTGTGGAGTTCATATTTGCAAAATTATCTACTTGGCTAAAATTTATTTGTAACTCTCAAATCGATACCGGCTATCCTTCATAGTTGTTATGATTTAGATTTGAAGTGTACCCTAGAGTCTCATGTGTTCAAAGGTGGGGCTTTGGAAGAGGATTGGACCATGAGAGTTCATCATCATCAGTGGATCAATCCATTGATAAGATCATAATCTGGTGCCATTTCTCCTGGGAGGTGATGTAAGCTTAGGAGGAGGGGCCTCTCTGAAGGCAACGGGTCCAGGAGGCATGACCTGGGGGACTGTATTTTGTCCTTAGCTCCTTCCTTTTTAGCTCTTGCTCTGTCACTCTTTCTGCTCTGTGGCTGCCCTGAGATAAACAGCTTTTCTCCCAATGCTCTTCCACCATGATGCTTCTTCTTCCTCATAGGCCCACAGCAATCAAACCTGTTGACAGTGGACTAATACCTCTGAAACCATAAGCCAAAAACCCCTTTCCTCCTCTAAGTTGTTTTTCTCAGGTCACAGCGACAATGAACTAATGCAGTATTCACTGATGGACATGCACGGAGCGGCAGACAATATTAATCACCCTATGCTCAAGTTCTTGGCTGGGATTGAACAAGGCACCACTGCATTCATGTTTCAGCTATTACACTATGAACAATGTTGTTTTGTGACCTATTTCAAGAGTTCCCAACTCTTAGATGACAGACTTATATACGTGTTGACTTTTTAGGGACCAGGCAGCACAGCAGGAGGGGACCAGCAGAGAGTGAATGAAACTTCACCTGCATTTACAGTTGTCCCCCATCACTAGCGTTACCACCAGGGTGCCACCTCCTGTGAGATAAACCACAGCTTTTGAATCTCAAAAAAGGACAAACTTCACTGTGAACTGCACATACAAGGGATAGAAGCTGCTCACTCCTTATAAGGATGTGACGCTGCATGATCTGAGGTGGGAGCTGAGGTGATGCTGCCAGCCCTGGGGAGTGGTAATAGAGATATACAGATAAAGAGCCCAATAAGTGTGACGTGCTTGAATCATCTGAAATCACCATCTTCCACCAAACTAATATCTGGTGTCATAAAGGTTGGGAACCCCAGTATTGTTTTCCCCCAGTATTTTCCTTTTTCGTGGTGATTTTGCTGTTTAAAATGGTCCCTAACGGTGATGTTGAGATGCTGAACAATGTTTCCAGTCCCAGACAAGCTGTGATGTGCCTACTGGGAAAAATACAAATATTAGAAGAGCTTTGTTCAAGCTGGAGGTCAGCAGTAATGACTCAACATTAGATATTAATTAAGTAAGGTGTCTTCAAGCAGAAATATACAGCAAACAAGGCTGGGTATTAATCAGTTGGCAAGAATGTCCTGAGCAATGATTTGTAGAAACCTACTTCTCTATTTTTCTTAAGAAGCAATGATTCATATTCATTAACTTAGTATTCAAGTGACTTTATAGGATGTAACTGTTTTGAATATTGAAAGTCAACCACATATTCTTGATATTTTCAAATATTTAATTTATTCATTCACTTTTTTGTTTAATGCCTTTGTTAAGACATCGTGTAGCACAACGATACATATTTACAGTAGAAAATTTGATATGACATCTGTGTACTCTCGTGGAATCAAGACCACAATCAAGATAATGAATGTGCCTGCTACCTCCAACATGTCCTCAAGTCCCTCTTCCATCCCTGCCCCTGGAAACCACTGATCTGATTCTGTCACTATAGATTTATGTTTTAGACTCCTAACTAATTCAGAATGTGGCACCTGGGAGCAGATGCTGTCAAATCAAGTCAGGAGACCTGGCATTGACTTCACAGATGAGCAGCAGTTTAAGATACACGGTCCAAGTGGAAAGACCAATGACCTCATAATGCTGTGATTTAATATGTAGTAAAATCGACCTTGCTGTACCTCGGACTCTGTATATGTGAATTCCTCTTGGTACTCATTGATCGCATAGTATATCCTTTCTCTTTCTGTTTTGAGTTTGTTTAGCATAATTATTTTGAGGTTCATTTATGTCGCTGTGTTTCAAATGTTCATGGTTGGGCTGGAGGATGGCTCAGTGGTTAAAGTCCTTGCCTAGCAAGCACTAAGTCAAACACTAAGTACCTGAGTTTGATTTCCCCAGAACCACATAAGCTGGGTGTGGTGGCCTGCACACCTGTTTGGGTGGCTGAGGCAGGAGGATTGCAGTGAGTCCAAAGCCAGCCTAGGCACCATAGTGAGTTCAGGACCAGGCTGAGCTACAGAGCGAGATCCTGTCTCAAAAAAAAAAAAATCATTCTTTTTCATTGCTAATCATGTTTTAGTTTAGGGACATTGTAAATAAATCTGCTATAAATGTTGATACCCAAACCTGTCTATGGGCACAGGCTTTCATTTCTTTGTGGTAAACATCCAAATGAATTAGCTGAATCACATAGTGTAAGTGCATCTAACATTTAAAATGGATGTTTTATTTTCCAAAATGGTTATAACTTTTCACATTCTCACTAGATCTGAAGCTTTGGAACTCCTCACAAATACTTGATATGGTCAGTTTTTAACATTTTAGTGATTCTAATAAGTATGTAGTAGTATCTCACTATGGTTTTAAAATCATTTTCATTAGTGCAAATTAATTTTACAAAATATTACACGTCATTGGGGTACTTTCATACATGAATATAATGTATTTTGATCAATTCTACATCCCCAACTCTCCTTCAAACCACTTAACCCTTCCCCTTCTTCCCTTCTCCTAATAACAGTATTCCTTCTATGTTCATGTCATTTTAAAAAATCCCTCACATAAAGGAAAATATGCAATACTTGTTATTTGTCTCTCTGAGGCTGGTTTTACTTAACATGGTCATCTCTGATTCCATCCATTTTCCTGCATAATTTTATTCATTTTTTTAGCTTACTAATACTCTGTTGTGTATGTCTATATCACATTATCCATTTATCTATTGATGGACACCTAAATTGAATCCATATCTTGGCTGTTATGAGTTATGCCATAATAAATATGGGTATGCACATCTCCCTAGGACATGCCAACTTTAATTTTTTAAGATATGCACCAAGGAATGGTATAACAGGGCCATGGTGATATTTCAGGACCCACCATACCGATTTCTGGAGTGACTGCACTAATTTGCATTCCCACCAGTGGTGTAGAAATGTTCCTTTCTCTCTACATCGTCACCAGTATTTATTGCTTTTTGTATTCTTGATGATAGCCATTCTGCCTAGGGTGAAATGAAATCTCAATACGGTTTTGATTTGCATTTCCCTAATGGTTCAAGATAGTGAAACTTTTAAAACTTTGTTTATTGGCCGTTTGTACCTCTTTTGAGAATTGTCTGTTTAATTCATTTGCCCCTTGAGTGGCCTTTTCTAATGATAAGTTTTTTGAGCTCTTTACATATTCTATATATTGATCCTCTATTGGAAGGTTTTCTCCTATTCTGTACACTGTTTCTTCACTCAATCTTTATTTTATTTTTTACTGTACAGAAGCTCATTAACTTGACGTGGCCCCACTGTTGACTCTTGCTATTACTTGCCATGCTACTAGAATCCTGTTCAAGAGGTCTTGCCTGTGCCTGTGACTTCAGTGTTTCCCCTGTGATTTTTTACAAGCTTCAGGTCTTGTACCTAGTTCTTTGATCCATTTTGAATTGACCTTTGTATAAGGTGAGACATAAGGATCTAGTTTCAATTTTCTACATATGACTATCCAGTTTTTCTACCACTATTTGTTAAAGATGCCATCTTTTCTTTAGTGTATGTTTTTTTTTGTGGGGGGGGGGGCCCTTTGTCAAGAATCAAATGCACTTGTATGGATTTGTTTCTGCATCTTCCATTCTATTTCACTGGACTATATGTCTATGTTTGTGCCAATACCATACTATTTTTGATACTACAGCTTTGTAGTATAATTTAAAATTGAGGTATTATGATGTCTACAGCCTTGTTCTTTTTTTTCTCCCAGGATTACTTTAGCCATTCTGGATCTTTTGCGCTTCCACATCAATTTCAGAACTTTTTTTCTAGTTTTGTAAAGAATGTCATTGGAACTTTGAAGAGGATTGCACTGAACCTTTAGATTGCTTTGAGTACTGTGATCATGCTAACAATACTAATTCTGCCAATCCATAAATGTGAGAGATCTTTCTTTTAGTGCCTTACTCAATTATTTTAATTTTTAAAAATAATTTTCATTGTTGATTCTATTGCTTTATTGTGATGCCTAAAATTTCAAGTACTGTATTGACAAGGTGTGGTGAGAGTGGACATCCTTGTCTCTGTCCTGATTTAGAGGAAACACTTTCAGTTTCCCCTGTTCGGTATTATGTTGTCTCATTATGTTTTATTTTTGCCTTTTCTTGATAATTAAAACTACTGAACAAATATCAGGTGCTTATTTGTTATTCATATATCTTATTCAGGGAGGTATATGTTCATCTCTTTCATTCATTTTTAAATTGATTTTTTTCAGTATAGTATTTTGAAAGTCCTTTTTGTCATCTAGATATGAGTTATTTAACAGATATATATATATATATATATATATATATATATATATATATATATATATTTTGAGACAGGGTCTCAGTCTGTAGCCCAGGCTGCTCCTAAACTCACTATGTAGCCCAGACTAGTCTTGGGCTCACGACAATCCTCCTACTTCAGCCTCCCAAATGTTGGGATTACAGGCATGTGCCACCATGCCTGCTCATGTGGTGCTGGGGAATCGAACTCAGGGTCTTGGGCTTGCAAGGCAAGCACTTTACCCACTGTGTCATTCCTCCAGCTCCTATCAGATATATTCTTTGCAGCTATTTATCCCAGTCTTCAGACAGTGTTTTCATCATCTTAATACTGTCCCTCAAGGAGTAGAAGTCTAATTTTGGTGAAATTCAATTTCTATATATTTTTCTTTCATGAATCGTGCCTTCGGTGTTATACTAAGAAACTTTGCTTTAGACAAGACTGTTGAGAGGCTGAGGCAAGAGGATTGCTGTGATTTGAGGCCAGCTTCGGCTATGTAAGTGAGCCTGCACTACAGAGCAAGACCTTCTCAAAAAATTTCTCATTTGTAAGTTTTAACTTTTATATTTATTATATAGGTCTATGGTCCATTTTGAGTTAATTTTTGAGGTATGTATCAAAGTTAATTTTATTTTCATGCAGATATGTAGTTTAACAGTACCACTTATTGAAAAACCCTGTTTTTCCTTCTCTTGTCTTTGTACCTTTGTTGAAAATCAGCTGTTCATTTTTGCACACCGTATCCTGTCCTACCTATCTGTTTACCTCTACACAACTACCACATAGCCTTAGTGACCACAGGGTTGTGCTAAGTCTTCACTTGACTTAGTATTTGCCTTTCAACTTTGTTCTTTCTCAGAGTGCTGTTGGCTATCCCATTTCCTTTGCATTTCCACATGAGTTTCAGAAGGGGATTGATGCGTTGATGGGTTGATGAGAAGGCCTGCTGGGCTTTTGACTGAGACTTCATCAAAGAAGGAGGAGCCCTTCTGAGATACATTTTCACAGGTACCACAGGGACCAGCTTCAGTATTTACTGGCCATCCCCGAGGAGCTAATCCTTCGCTGGCACTTTGGGACCATCTCACAGTGAGTATGACTCGCTCAACCATGGTGGAACATAGCCAGTCTCTCATCCTTGTGCCTTGTCCACACTCATGTTAACGTGGCCTTACATCTCTGCACAGGAGTGCGAAGCCATCTTCAGCTCATGAGCTGCTCATTTACTAGACACGTAAGATCACCTGTATTAACTACTTTCCTGTTGCCGTGATAAAATACCCAATACCTACAATTTGAAGCAGGGATCCCCAACCTCTGAGATGGAGCTTTGCTCCCTGCTCGACTCCTGCTGCCACTCACCTGGTCAATGCTACCTCCAACAACCTACTGCATGTAACAAGTACCAGCCTCCCCCACACCTACCAGTGTCCTCGGGAGAATAGTCTTCAACTAAATGGTCCCTGGCGTCAGAAAGGTTGAGTACCACTGACTTAAAGGATTAGAAGCTTATTTTGGCTCACAGACTATGAGAGTATTCAATCCATAGTCGGCTAGTTCCAAGACTCAAAAGGCATGGCAGAGCTGTTCCCACATGGGAACAGAGAGAGAAGGGAGGCACGGGGGAAGAATATGCCCTTCGAGGTCACACTTCCAGTGACCTACCTCCCACCAGGCCCACCTCCTGACAGCACAGTCAGCTGCTGAATTTGTCATGGACAAACCCACTGATACTGCATGACCCAGTCACCATCCAAACACATAAGACTTTGGGGGAATATATTAGATCTACACCGCAAGACCCCTCTGTCCCCACTTCACACATCAGGGCCCTGATCGGTCCTTTACCAAAATACACAAGCCTAATACCTCTTATCTATAGTTTTCTGCAAGAAAAACTCCACTAAAAACATCAACCATGCTCACCTTAGCCTGTCTCACTTACTGTGCTCTCCAATGAACGTGCTATTTTATCTTTATAAGCAGAAATCTTCATCATGACTGTATGCACAGGACAGGACTCTAGGGTGATTCGTTGATTGATTGATTTACCACAATTAAGTTCTCTGAAGTAAATTCACCTTTCACACATTCCTAGATTGGGGTGCAAACAGATCTCTCCACAGGGAGACTGAGTCATAGCTATCAGGGCCATTGTTTTTGAAGACACAATGCCTTTTCCTTCCTGTCTACAAATGGACTTGCTCTCAAAAATAACATATACCTTATATATTTACATCTCATTCTGTATAAAGATAATTAAATCTAACTAGTAGACTTACTTTCATGGTAATAAAAGTAACTTTAAAATTACTTCCTGTGGGGCTGGAGGAACGGCTCGGAGAGCAAGGCGTTTGTGCTGAGTGCCCAAGTTTGATTCCCCAGCACCACATAAGCTGGGCATGGTGGCACATGCCTGTAACCCCAGCACAGGGAGGCTGAGGCAGGAGGATTGCCATGAGTCCAAGGCCATGAGTCACATTCCATAGTGAATTCAGGATCAGCCTTGGCTACAGAGTGAGACCCTGTCTCAAGTAAAGTAAAATAAAATAACTTCCTTTGTCTTCAAGCCAATGACTAGGATATATTTAGGAAAGTGAGAGTTAGGCTTCTTGCTCTTGGAAAATGGAATTACAAATACATATGAGGGAAAACTAAAATGGACCCTGTAGTAATAGAATTGGAGGCACCACTATAAACTTACGTGTTTATATGGATAAATGTAGATCCATTTATATATGCACATGCATATACACACACATGCGAGCACACTCAAACACATGCACACATATGAGCATGCTCACACACATTCCTTATATCTATCTGCTGATAGAGCTGACAGCAAAGGCTCAGCAGAGAGGACAAGCACACAGAGCTGGAGTCTTGGTTCTCTGCTGAGAGGAACCGAGGCTCTTTGGAAAAATGGCCAACCGGATGGCCAGAAATGAGAGGTACAAAATGACTCTAAAACATATTAAATAAGGCAGTCATGCAAGGACTGATGGAGAAAGAGTCAAAGAAAGCAGGACCAACTTGAAGGAATTGCCAATGGCCAAGTGTGGGGGTAATTTGAGCATAAAAATACACAGTTATTGAGCGGAAGTTGGTTGACATGGAACTCATGACAAACTAATTGAAAATGAGCTAAGTATGGTGGTACATACTTACAATCCCAGCTACAGGAGACCGAGGCAAAACCTGTCTTAAAATAACAAAACCAAAAATTCAAAAGGGCGCAGGATATAGCCTAGAATAGCATTCCGGAGCCCTGGGTTCAATGTTCAGTACAAAAAGAAAAAAAAAATGGAGAAAGAAAGACAAAAAAGGAAACAATGATCTGGGCTGGGGCGGTAGCTCAGTGGTGGGGTGCATACTGAGTTTGAGCCCCATCACTGGAAAACAGAACATAAAAAACATGCTAAATTAACAATGTCTTATTCATTTTTTGTTGCCATGACATAATATCTAACGCTCATAATTTCATAACTTAAGGGAAGAAAGGTTTATTTTAGCTTACAGTTCAGCAGTCTCTGTCCATTCACGATTGGCTGGTAATGATGGAGGTACAAGGTGGAGAAAGGCCTGGTAGAGGACAGCTTCTCATCTCATTAAGGCCAAGAAGCAAGTGAAGAGCAGAGCTGGCAAGGGAGATACATCTCTCCAGGCCACATCCTCAGTGATCCAGTCCTTTTTACAAGTCCTTATCTTTTAACAGCACATGAAGCTATCAGATTAAAACCACTGATGTAAATAATCTTCATGATCCAGCTCCCTTCCACATTAACGAGGCTTGTGAGGGGCATTCCAGATTCAAACCATAACATTCTGCCCCTGGTTCCCAAAAGACACATGTTACTTCACTGTGCAAAATACATTTAGTCCATCCCTAAGAGTCATGAAAGTCTTAATAGTTCCAAAACTGTCAAAAAGTCCAAGTCCAAAGTTTTCTCTGAGACTCAAGGCAAACTACTAGCTATAAGCTCCTACAAAAATCAGAGAAAAGTTGAACACTTGTAACATACAATGCAATGGTAAACATTCTTGTTCCAAAAGGGAGAAATAGGAGGGTAGAAAGTAATAGGACCAATGCAAGACAGAACTTCAGCAGGGTAAACACCAAATCCTGCAACTCTGCGTCCAGTACCCACGCAAATTGTGGTGAGGTGTTGACTCCAAAAGGCTTGAGCAGTCCCACCTGCATGACACTACCTGATACGAATGTGGCTTCACACTTGGAGTGACTCCACTTACAGCCTGGGGCTTTCCTCAGCAGGAGATCCACATTCCTAGTAGCTCAAATTTCCTTAGATCTCTACTGCACTTTCAGCTATACTATCACGGGTTCATGCACTGCCTTCTCAGGGACTCACTGCCTGGACTCCAAAGCCTTCTTCTGAAATTTGGGTGGAAGCCTCTGGGACCCCAGAATGTTCAGATTCTGCATGTCTGTAGAGCCAGCACCACCCAGATGATGCCAAGGTCTGCCACTGGCTGAAGCAATGGTCAGGTCCCCTTGACTATGGCCTCAGAGGAGTCTGAGTTCTTAGATGACTGGACTCTTAAGAATTCATCTCTTAGGTAGCCCTGTAGGATGTCCTGAAGGTCTCTTTTCAAAGCAGTCTTTTAAGGCTTTGATCCTGCAAAGGGTAGAGTCTCGCTTATTCCTGAGATGCCTTCAATGTATCTTTCTTATTGTCCTGATACAAAATACTTGGCTTCTTTTTCATGCGAATCCTTTCAGCAACCATGCCATCATTTGCCACAACTTTGTAAGCACTTTCTGGCAAAAAAGAAAAAAAACCTGGAAACTTTTTACATTCTTTCGCTTTGCCATTTTTTTCCTGATTTTTGATTGCAGAGTTGGCTAAAAGCAGCAAGTATATCCTGAATAGCCTGCCCACTGGCCTGCCTTGAAATTTCCTCCACTACATTAATTACTCTACCACTAATAATCTCTGTTTTAGGCAAAGTCTCAGGACATGTGCAAAATGTACACACACTTTGCCAAAGGGTAACCCACGTGACTTCTAGACCACTGCCAAGAGTCCTTCTTCACATTTGAAACCTCTTGATCCTAGCCTTCATGATCTGCTCTTTTATTACCATTCTTACCGTTCTTATCTTAGGAGCTCCAACCAAAGTCTTCCACCAAGCTCAGCTTATAGCATTCTATGACTTCTCCAGCCAGAATTTCCATACCTTCCCAAACTCTTCCTGCAAATTAGTTCCAAAGGCTTCTAAACTACTGATCACTAGTTACAGCAACACCCCAACTCCTGATACCAATTTCAAGTCTTTTTGTTTCTGGGACATATTACTTGACACCCACACTGAAGAGAAGAAGCTCAAAGTTCAGAGGCCTCAGTACATTGAAGGTCAGTGGTAGAAAGGCATGGTGGAAGGCCTAGCTAGAGAAAGGATGCTCATAGCATAGCAAGAGAGAAATCAGTGTATGAGCTTAGAAAAGCTGGGATCAAGAATATGCCCATCCAAGCCATGCTCCAGTTACCTGCCCCTTTTGACAAGGCTCTACCTCTTAACAGCACATGACATCATCAATAAATTAATCCACTGATTCAATTAACCCCCCATAATCCAATCACGTTCCAAATCCATACGGCTTTCAGGGGACAAGCCATAACAAAACCTAACTAATAGCAGCAACTGGAAGCCATTTCCTATTTGAGGCAGTACTTTTAATGCTACAATTAACAGTGCCCTTTTCCCAAACTGCAGGAGACCCAGTATTTCAAGTATGCACAAGGGCAGCCAAGTTGCCAGGAATGTCACAGTAGCTGGTCAGATTTCCTCCTGGTACCCAGACACCTATGTCAATTCTAATCACGTTTTTTTTTTTTTTTTTTTTTTTTTTTGTTATACAGAGGACTGAGCCCATGACCTTCATTCTGAGCTCTATCCCCAGACTATTTGTTTTGTTTTGTTTTGATTTCAAGACAGAGTCTCACTGCTAAGTTGCTAAGTTGGCCAAGATGGGCTTGATTTTCTGAGCTTCTTGCCTCAGCCTCCCAGAATGCTGGGATTAGAGGCCTGTGCCACTGGGCTCAGCTTCTATACACTTCTAACCCTGGCACAGTACAGGTAACCACAGTATACTTTGTAACTGTTTGAGGTATGAATCTTGATTCACAAACTCAAAGTGTATAGAAAAATCCATTTTTTTTCTTGTTTTCTTCCTGACAAACGAAATCCTCCACCCCTCTGCTTTGCTAGGCTGGGAGAAAATTACCTAGGGTTGTTCCTGAGGTTTCCTCTCCTCCCAGGCTCCACACCATCTTGTTCTGCATCTGTCTCGTCCCTATACTCTGATGTCTCTCTGTTGCCCTAATGCTGGCGGTCTCCCCTGGGATCCCCCCCCCCCCCCCCCCACTCTGCTCAGAAGCCAGCTCCTGTGACATCAGAAGGAATCCCTCCCGGTGTCCTGTGCTTGTCTCAGACTTTCCTCTTTTCATCTGTGTCTTCACAGGAGGAAAATATTCTCTCTTTTGTGACCTCTGGCTTTAGGAAAATAGATCCCAAGAGGAATAACTCCATTTTAGGCAGCATAGCCTCCAGCTCCCTCTGAGTCCTGGGATTTTTGGGGATGGGGCAGTGCAAAGGTCTTGATGACTGGTGGAATGCAGAAGGTGTGGGGATCCCGGACAGGGTCCCGTCACGTGGCGTGTATGTCAGGTGACTGGCTGTTCATACAATGCAGACAATGACTTACCCATTACTCACTACGATAAGAACCAAGAAAGGACTTGTGAGTTGGGGGGTTCGCTTTTTGTGCTGCCAGGGGTGAAACTCTGGGCCTCACGCATGCTGGGCAAGCTCTGTCACCAAGCAGCACCCCAAGCACAAGAACTTGGTCTGTTTTAGGCCCACGCAGGGAACTTGGTGGTTCCCAGAGCCTGACCTTTCTCTGAGAATCCTGATCTGGTTCCACTCTCATCATGGAGGACACTACTGCCACACCCCTGTGGGGGTCTCACCCAGTGCCTGCTCACACAGGGCCACACAGGAAGCAGCTGCCTTCTGGGGCAAATGCTGCCTTCTGCAGACGGCTGTAGCAAAGGCGACTTCTGCCTTTTTAATGTCTGCTTGTGAGTGCAGATTTCACCCTTGGAAAAATCCCTGAATTTGTCTAGCTTACTAGCAGTGGCTGTAGGGATGTGATTTTAAAGGGTTTTTCTAGACTGAGATATAATGTCTCTTTGGGCATATAAGCCTGTCTGTGCCTCTGTCTGTCTGTTCCTACATCCTGAGAATGAAAATCTCTGGTAAAATCAAAACCTGGCTAGACATATCCTGGAAGAGCTGTAGCCACGGGCCTGGAGTCTTGAATTGGAAACAACCAGACTTCTCTTCACTAACCTAGGTTTTTGTTACTCCCCCAAGAATGTTTTCCTCAATTTCAGTTGCAGTATTTCTCACTAAGGAGAAAGAGAGCGAGCAAGAGAACAGAGACAGAGGAAGCCTCTGTACTGAAAGTAAATAGTTCTGCTTTTTCTTTCCTTGCTTCATTCTCACTAGACAAACAGTAGGAGTTCATAGTGTTAAAAAATAAAGAAGAAAAGATAGGCCAATGGAAAAATTACCCATAAACCCAACACCCAGATCTGCTTCATTGGTGTGATTTCATTTATATAATTCTGTGTGCACCCTTTCGCCTTGCTTATAATCTGTCCTTGCTGGTGTCATCATGGACGGTCCTGCTTTCTTTAGGGAGCTTCCTCAGAAGAGAGCATGTTGCCTACTGGGAAGCCTGCTTGTGCTAAGTCTCTGTCCAGCTTGAACCAAGCAAGATTTAGAGCCGCTGGCCTAGGTGTCACGTGTGGTTCTTTTGCCTGGATGTTTTTGACAATATGCTTGATTGAGCCCAGAGAACAGGGGTCCAACTCAGAGTGGGCGAGGCCTCCCCTGGCTCTTCTCAGAACCTGCTGCTTTGCCTAATTTCCTGCTCTAACACTCATGCACACACATGTATACACATGTACACACATACACGAAATCCGTGCACCCAGGACCAGCCTGTGAAACACCTGTGGCATCTTGGCCACAGCAGTCAGTGGAACTAGGATCAAGACATTCCACCCCCTCCAAGCCGATGGGTTCTCCGTGCTGGGGAACATGGCACTAACACTCAGGAGTCTATGGTCTATTTCTTTCCGGAGTTTACACGGGAAACGGTAGGAAGCAGGGCCTGGACGTGCTGCATGGAGCTCTGGTGTGTGTACGCACTAGAGAAAGCTGGATTTAGACTGAGAGAGAAAGAGGGAGCACAGAGACGGAGGCAGAGGCGACACAGCGGGTCTGCTGGCTGCCTTCCCAGACTCCTTGAATTCCTTTCCTAGCACTGTTCACAAGGCTCTGCTTCTGCAAACCCACTGCTCATGTCTCGCAAATTCCGAGGCTCACCATTGGGGTGGGGGCCACCCGGCCATCAGGGAGCCGGAAGCCCCCGCCACAGCATAAACCGTTGCGTGGGCCTGTGAGAACGCCTACTCCCTTTGCTCTGAGGCCTGTTTCAGTCCACCAGCCCCTCACTAGTTCCCAGGGACACTCCCTGGGAGAACTGCCACCTAAATCCTCGGGGTTTGAAAGAGCCCACCATAGAACAGACGGGAAACCAGGAAGTCCAGGAGTATGCTAGGCCTGAGAGATGGTCACTTCCTATTTCTGGCCCCTTAAGAGGCCCAGGGCTCTTCTGCCCTGTGGTTCTGTGACCTACTTCTGAGTTATCAGCTCACTTCCTGTTTGGGTTAAATTTGAACTAGCCAGTTTCCCTTCCTTGTAACCCTAAAATCCTTCCCTCAGTCACCCAGCACGGCCTGGGGTTGGCTCAGTCACGTCTCCCACAGGCCCCAGGCTTTCACTATGAGCAATGATTTTCAATGATCAGCAACCAGGGGATGGTGTTTTCTGTAAGCTGAGGTCAGAATTAGTCAAATGCTCAGCTTTTCCTGGAAAATAGCATTTGTAGCCTTTAAGTTACCCATCCCTGCAATATTTGCCCACATATATGCTTTTTATATTTATTCCTAGGCTATTTTTGAGGAAGGGCGCTGGAAATAATAATAAATAGCTTTAACACTTATGTGAAAAACTCATATCTTTTGGTCCATTTATGCATTTGGGGGTGTTTATTGAGGATTGAGCACAGGGCCTTCACACTAAGCTACAACCCCAGGCTGCTTTTATTTTATTTTATTATTTATTTGAGTCTCGCTTTGTAGTACAGCTGGTCCTGAACTTACTGTATAGCCCAGGTTGGCCTTGAACTCATGGCAATCCTCCTGCCTCAGCCTCCTAAGTGCTGGGATTACAGATGTACACCACCACACCCAGTTAGTATGCGGTGCTCAGGGATCAAATCCAGGGCCACATACTTCCTAAGCAATGTTCTAATCACGGAGCTGTGCCCCTAACCCTTTTTGTGTTTTGAGACAAGGTAGCACTAAGTTTCCCAGGATGGGCTTGAACTTGTGATCCTCCTGCCTCAGCCTCTCAGGTGCTCAGCCACCTGCCTTAGCCTCCCGGAGTGCTGGAATTACAGCCTTGTGCTACCAGGCACTGCTCCAAATGCCTATTTACAGGAAAAAGTTCAAGCTTATATCCTGTATTGATATTTGTGCTTTTTTGCAGTGCTGGGGATTGAACTGTGGCTTTGTGCATGCAAGGTAAGTGCTGCACTGTTATATCCCCAGCCTTAGAGGAGTTGTTTCCGGTCATTTCCCCAAATCCATGAACCTCATTAGGTGTTAGTAGCTTCGACCTTAACTGTGGTGGAAAGTTACACTGCTGAGTAGACTTCCCAATGGATGAGGTGTTTTCATTGTAAAGAGTTATGATAGTACTGGGAGTTAAACACTGGGCCTCCCCTCAGAGCTCCATCTCCAGCCCCTTTTTATTGTTGATTCGAGACAGAATCTCACCAAGTTGCTACGCTGTCCAAGCTAGACTTGAATTTTAAATGTCCTGCCTCAGACTCTCAAAGTGCTGGGATTATGGGTCTACACCATCATGCATGGTTAAGATGTTGATCTATTAATGTTATTTTTAAAGTTGTTTGTGTTCTGTTTTCACTGGCTTCATACTTGTTTAATCCTTTGCCACACTGGCCTTGCATCTTTGTAAACCCAGAAGGTGGCGGCCACCCTCTCCGACTGCCACCTTCTTCCAGCCAAGCCCATCTCTGTTCTCCTAGTCCAGCTTCGGGCCATGGAGATATTTTTCCTCCGTGCAGCTTATGAGGCAGAAGAACTGATTACACCTTTTATTAAAATGATTAAAATCCTTAAAGACACAATATTTTAGTGGCTGAAAATATTCCCTTGTAGTTGTGTGTGTGTGTATGTTATGGTTTGGATCTGTGATGTCCCCCAAAAATCTCATATATTTGGATGTTGCGGTTTACCTATGGAACCATGTACTGTTAGGAGATGGGGGCCTGGTCTGGAGGGAAGGATTATGCGTGAGTGGAGGATTATAGGTGTGTGGTGGTGGAAGGCAGGTGTGTGGCAAACTATAGATTACAGTCATGTGGATTAGATTATAGATGACAGGTGTGTGGTGGACTATGGATTATAGGTGTGGTGGGCAGAACCTGGAACGGGCAGAACACTGATGTTAGGTCTGGAAGGGGTGGGTCACTGGGATGGGACTTGGAAGGGTTTATGCTACTTCCTCTCTTTCTTTGGGGACTTGGCTTCTTGTGTGCAATGCCGTGAGGAGCTGCCCCCCCCCCCCCCACCATGTGCACCCACTGTTGCTGGCTGCCCATGAATTGACTGTAAGCCTCTGAAACTGTGAGCTGAAATGAAACTTTTTCTCCCCTAATTTGTGAATGTTGGGTGTTTTGTCACAGCAACTGTGGGACCCTGACTAGGCTCCAGATAATGGAATGCAGAAGGCCTCTCAGACCCTGATAATCTTGTCTGGAGACTGACAGGAGTGGAGCCCCACCCTTTTATCCCAGGCCCAGGAAGGCTACAGCTCAGGTTTCACTCTACTCAAATCCCCAATTTTCCTCTACCCCAAAACCCTTATCAGAAATCACGTGATCAGGTTTCAAGAGACCCACCACACAAATCAGGGGACTTTCAGACCCAAAACTTCCTCCAATCAGTGAATGACCCTTGCCCTGGTACCCTGGGCAACCCTCCTCCCTTCAACTGCTTATAAGCCTGGCCCCATGGACAATAAACGAGCTGTTAACACTGATTCAGACTCCCGGATGCTAATCTGTCATACTCATGACCTCTTGAGACCCTGCTCCCTGAGACTCAACTGATTCCTGACAGCCGGTGGTCAATGGCAGCCAGGAACCCCAGAGACCCCAACAAGCAACAACAACAAAAAATAACTAAGACAATGTGTGTGTGTGTGTGTGGGGGGGGTACTGTGGATTGAACCTAGGGCCTTCACACTGAGGTACTTCCACAGGACAGACCCACCTTAGAATCTCTCTAAATTGCCCATATTAGGCTGGAACTTGTGATCCTCCTACCCAAGTGCTGGGACAAAAGTCATGGGACACTTATCTGGCTTCATTGTAGTATTTTTTTTTTTGTCCCAAATTATTTTTTTACTACATATTTGTGATCTACCATAATTACGTTCAGCTTGGGGAACTGGTGCATGTACATATTGCATCTTAATCAATTCCTACAACTGGGTATTGAGGCTCTTTCCAAATATTCATCATCCCCCAAAATTACATACTCAGAAAAATGGGCTGCAAGAAAGGAAGCTCGGGGTCCAGCTTCTGTTGCCGCTACTCACCCTCGTGGTGATTCTGGACCAGGCACTGCACCTCTCTGGCCTTCAATTTTCTCCCTTATAAAATAAACACCGTATTACTCACCTCTTCCACTTGTTACGATCAGAAACAGTTACACAATCCATTAACACCACAGCAATCCACATAGCACTTTCACAAAGGGGAGATGATATATTTTTGTACCTAGCAGTATTTTCAGGTATTTTATTTTAGGTGGTAAAATTTTGGAGGTGAGGATGACTGATTTAAAGGATAAAATTTTTACGATTTATTTTCAGTACTGAACATTGAACCCAGGGTCTTTACACTGAACTAGCTTTATGCAACAACTGGGTATTGTTCCCCAACCCCCACTTTTTACTTTTTTATTTTTATTTATTTATTTTTGAGACAAGATCTCACTTTGTAGTTCAGCTTGGTCCTGAACTCACTATGTAGCCCAGGCTGTCCTTGAACTCACAGCAAATCTCTTGCCTCAGCCTAAGTGCTGGGATAACAGCGTGTGCCACCATGCCTGGCTTCCCTTTTATATTTTGAGACAAGGTCTCATTAAGTCACTAAATAGCTCAGCAGACTGGGTTTGTATTTATAATCCTCCTGCTTCAGCCTCTCAAAGAGCTGGGTTACATTCTTAATACAAACTCAGTAGAAGTTATTAATGACTCCTGTTTTTCTCCCCCAAAAGAAGAAAAAAAGGCTCAAAGAAGGTAAGCAGTTCATCTAAGGGTTTGTTGCTCCTAAATGATAGAAATCAGATTAAACTCACATTTTCTGCCGTTTGGTCTGAAGCAATTTTTACTAAATGTTACAAACCAAAAATCCTAACCTTAATAGTGTAATAAATGGAGTTAAAGTCCTTTGGGAAAATCAACTTTGCATAAAATTCTTGTTTTAGTCCATTTTCTGCTGCTATAACAGAGTTTCATATACTGTGTAATTTATTTTAAAAAGTATGCCTCAAAGTTCCATAAGTTGGGAAGTCCAAGTGGCATCTTGCTACCTCATCACACGAGGGGCACCACGTGGCCAGAGCGAGGGAGCGTGTGCACTCGGGACTGTCTTCTTATAAAGCCATTAATGCCGTCACGGGGCCCCACCCTCATGACCTCACCCGAGTCACACCCCAAAGGCCCTACCTCCAAATACCATCAATGAGTGCCCAGCACACAGACCCTGGGGGACACATTCAAACCACAGTGCTTCCTTTGTAACATGGTTTTGTTCTCACTTCTGCCTTCAGTAGACTATGAACATACAATGCAGAAAGGGGTGGGGACTCTGGAGGTCTGGGATCCCTCCCCATCCTGTCACCTGCACTTCCCGTTACCTTGGCAGAAACCTCAGCTGGCCTGTGCCACAGTTCGTTTGTTCATAAAGTGAGAAGTGTGGGTGAGACCTGCGTCCCTTCTTGTGTGAAGTCCATCCCCAGGGAGGGACCCGGGCGATTCTGAGAGTCAGGACCGGGATTGTCCTCTAGAGGACCTCAACTGCACATCATGCCACGGCTGAGGGACCCGGTGCAAACTCAAGATTTTATCAAATGCCCCAAGTGCTCAGGTGGATTGTCCTATTAGTCAGGTGTTTTCCAACCCCAGCCCACCACATAATTGTCCTTGATTTTTAAAAATGTTATAATGAAAAAAAATTTAAAGGAAGTTTTAGTATCTATATATGTATGTAAACTATGTTATACATATTGATATGTAACCCAGGACAGTGCCTTTTCCCTTAAAAAATGGCAAAAAAACAAAAACACAAGGGTAACAGGTTGGACACGCCTACCATTAGTGTTTATTAGAAGGTGCTGTTGAGAATTTGAAACTAAATCTACTTAAGAGATTTTTTGTGTAAGAAAAACATCTATTTGTATGGTAAAGACTGGAAGGTAATAGAAAAACACGATCACTTGATTTAGGGAGATGGCATAAGAGTAAAAATTTTAAATTAAAAAATAATTTTAAATGTGTGTAGCCTGGAACTGGAGGAATAGCTCAGCAGTTAAAGCACTTGCCCAGCAAGCTCAAGGCTAGGGTTCGATTCCCACATAAGTCAAATGCAGTGGTGCACACCTGTAACCCTAGCAGTTGGGATGCTGAAGCAGGAGGATTGCCATGGGCTTGAGGCCAGCGTGGGCTCCATAGTGATTTCAGGACCAGCCTGGACTGTAGAGTGAGACCCTGCCTAAAAAAAAATGTATATATTCTGTGTGCAGTAGGCCAAAAACTGGCTTAGAGCTTCTGATTATCCTGCCTCAGCCTCCTGAGTGCTGGTAGTGTGTGCTACTATGTCTGGTTTAGAGTACTTTGGTAATACTCTGGTTTAGAGTATTACAGTTATTCAGAACTGAGACAGGAGGATTGTAAGTTTGAGGCCAGCCAGGGCAATATTTTTTTTTTTTTTGAGACAGTCTTGCTCTCTAGTCCAGACTGTCCCTGAAATCACTAGGTAACCCAGGCTGGCCTCAGACTCATGGCAATCCTCCTGCCTCAGCCTCCTGAGTGCTGGGATTTCAGGCATGCACCATCACACCCAGTTTATGTGGTGCTGGGGGATCAAAGCCAGGGCCTTGCACTTGCTAGGCAAGCGCTCTAAGTGCTGAGTTATACCTCTAGCCCCTCAAAACAACATTTTTAAGAAGGCTGGGCATGCAGCTTAGAAGAGGTAGAACACTTGCCTAGCATCACGAGGCTCTGAATTTAATCCCCAGCCTCACAATTTTTTTTTCAGTTATCCTTACTGTTGTGCGTACAGTAACAACATTATCCTCAGCACCACACTTCTTAAAAAGCTGCTGGTGAATCTTGGCGTTGAAAACTTCTCTTGGAAACTTTAAGAGTAAAGTCTTATTCTTTTCCAAAAAAATATTTTCAAGATTTAGTTTGAGTCAGAGTAAATAAACATAATCAATGTGAACAGCTTGCAGGTGTGTGTGTGTGGGGGGGGGGGCGGTGCTCTGAAATTGGCCAGAATTCACCACTGGGCAGATGTCTGCATGCAGCATGGTTAATAATTTACTACACAAACAAGCTTTGAGATTTCGTGGCAGGGCATTGTCTGAGCCCCGTGTCAGGGTGGGCGACCTCCTTGCTCCAGCACTTTTTTTTCCTACCCTAATCCCACTCTGCATCCAATTAAAATACAGAGGCCTGGGTCACAGCTGTCCCTCTGACATTCGCCAGTCTGTCGGAAAGCACAGGGTAGCTCCCAGAGCTGGGTAGCTCACTGAGCCACCACGGTGATTCCATCCACAGTGATTCTGCCCTCCCCTACACAGGAGTACTGGCCAATGTCTGAGATACTGTTTGTTGTCATAAGCAAGAGAGATGTTTGCTAGTGGCATCTAGGAGGTAGAGGCCAGAGGTCCTGTTCAGAGCCTACAGTTCACACACAAGTCTGCCACAATAAGGAAGTATACAAGCCAAGCCTGGCGACAGAGGGGCATGTCCTGCAGCTCTGCCCCAGTGGCATCACAGCTCCTAGAAAGTGGCCCCCTGCCTGGGCTTTGCCTGGGCATCTGATCCACAGGTGCTCATAACAACTTAGGCTTTGCTCCTACCGGTGCTGTGACAGACATTCCTGAACTCACGGACTTCATGCCAACCCTGTCTCTGGAAAGCCTGTCTCACTGTAGCAGGCTTCCCGCAAAACCAGTTTCTCAGGCTTGCCAGGACGAGAGTCCTGTTTGCCCAGCCTGAGCTTTCAAATCTCTTCCTTGATGACATGAACTTCAAGGTGCTCCAGGACGCTGGACAAGGAGGGAAGGAGTAGGTAAAGGGGAAGTGGGCAGGAGGCCTCTGTAGAGCAAGAAGATTCTCGAAGAGTCGCGTCAGAATGAGGAAGTGCAACTGAAACAGCCTGAACGCCAGCCAGAGAATGAGGGAGGGACATGCAGCACTCAGGCCAGGAGAAAGTGGCTCTGCTGAGGCCGGAGAGGAAGAGGGTTCATGGACAGGGGAGACCCTGTGTCTCTCAACAGCAGAGAATGGGTGCTTCTTAGCCCACTGTGGCTTGGCAGAAGTCTTTCTCCCAGCAACCAGCTTCTTTTATTTTGTATTCACCACGCAGTCCTGACGCCAGTGTGTTTCTCTGAGGGTGTGGTTTTTGGTTGACCTGCTACAATGAAGAAGATCTGGCTGCCTTCACTGTAAATTAAAAGGCGGACACCACGGTTCGGTTGAGATCAGCCCAGGAAAGGGGTCTGCTCACCTGTGAGTGAGGCCGGCTGCGGGAACTGGAAGGATAAGGTCCTGCCAACGGAACCGGTGGCCTCTGGCAACCTCCGTGACAAGAAGATGAGGGGCCACGCTGCTTCTGCCGGGAGTCTCTCAGAAACAGGATATTACAGATGATTTTCAGCATGCGTGGCCCTGGCACACAGACTCCCTCCAGCTGAGACCCTGGCCACTCCTTAGTGGTTGACAATAGGGATAGGGTTAAGAGACTAAGGCTTAGAACTGCCTGATTTTCTTTCCCTCCAGGAAAGGATTTTTTTCCTCCCATCTGCCCTCCTGAGGACATAATCATCTCATTAATTAAGAGGGACAATAAGGTGCTAGGCAGGGAAAAGAGACAGCCTTCTAAGCCATAGGGGCGGGCCAAGGAGAGGAGCCTGAGAGTACTGGTGGACATGAAAGATTTTTTTTCCCAGAGCAATGGAGACCAAAGGGATTTTTTTTTTTTTTTTGAGACAGGGTCTTGCTGTATAGTGCAAGCTGGCCTCAAAATCACAGCAATCTTCCTGCCTTAGCCTCCTGAGTCCTGAGGTTACAGGTATGGGCTACTGCACCAGGCTAATGTTGACGTGGTGCTTGGGGACAGAACACAGAGCCTTGTGCATGATAGGCAAGTGCTGTAACCACGGAGCTATGCCACTGGCCCCTAAAAGAGATTGCTAAAAGCAGAACGTCTCGAGCAATTATCAAGTCCAGTGTGGTCAACAAGATGCAGACCAGGCTCCTAGGGCACAGAATCCCAGGGCTCTGCACAAGAGCTCCTCTTTAGCCTTTATGCCCTTGGCACTTGCCTCACTCTACTCCATCTCCTAGTGGTTTGGACCTTCTTCTCCCGGGTGCTCCAACCTCGGGCTTCTGAAATTTCTATAGCTTTAAATCTTCTGCTCCAGACTTTGCCTTTGCCTGCTACATTGAGCCTGCTCAGATCCTGCATCCGGTTCTCCCACTTGACCTAATCAAATTCTGATTGCCTCAGGAAGATGGAATCAACTTAAAGTTTCTTCCAGAAGAAACAACCACATGTCCTCTTGATTGAAACTGGATTTCTTCCACTAGATCTCATACCCTTTTATAGGGTATCAACAAAACCAGAGAAAGAGTCTAGGCTGGTTTATCTGAAAAACTAGAGAAAAAGTTCAAGCTGGTTTTTCTGGAAAGTCAGAGAAAGAGTTGAAGCTGGCTTGCCACACTGTGCCAAGTGATGACTCAGACAAAAAGAAGCACCGTGAAGGCCCAAGTGTAGTTATGGAACAGCCAAGGAAGATGATTATGGCAAAAAAAAAAAATGTTTCCATGAAATAGGGTCAGAAAGTCTAGGATGCCAGGGTTACAGCTCTGCATGGGAATCCTGACCAAAGACCTTTCTACCAGAGGCATCTAGTGTGGTGTCAGTGTCTTGGGCCTTCTGCTGACTCAGAACACTTGGGGCTAGAGCCAGGAATTTGAACTTGAAGGGAGTTTTCCAGGTGATTCTTCTGAGACAGAAAATGAGAACCATCATGCAAAGAATTGCGCAGGAAATCCTATTGCGGGAGAGATCTGTTGTGCTGGATTCAGGGGGATCATTGAAGGATTTTTCTTGTGTCATTTCCACTACTGTTATTTTAACCTTACAAATAAAAATCAGGAACTGTGCCATTAGAATTAAAAATAAAAACAGAAAAGCAAAAATTAAAACAAAATATCAAAAATTTAAAGACATATAAGTCCCAAGGAGGAAAGATGACTTGGATAAAAAGAATGTAGGGACCAGGACACAGGAAGGCGGTCAATGAATGGTCCAGCTGAGACCAGGGAAAGACTTGACCTTTGTGCCAAGACTTAGGACATCTGAGTTCAGTGGTAGCTCTGGGTTGCTAGCGGTAAACATCAATATATTGTTTATTTGCGATCTTGTGCTGCTGTCTGACTTTGGCCATGACCTCGTTAAGCCTTTTCTAGGTGCCAGCCTGTGATTTTAGTGCTTCCCATAGCACACAATCAAAACAGAAACTCTTTGAAGTAGATGCTATTATTATCCTAATCATTTGATCCAGGAATTGATTAGCAGAGAGGTTGAGTATCTTGCCCAATAGCGTTTAGCTGGGAATTGGCAGAGCTGGGAAACGAGCACACAGTGCTTGGCAAAGCGCAGAACCTCAGCCATGTCAGGAAGCTCCAGGTCTCTGTTTAAAGTGGCAGTCATTGCTTTCATCTGAAGGAACCCTTTAGAGTCTTCCTGGTGGTCTCACACACTGCACTCTGAATTCCCAAAGGGCCTCTGTCTCTGAGGTCAGCACAACCCCATGCAGAAGTCCAGAGCCGGATCTACTGGGAATACACTATTCCCAGTGGAACAAGTGTTGGCATGGACAAGGGAACCCAGAAGAGGCCAGCATCCTCAAGTGACATCTGCCTTGTGACTCAGAGGTGTTACCTGACTGTTGAGCTCCAGGAACTGGCTCCTGAGCCAGATCTCGGGTTTCCGCCTCAGTAGATCTGGCTAAAGTCCTGGGCCTGCCACCTGCTGGCGGAGGGATAGCCTGCAGCTCCGTTAAGCTGCCCTGGCTGCTTGGGACACGGACAAAGCCCCATGGGTGGTTCTAATGTTTGCCTGTCACGGGAACTTCCAGTTGCTCTCCTGAGCTCTTCACTCCTCGGATGTAGGATGGGGACAGCTGTTCATGACCAATACTTACTTTTGAGCACCTATTAGGCATTTTCTCATTTTGCCATCAGAAAAAGTACTATAAATCTGTACAATTTATCCCCCGTATTATAGTTAGTCCATGCTTAGGGGCAGAACCAAGATCTGAATCCACCTTCTGACCCATGGTCCTCCTTCCTACTGTTTCAGGTCACTGTCAGGAGAATTTTCCTACTGGCTCTTTCTGAAAATGAACCAAGACGCTCCAAGTGCAATGCTGGCAGGTGGGTCAGTAGACATTTAAAAGTTCATTATTAGCTTGAAATGAGAATTTATTCTAACCTATGTCTTTTCAGGTATCCTGAAGTTGTTTTTCCAGGATCATCAGGTACTAAAACAAACAAACAAACAAACAAACAAACAAACAAACAAAAAAGCAAAGCCAAGACCATACCTCCATTCCTGTGTTTCCCAATCAGCCTACATCAGAAGTTTCTTTGGAGTCTCGGCAACATGGTCTTTGCGCTGGAGCAGTAGACAAGGTTTCCCGTGGGGCACGCGGGCTTTAAAGTGGTGGTGATGGATTGCAGCTGGTGCCAGACTGCCTTTGTCTTCTTGAAGCCTCTGTTGCAGGAAATCTTTGCTGCCCGTTGGTATCTGGGCAACCTGCTGCTGCTCTCCTGAAATCCCAGGACTTAGTGTCAGTGACTATCAGCCCTGGGGCTTCTTGGGGTGACAGTCTGGATCACAAGTAAGTGAATGAAGGTGCTTCAGTTACTTTTTCATCACTGCGATTCAATACTCAGACATCCACAACTTAGGGAGAAAAGATTAATTGCAGCTTACCAGTTCAAAAGGTCTCAATCCATTTAAGAGTGGGTGGCTGGAAGATGGTGGAGTCACTTGGCAGGGATGGAGCCTGGCCTGGGGTCAGAGCCGGAGCTCCAGAGACAGAGATCCTCACAGCATGGTGGAACAGAGAGGGCTGGGAGGAGGGGCAGAGCCAGCACAGTCCCTCCAGGTCAAGCCCCAAGCTCCTGCTCCTTCCAGCCAGGTCCCACCTCCCAACCCTACACAGTATCCATAGAAACATGAGGCTTTTGGGGGACGCTCCAGATCCAAACCAAGACAGAAGGGTATTGCGCGTTTTTAAGTGCTTTCTTGACGTCTCATCCACTTTCCTCACCAATACTGGAATCACCTGGAAACAGTAAAGTTCCAGCCACTGCAGCCTGGCTTACTAGAATTTCGGCACTGGTGCAGCTGTGGGAGGGCCCAGCAGGTGTGTTTCCAACTAACTCTCAAATGCTGCTAATGCCTAAGTTGAGAGCACACTTTGCAACCACGGGCCTAGAAAAATATTTGTTACTGTCACCTGAGCCTTCTGAGACTGTCTCCAGGGAGCCCCTGAAGCCACCACAGGCCTAGACTTCTTCCCTTTGGTTACCTCAGAGGAATAGAAGAACAGGAGGAGAAGTAGGAACTAGTGAGTTTTGGCAGGTCCGGGATCAGGAGTCTAGGAGTTCCAGGAGGGTCAGGTGATCTCTGAGGCTGGGCAGGAGTAGTTTAGATGGGTGGGAACATCTAGCTTGCAAAATCACTTGATCGGGCCTGGAGAAGGACTCACCAAAGAGAAGCAGCTAAGGTGAGTTAATTAAACGTCTTCCCAAATAGAGCAGGCTATTTTTTTTAAGCTGATAATTTTGTCTGACCCATGGATGATGTCATGAATATCCAAATGGTCCCTTGGCAGAAACAGGGTCCCCCACAGCAGTTGTACACACTAGCAGTGAATATCAAGTCCAGGGAGAAATGCCAGGTTCTAGAGCTAAGAATATCTTCAGTATAACATGTTAGATGCGATGGCGCATGCCTGTAATCCCAGGTACTGGGAGACTGAGGCAGGAGGATTGCAAATTTGGGGCAAACAAGGGCCAAGATGTAGCTCAGAATCCTCTGGCTTCAATCTCAAGTACTTAAGAAAAATAACAGTAGACAAGGTTGAGAGATGATAGAATTTGGATCTCACAAGTGGGAAGCAGGATGCTTCCTCAGACAAAAGGCGTTCGTATCCTGGATATTTTACACTCCCAGGTACAAAGGCAGTAGAGAAGAACCAGTGAGAAATCACTAAAGCCCAGGAAAGAGTGGGAAGACTCCAGGCCATTCGGACTGGGGATCCTGGGAGGCCATCTTGGCAAAGTGTTGGCAAGTTTCCAGCGTTGGACATAGAGAATCTAAAAATAAATTCTTATTTGATGTTTACTGAGGCAAAGGACTGACCTTGAGAAACTCTTTGGGTATAAAGTATCTGATGTCGATGGCCTTTGGGTGCAGTTAGCACCCAGGTCTCTGTCCAGCTGCTTCCCAGGGGGCCACAGTGTTGTACCTGACGCTTCTGTCCCAACCCTGGAAGCATCACTTCCATCCATTTTGAAATCGCACCACATTCTCGTGCAGTGTGATTGCAATGGGGCAGCGGAGGGCAGGCGCAGTTACTGTGCTCCCTGTAGGAAGCCAGGATGTCCTCACAGAGCCCAGCCTCTCCCAAGCTCTCCCATTAAGCATCCTGGCTTCCTTGGGCATTACCAGAGTAAATGAGGACACTCTGTTTTAAATGAGAAAAGAAAATGACCTTGCCTAAGAGGATTTTTTTATATGTAAAGAAAGAACTGTACCCTGACTCATCATCACAGAAAAGCATTTTCAATGAACTGCTCTTAAGCAGGTAAATTGTTTTCATCAGAGCATCTTCATTTCATTAGGCTAAGGCTGCGCTCTGAAACTCCCTGGAAGCCAGGTCAGAGGAGGCCCATGTTCTTCTCTCTGAGCCTCTAATGAAAAGAACACCAGGACCCGAGTGTTTGGCATCCACGATTAGCAAGCTCGCTGTAGCTTTGTCTTTCACGGGTTTTCTTCTTAATGGAGTTTTAATTGCACTGAAAACTATACTGGCTAAAATAAGGTTCAGTAATAGACAACAACGCAGTAAGATGAGTAAGCGAAAAAGTGGAACAGGCAGTGAAAAAACTCGGATGCGATGGCTGACAGTTGAAAATGAGAGAGGCTGGGACAGGCTCAGGGCGGATAATGGGTTCCAACACTGCAATTATACTAAAAGGGGCTTGGAGCATAATGGAAGCGATGGGGCACTTGGAGACTCTCGGCACTTCTCCTCTGAGAGACTTCTCGAAGCACTTCTAGCTCAAAAAAAGGTCCACAAAGAGAAATTCAGTGTTCATCGGCTTGAGTATTCACATGGTGACATTTGGGAGACTTCTTCAGGCAAGCCCACTGTGACTGTGGCCACCACCTATTGGGACAGGCCTGCAACCACTGTTGGTGTATTTCTCCGGTTGGCCCAAAGTTGGAAAGGGGATAAAAAATAAATAGAGGAACTGTCAGTTTCTACTCTGATTCTGGCTGGTGGTTAGGGTCAGTCACTAGAGGGAGGTGGCTTGGCTTCCACGGCTGGTTGATGGAGGTAGTATCTGGCTTCCTATATGTCAAAACTTAAATGTAGCAGGCTGCTTCTGGTAGGTCTGTATACTCATATGTTTGGTTGGTTTTCCTTTTTTGTGGTACTGGGATCAAGTGCAGGGCTACATCCCAGGGCGTTTTTCTCTTTTATTTCGAAACAGAGTCTCACTGTTTCTAATCTGCCCAAGCCAAGCTTGAATTTGTTGTAATCCTCCTGTCTCAGCCTTCTAGAGAGCTGGGGTAACAGTCCTGTGCCACCAGGCCTGGCTGTAAGGTCTAGTTTTAGACACTATTTTTCCACTGGGTGCTCGTTAGTCACCCTAGGTGTCCATAGGAATAGACAGGTTGGCGACCACCAATACCATGGTAATAAGTGGGTGGGGAGGAGGCTCCTTATCCCCAAACCCAGAGGTCTTGCTGAAAATCCTGGTACCCCCTTGTATCACCTGATCTCTTGGAAGAGAATGCACAGCCAGGCCAGGGCAAGCAGATCTCACCTTCCTCGGTGAGCTCTGTCCCCATATGTTGGGGACCTTGCCCATCATGTCCCAGAATACCTCTCCACAGGGTGCCCTTCATGTACATGCCCAGCCATTCTGTACCTTTTTCCTTCTCTGCCTTTATTCAGGCTACAGTTTCTTCTCCAAATCTTCACTGTCAGACTGCGTGGTTGGGGCGGGGGGCACTGCAAACACAGGGAGGGACAAGTGAGCCTGATGTGCTTCCTGGCCCAGCTCCATGAGGATGCTTGTGAAAGGTGACACAGATTCCATTTGTGACAGCTCTGGGCTGAGACTTGGGAAGCTTCCAGGCAAGACAGCAGGAAGTAGCTTGGGGCAAGTACTTCATGTTCGGTGCAGTGGGAGGGCCTCAGGACAACGGGCCTAGGGATCTGTGCCCTGGAGTGGCACGATGTTTAGAAATCTTTCTACTCACCTGGCCTCATAGGTGAGAGACACCTTTAAGGACAGAGTCAACATGATGCCTTTGCCAAGTTGCTTACAAAGTTCTGCATGAAGTACTGAGCAACCAAGGAGAAGCTGTGGTTCCAGAACTATTAAAAATTTGGCGACTCTTAGAGAAGGACTAAATGCATTTTGCAGAAGGAGGTGGCCGTGAGTCTTTTGAGGGCCAGGGGTAGAATGTTGTGGTTTGGGTCTGGAGTGTCCTCCAAAAGCCTCATGTGTTTTGATGTGATGTGATATCTGGGGAACTGTGTGCTCTTGAGGGGTAGGGCCTGGCTGGGAGGGGCATCTGGGGCTTAACCCAGAAGTGGGGGATCACTGAGGCTTAACCCAGAAGGAGCGGATCACCAGGACAGGACCTAAAAGGGTACATGCTAGTTCTTCTCTTCCTCCCTCACACGGCTTCCTGTTTGCAATGCTGTGAGGAGCCTCCTCCATCTCCACCTTCACCATTTGCTTTCACTGTTGCCAGCTGCCCTGGACCATGACCTTCTGAACCTGTGAGCTAAAATAAACTTTTCCCTCCCCTAATTTGTGTATGTTAGGTATTCTGTCCTAGCAACAAAAATAATAATTAAGACACCAGGCAAGATGACAGGAAGTAGCTTGGGGAAAGGACTTCATGGTCTGTGCAGTGACGGGGACTTTGCACTTGGGTCATGAGAGGACAACTGGCTCAGGGATCTGTGCCCTGGAGGGACATGATGCTTGGGAATCTTTCTGCTCACCTGGTTTCGCAGGTGAGAGACACATTCAAAGCACTGGAAGACACACTTAATGTAATGCCTTTGCCAAGCTGCTTCTAAAGTTCTGTGTGAAGTGCTGAGCAAACAGGAAGAGAGTGTGGTAGTGCGCTAGTCCATTCAGCTCTACATCAGAGCCACGGTCTCTGCTTCAGAAAAGAGCTGTACCAAAAATATACAGAACAGATGTTATCCTTTCTCTCTACAATTGTGTGGCCATCACATTACCCTGTGCTTTTGGCCTGTGTCCCACTGCAAGGATGGTGTATCTCACCAGCCTGGAGAAGAGAGAACATCCGGTACCAACACCCCAATAGTCGCTTCACATGCCTGCACATCTTATTATATCTTTAGGCTCAAGAAACCCTTACAAAGGGAGCTCTGCTTTCCCCAGTGTTATGGTTTCAATCTGAAATATCTATCAAATCTTGTGTTTGGAAGGTGGGGAGCTATACTAACAGTAGAGCCATCCAGTGGTGACTTCCTGTGCTGTCAGGAGGCGGGGCCTGTTTGGAGGGATGGGTCACTGGTGGGAGAGGTGATCTGGAAGGTCTAGTCTTGTCTTTTGCTCCTCCCTTCTTGTGTTCTGCTTCTTAGTCACCATAGGATACGCAGCGGACCTCCAAATAATCATTCCCATCTCTTCCACCATTGCCTTTTCTGCTTTGAAGATGACTGACCATGTGTGGACTGAGACCTCAAAACTAAAAACTTTGAGCTAAAAGAAACTTCTCCTCTTTTAAGTTGTAGGTGTTGGATATTCTAACCCAATGATGAGTAGGTGACTAAGACACCGGGGTACACAATTCCAATCTTAGAATCGCTCTTAACAGTGTCCTATGATCCGAACAAAATGTTGTCTTTTCTATATTCCTTGGCTACTGGTGGGTTCTCCTACTGCCTGCCTCTCTGGCCCTCCACATGCTGCGTTGCATGGCATTCTGCTTCTATGAATTTAGGCTCAGGATCTTAATGCTCACAGGAAATCTTCTTCCCTCAATAGAGCCCACCACTGGTAACTATGGGGCAGGAATCAGGGAGAGAAGCCTGGCGAGCTGGATCTGGGCCACGGTGAGAATCCTGAGTTCTGCCTTGGTCTTCAGTGACGTTCACGGGCAGTGCTATACAAAGTGTTGCGGGAAATAGAATTAAAAACAAAAATTCACTCCCAGCCCAGAGAGCCAAGAGGAAAAGAAAGACACTGATTTAATTACCAAACAATCACTGAAACCAGAATGTGACATTTGTGCAACACGGTGGGCAATCTGCCCATGGTGGACACAACCCAGGACATCAGAGAGTCTTCTGGGTGAGGTCAGCCCTCCTCCTAGGATTCTAGGAGGTGAGACAGATGTTCTTTCTGGATGATTCCATTGCAAAGAGGCATCCCTGGGTCCTTGAAGCCTTCCTGAATTGTGAGACTGGCAAGTGGCTTGTTTAGCCATTTAAAAAACTCACATACATTTGAAAAGAACAGAGAAGCCATTCTGAAAGAAAGGGAGCTGTGGGTAAAAGTTTCTTCTCCTCACCTGAAGGAATTGTGTCTCTTATTTTTATTTTCCCTGACAAAAGTCTTACCTGATTTTAGGAATCGGGGCTGATTCAGGGGACCTGGCTAGAGATTTGTCAGAGGTCATGCCTGGTGCAGGAGCGTCTCCCTCTTTCAAATGACTTTGTACCACGTCTGCTGCCCCTGAGGCCCCGTGGCATCACCCACATGAGAGAGGCCCTGTCTGGCTAAGGAGAGGAGGACAGTGGCATGGGAGTGTGAGGGCTTTTGTCACCTCTTCTTAACCTAATACTCCCTCCACAACTGTCACATTTTATTGCAGATCCTGACTCACCAGCCAAGGTTGCTATGATGGAAAACAAGAGTGAAATCAAATGTCAGGTGGTGAGTCAGAGCTCCGGCGTAGCAACTGAAGAGGCTTGCTTTTCAGAGTGATTCTGAGAGCCGAGGTGCCACCAGGAGGGAACAGGAACCTGCCAGAGGGTCACAGTGTCGTGGGCAGGCCTCTGCTCTCCTCACCAGGCTTTCTCCTTCTGGAAATCAGTCCTTATCCTCTACACTCTTTCCAGGACATTCCCAGAAGCCTCAGGCACCTACAAGGGGTGATCAGAACGCATGGTGAATGTTTTAATAGGACATTTATTACATTAAAAGACAAATTGCCAGGAATCTCCCTCAAGATACTCCCCCTCTCTTTAAGCAAGCTTATCCTGGTGTTCTGGCCACTTTCTGAAGCCATTCTGAGCTCCTCGTTCATGGTGTCTTTATGAGATACGATTTTAAAAATACAGCGAATGTTGCTGCCAAGTGTTCTCCGGTGTGATGGCAGACTCGGGAAAGCACTGTGGTGTGACCTCATCTGCCATAACATTGGATCTGGCACTGTGAGACCGGCAGGTCTTCCCCAGATTCAAAATGATAACAGAAGGTAAACATTTTGAATTGTTTTAGGACTCAAGGCAGCCGCAGCAGAATACCTAGACATATTCACCAAAGAGAACTCGTAGGACTATTTCAAGAAGTGGCTAGGAGGACGAGATAAGGGTTTTCAAAGTGAGGGGAGTATTCTGAAGAGGGTCAGTGACAATGTACCTCTTACTGTGATAAAAATTTGAGTACTCGCTGTATTTTTTGCTCACCTTATAGATGGTGGGTTTCTAGCAAAGCTAACAAATGTTGAAATATATGTCAAATCAAACAGGAATTCAAGCCCCCTACCCATAGTAGGCCATTGCATGATGACTTCAGGGCAGATAACTGCTGGTCTTATCAAAAAATATCACATTGCCACAGTCTACCGAACATCCAGTTGTTTAGTCACTTGTTTTTCTTTTCTTCAGCAAAGTAATACTAGTGGCTATCTCTCTAGACAGGGTGGACACAGGGCAGAGTCTGCCTCTGTGTTCCTGCAGAGGGGCAAATGCCAGGTGTGGGCTTGAGCCATGTGTCCCCCAGGAATGTTTATGTGAGTGTGGACAGTGTCCAGGCACCCGGAAGTTTCATGGCATGTGATCTTAACCTGGTTGTACCTCACATTCCCAAAAACAATCCGTTGCAAAGACCAGGAAACCTTTCTTGAAAAACATCTGGTAACAGATAAGCCTTGGAAAGTGTACTTGGCCTTGGCATTTGGCCAAAGCCTGTGAGTCAGTGCTGTAGTCAGACTCGCCTTTGGACGTTCAAGTCATCAGCTTCATGGACATGCTAACATCATGCACGTAGGTTACCAGTAACTCTAATCTGTGCAATATTGACCGTTACATGAACAGGAGTGCTGCTCTGATTTATTGTGATACCTGAACAATTTGCATTCGAGTATGAGTAGTCAAAACTCTAGATCAAGGTGTAGTGAAAATATTCAGAGAACATGTTCCTTAGCCCAGGGGTCTCCCACCTGTTTGACACCAGGGACAGGATCAGTTGGAGACCTTTCTCCCAAGGAGGGGTGTGCACTTGTCATGCAGTAGGTGGTTAGAGGGCAGCTCTGAAATGGAATAGCTGCAGGGAGGGAGCCGGAACTGAGAGATGCGAAGGTCCGCCTCCTGACAGGCAATCAGCACCGGTACTAGAACCTGATAGGAGCATGCTTACAGGAGGCGGAGCTTTGTCTGCTGCCCACCTCCTGCTGGGTGCTCATCTGTCCCACGGGCTATGTTCTTTCAAGGCCACAACTAGTACTGGTCCACGACTTCGTGGGTTGGGGACCCCTGCTTTAGGCAATTAAGAGAGGTTTTAGTTTGTGGAATTGCCTTGCACTGTGATCAAATCTTTAAGTATAGGAGTTCAAGAATAGATACATCTTCACTTGTTTTACTTGGAGAGGAAGAGAATCCCTCTTTTTTATTTACTGTCTCTGTTCTCTCTCTCACCTCACTGCAGCAGGAGCAGTCAAAGTCAGAAGGTTTAATAATAATAACGCCATTCTGTTATTTAACCAACTGTCCAGTAGTGACTTCTATAATAATTTTTTTCTGATCCAGGGCCTGGTCCAGGATTGTGCTCGTCTTCAGTGGTCACGTCTCTTTCCTTTCCTTTAATTGTGACCATTTCTTCAGTCTTTGCGTTCCCTGTCACTAAGGGTATTAGCATCATGGACAGTACAGGTGCTTTCGTAGTACAGTGGCCCCCGTGTTAGCTCTGTTTGTTTCCTCACAATTACAAACAGCTTCCCTCTTGATTAGAACTGCGCTGCTCATTTTGGACAGGATTTCCGCCTTAGTGACGGGTCTTGGCTCTCAGGGCATCCCGTCAGAAGATGTGTGACAGCAGTGTGTCCAGTAGTGCTGATGGCTTACCCAAGGTAGTGCCTGCCAGGTCTTTCCACTGCAAAGTGTCTTTTTCTCCTTTTGCTATGAATATATTAATTGTGAGGATAGACTTTGAGATGTGGATGGTATCTTGTATTATGATTTTTTAAAATACATCTATTGAGGAGAGGGAGAAAGAGAGAGAAAGAGAGAGAGAGAGGGTTTTTTCCTTATTTTAAGGAGTTGGTCAGGCAATCATGCGGTTTTGAAGAATGTCAACTCCAAGTGGAGAGAAACCAGCAGGCTGGATCCCCAGGAAGAAGGTGCTGTTGCAGCTCAAGTCTGAAGTCAGTCTGAACACAGAATTTCTTTTCCTTCCAGAGTGGGGACACTGCTGGTCTTCCTTTCTTAGGGCCTTCAGCTGGTTCTATGACCCCCCCCCCCACCCACTCCTTTACGAAGGTAAACCTGCTTGAAAAACTGACTCATTTAATGTTAATTTTATGCAAAAATACATTCCCAGTAACATTCTGATGTTTCACCAACTATCTTGTCTCATAAAGTTGACACATAAAATTAACCGTCACACCTGTCAAACCTTCACCAGTGGTTTTAGCATTCACTGATAAATTTAGCCTTATTCAATTAATATGGTGACGGTTCAAAATGAGAACATTTCTAGCTCTGTCATTCCTTCTACATCTCTGAGCCCTTTCAAATATCAGGACATTTCAGATAATGCTAAAATCTCCTTCATTTCCCAGTGGCACCATGTATAAATTATTCCTCTGGTGTGTGTAACTCCATATTGTTCCATTTTTTAAAAATCTAAATCTGTGCTTCATTTGCAACTTATTCTGATTATGGTATGACATATGGATTTAACTTAATTTTCCGCCACTTTCATTCCATTTTCCTATCACCATTTGTTGATAAGTTTTTCCCACTGACTTGGTAGCTTTATCACGTTCTAACTGCTCAGGTTGTCTGCCATTTAATCTACTTTGATCTTCTTCTGTTCCATTTGTTCGTCTTCTTTGTTGTTGAGATAGGGTCTTGCTCTGTGGTCTATGCTGGCCCTGAACTCACTGTGTAGCCCATGCAGTCCTCCTGCCTCAGCCTCTGTAGTGCTGGCATAATAGGCATGTACCACCACACCCAGTTTATGTGGTGCTGGGGAATCAAACTCAGGGACTTCCACTTGCTGGGCAAGCACCCGGACCGCTGTGCCACTCTTGCAGCACTTGTTTGTCTTCTTATGCACCCATTGTCATTTTAATAATAGAGCTTGTGTTAAAGAGCAGGCAAAGCTTTACTTTTGGCAGACAATTGTCTTTGAGTCTTGTACATTGTTGTACATTTTCTGAGCTGGAGATGCCTTTGTTCCACACCATATTTCCAAGCATATTGTACAGCAGACAGCCGTGGAAGATAGAAACAGTGTCTCCCTGAAACACAAGACAGGCATGTTTGTGCCCATTAAGACAGATGTAGGTTTTCTTACCTCAGGGATCTTCCCCTTGATGTGATCCACAAATGTATGCAAGGTGTCCTCTGGCGGCACTGCAGGGGGGTAACCTGGCTTGCAAGAAGGATAATTATCTTACACAGCAGTTCTTTCTCAATTTTAAAGAGTTTTCCTGATATTTTTATGTATTTACTTGTCCACACCAACGAAGACTCACCTAGTTCTAAAACAAAAATCAACTGTAGAACACAACCTTCAGTATTTTTACATGCGGTGTTGTATTTTTACATACAGATCAACTTAAGGGGGCTCTGTGCTCTCAATGGCCTCTTTCCCATTTGCAGGGTCAACTTTGCAATCCAACTCCTTACAACTTACACTGGAATCACAACCCTTTTAAAACATCATACCACGGATTTTGTTTTAAACAAGTGGTAAGAAAATCCCTTGAAGCCTTAGGATGAAAGGCATAGTGTCCAACACATACCTGTGATTTAACAGAGCTTGAGCCCGTCTGTGAAATGGGGTAAGAGAGCCGATTCCACAGGGGTGTTGGGACAGTAAATGAGCCAATGTGTGGGATCAGGCATGGCGAGAGCTCGATAAATGACAGCCATTGTTATTATTATACTTGGCTTTTTTTGGTAACAGTGACCTTCGTCTCATTTGGTTTTAAAAATCCCAGTTCTAATCATTTTAATATGTGCAAATCTATATGGTGGAGAAGCTTGGAATAATCATTCCAATATGGAACCTTGATTTATTGGACACCTATTGAGCATGGATTCATTAATTTGACTAATGTGGTTATTATTATCTATAAATAAAGTCCTCTCCCTCAAATTTATCTTTTAATTGAAAAACCTTTTCCATTTCTTGCGGAGGCTACTACTTAATCATTTTTTAGTGGGATGAGAACGAAGGCCCTGCATACTCAGAGAGGAGTGGTAATTGAAGGTTTTGTTCTCTATCAGACCATTATGTTAATTCTGAATCCTTTGCCCTTGGAAAGTTTGGTTCATAGATTAAGACTGATACTGGGTGCTGCAGTCTTCAGAGTTTCACTAGAATATACCCACTTGCTTTGTCCTGAGGTATATGTCTCAGTATTCTATTTGGATAGTAAAAGTCCTGCATTTTGGTAAAAATAAAGTGACTGAATGATTTCTACGATATTTTGCTTTCCTTTTTTAAAGCCTAAATCTGAGACGCGAGAGAAATGCTGAGGTTTGAAGACTGAGTCTCTGAGCACAGCACAGTAACCTTGTCTAGGACCAAGGACCAAGAGCAGGCAGGGTCTGCAAGCTGGTGGCAGATGTGAGGAGATACCAACCCACTCATCCAAGTCTGACTGGCTCAGTGGGGACACTGCCCTCAGTGTCCGACCGTGGTTTCTTACAACACGTTCCCAGTGGTAAAACCAACAGCTGGTTATCTTCAACTAGCTAGCCATGATAAGAAATCTGAAGAATACTTTTCTCCAGAAGGCATTAACTGTGGGACAGTGTATGTAATGAGGAGCTGGGGACCCAACACAGGAAGGATCCCGATATCAAAGTCCCATCCTGGTGGTACCTGTGATTCTCCCCGTTCTCAGCACGTCCCGTCCCCTTCCCACTCGTGTCATCTCCACAGTCTTCTGGCAGGGTGGAGCACCAGAGGAATCTTGCTTAGGTGGACTAGAGGAGACGCAATGGGGATCCATTGTTACCCGTGTTACCTGATTCTCTCCCTTAGGTATCATACCTTTGAGAAGAAGCCTCCGTCGTCTCACTGGCTACGAGGGTTGCCTCTGATATCACTCTCCCTGCTGGCCCTGGGCTGGCTACTTCCCACAGACCCTTCTAGATCTAATCCCTGGGCTCCAGTGTGCTCACTTTCAGGAGGCTGGCCTATCTGAACTGCATCAGGGACCCCTTTACTCTCTGGCTTCCCGTTGGTTTGGCCAATGAGTGGCCTGAAAAGAGGAGGCCCAGGTGGTGACTCCCTTCTCCTTGGGTTAGTTACCTTGGGTTAGTTGTTTCCTTCCACCAAGGACCACTGCCCTCACCTACATACAGCACACTCAGTTCCCTCGCTGCATCTCTCAGTGACCATACCTCTCTCCCCTATTTCCCCAGTCTGACACTGGAAGGGTTTCACGAGTTCTGGATGTTTAACTGCCGTCTGTTTTCTACTGAGGCCAGTGCTGGTTTCTGCAGGCTGTTGTAACAAATGAGCACAAAGTGGGTGGTTTGAAGTGCAGAAATTTATTCTCTCTCTCAATTTTGGGGACTGGAAATCTAAGACCGAGGATCAGCCAGGCTGTGCCCTGTCTGGAGGTCCAGGGGGACTGTTGTTCCCCATGACTTCCTGTGCTGCCAGAAATCCTCACTACTTCTAGACTTGCAGGTGCATCTCTCCAATTCCTGCCTTCGTCACCACATGGCCTGAGTTCTCCCCCATGGAATCTGTCTCTGTGTCTCTTCTAACTTCTTAAGGATTGCAGTCACATTAGATTAGGTCCCCTCTACTCCAGTATGACCTCAATTACATTTGTAAGGACTCTATTTGCAAAGGAAATCACATCCACAGGAAACAGGATTTAGGGCTTAACGTTTTTGGTGGAGATAAATCAGTCCCCTCTACGCCTGACCAGCGTTATGCCCTAGTGGCCTTCCTCTTCCTCTGGACCCTCCTGGCCTTAAACCGGCCCCACCACTCCTTGCGCCTTCCTCACCATCTGCCACACTCTGTCCTTTGTTACCCAATTACCCATACAGTGTACCCTTGAAAATTCTTCCCTCGGCCTCTGTCTCAGCTCCATTTTTCAGCCCTTTCCCTGTGTCCTGACTCTTTCTGCCTCCAGACCTGAGCCAGCGGGGTGGGGCCCTCCGTGTTCAGTACTTCAGACTCACAGCGGCCTGTGCCATATGCTCCATCGACTGGAATGCAGGGAAGGAACTGCGGTGGTGCATATGTGGTGTCTCAGCATCTGCCTATCTATCTCTTCCCCCTTACACACTCATGCAGGGTAGACTAGGGAAGCATGGTTGTGGGCATGATCCTCTTTTGGCCAGGATGGCATTGTTTTTGGAACGAGATGAGAACGGTATAGATAAACCAAGCCATAAGAAGAATGAATGAAAGAACATTGGGTTCATGCTGTGTTGTGCTGAGCCCAGGCCTGAGCTCCCATGGGAAACAACCTTGGGGGCGATCTCACAGGGCGCTGTACTGTGTATCTGCGTAGGGAAGACCATCCAAACCCTGGTTCCTTGCAACGTGTTCCAAATAGTCTATGGGCAGAGAGTTGTTGTGGAGGGGATAATTTTTTTCCCTTTTCAAGGCTAAGGAGCAATGCCCTCCCCTGCTTGTGGCTGGGAATGGGTCGGCATGCCTGCTTTGGAAACATTGTTTGATCCTTTGAGCAATTGCTCACTCTCATTGTGTTCTACTTTCAAAGATCGTTAAGCAAGGGTTAATTATTGCTTTGCTAACTGCTGCATTTTACATCTACGTTTTGCTTTAGTAAAAAGGCTTGGGTCAGAAACTCAACTGGCTCTTGGGCCCTCTGGTTTTGTCCATTATACAAAAACCTTAACTTCTACCAGAAGCAGCAGGGGGTTAATAAAAGAACTGGTCATAGGAGATGTTACAGAGCAGCTGGACCAACCTGCCCTGAAGGCCACCTGGCCTTCAGAGTTCCAGTGACATAAGGCCCGCTTTATCCAGGTTGGCCCAGCCTGGGTTCTGTTGCAACCAAAGTCCAACCAGAAGAGGGCTTTCTCCTGTTCCTAAATGATTCAGCAGATGAAAAACATTTCCAATAAAACTAATTGGTAAAATCACTTCCTGGATGTGATGTGGCTGGATCTCATTGTCAGTGTAGACAAAAGGCTTCCAACTGCTCTTTCCTAGTCAGTCTATTCTCAGAGGTTGTAGCTGGAAAGTCCAATGGAAGGAGTAGCCGGTGAGCAGTCTATGCAGGTCTGAGATAGCCAGCAAAGCAGCAAATAAGGAGACATGCGTATCTCATATGTTGAGACAACTGTTGGAGGGATGGAGGAGAAACAGAAAGCTTGCTCAGAAGACACCTGTGTTAGTGCAGTGTACAAAGAGTTCAAGACATCGTATGACAGCGACACATGCATACGCACGTTTATGGCTACACTACTCTTGGAAGCAGCCTGTATACCCATCAACAGAGGAATGGGAAAAGAAAATGTGGCGTGTGTACACAATGGAGAACTACTCTGTCCTTAGGAAGGGTACATTTGAATCATCTGTAGGAAAGGAGATGCGCCTTGGGACTGCCATGCTCAGTGAGGCAAACCAGACACAGAAGGCTCAATATTGCGTTGCCTTTCTCATACAAGAAACCCAGACAGAAATGACTTAAAGAGGAAAATAAAAGGTGACAGGAAACAGGGAGGCAGCCTTTGGGAGGAGATGGGGGAAGGGAATTAAAGATGATTAAGATGTAATATATATGTACCAATTCCCCATATTAAGTGAAATTATTATGTGTTCAAAAATGCTAACAAATAATTATGAAGAAAAAAATTACAAAATGACTTCTGGATAGAAATGAGAAGTGAAAACAATATTGCTTCTTTTTTCTCCTTAAGCTGAACAAGTGACAGTAAAGATGGATCTATATATATCGACATAAACTTCCAGAATTAGAGAAAAGACAATGTTGACAGTTTTGGAAACTGAAGAGCGGATAGAAGAGTGGCGAGAAACTCGGCTGAGGTCAGGAAGCTGAGGCCAAAGTAGCAGGAGGGACAGCCACCAACAACCTGAGCTCCAGAGGGCACACGCGGGAATCCGAAGGACCAGGTACTTAGATGCGAGCGAGCAGGCAAGAGCGGGGCCCTTTGCTGATCCTCCTGCCCTGCCCAGTGGGGCACTTCTCCTTTCTCAGGTCTGAGCAGGAAGGTGGTGCAGCCTCTGGCAAAGGTAAAACCAAGATCAGGACAATTGCTGCAGGAGGTGCAGACTGCCATGACCCTCCACCTCCCCTCCACACGCAGGCCAGGAGGTGTTCACCCTCCTGAGCCACCAGGCATTCTCATCCGTGGGAAGCCTGCTAGGCTGGCAGTTAAAGGGAGAAGTGTCCAACACTGCTGCCTCCTGGGTTTGTGCAAGGAAATGGCTCATCCTGGGGGCCCTGTAGTGAAGGCCATGGCCCAGTACACAGAGCCACTGATCAGCCTTTTGATTCCTACTCTTAAACACTGGTAGCCAAGAGTCATAAGACACATGAGGGAATGGACTATTTGAAAAACTTACTAAGAAGCAAGTGAGTCATAAAATGGGTTGAGAGGGTGGGGGACAACTGGGAGTTAACAGACTACCTAGGGAAGGAAAAAGTTAAATTTCCATATCAATAGTCTCAAAGTTACAAGAGAGGGTGTTATAACTAGCAAATGTAAGCCAGTTATTCCAATAAATCACAATTCAGGTGACTGAAAGGACGGTTTGAATTAAATATTAAAGACACGATGGTGGAAAGATGCACGAGGAAGCCGGGGCCACAGACGAGGAGAGCTCAGAAGAAACCAGAACAGAAGAGACCCAGGACAGGAAAATTTGAGATCTGGTCAAGGAGGACTAACAGCTGAATAACAAGAGTCTAGAGAGGGTAGAGGATATGGAAGGGAGGGAACTAAAAAATAATTCATGAAAATATTTGACAATCAAAGAACATGAATTCCTCATTTGAGGCCCCCAAGAATCTGACACAACAGATAAAAATGAACCCACATCAGAAGACACATCACCATGACATTTCAAATTATAGGCAGAACACCTCTAATCTAGAAATCTAGAATCAGAAAGGCTTCAAAATCTGGAAGTTTTTGAGCCCTGACTTGAGGTCACAAGTAGCAAATTTTAACTTCATGTGACAGGCTGCAGTACAAACACAGGTACACTAAAAATAAGTTATTTTTATGTTTAAACTTGGGTCCCATCCCCAAGATGTCTTGTTACGTGTTTACCAATAATCCAAAACTTAAAAAAGCCAAAAATCTGAAGCACTTCTGGCCCAAGCATTTCAAATAAAAGATACTCAACTCTACTGGAATCTAAGAGATGATTCCATGAGCTCTGAGAGAGAAAAACATTTTTAGATTTAAAAAAAATCAGGGTGGGAGGATTTGGGCTTTTCAGTAGCAAGGTTGAAAGCTCAAACAATGGGGTGACACATTCAACATTTCCAGGAAAAATGGCTTCCAAACGAAATTCCACACCTCGCCAAATGTGAAGCGAATGGGAGGGGAGAATAAAAACATTTTCAGATTCGCAAGACCCTAGAAGAAATTTCCACTTCCTGTATTCCATTTCTCAGAAAGCTACGATGGATTGTGCGGGTTACAGGGACACAAGAGGTGACAAAGGAAGAGGTGAAGAGAGTCCCAAGATGCCTTAAAGGATTTCTCTGGGATTCCAGTGTATAAACAGAGGCGTCTGGGTTGGGGTCTCTGAGAATGTTCCAGAAAAAAGAACAAA
The DNA here is from genome assembly GCA_004027205.1 of Ctenodactylus gundi. Lineage (NCBI taxonomy): Eukaryota > Metazoa > Chordata > Mammalia > Rodentia > Ctenodactylidae > Ctenodactylus > Ctenodactylus gundi. The sequence goes on from PVKB01001794.1 coordinate 306,086, forward strand.
AAAAGTCTTCAAGGTATTTAAATTGGTAGAACACTTATCATTTTTGTCTAAAACATCAGCTTTTATTACTCTCTGTCTTCTTTCTGCTTATTTTGCTTCATAACACTTATCAACAGCCGGCATTAGATTCTATATTAGTTTGTCTGGCTTATATCACTGCCCGGAGACTAGCAGTGTTTAATAATTATTTGTCGAGTAAAAGAATGAGTGGATGGAGATATACTTTAAAAAATGCCGACCTTGGCCTGTGGGGAATGGTTTGTAATGGGAAAGCCCTTGTCACCTTGACAAGATACGTATGTGCACAAAATGCTCAACTTCATTGTAAGCCTTAAATTTTGCACTTATACATATCAATAAAATGGGGGGGGGGGGAGAAATTCCTGAATTTCTCCCAGCTCAGTTAAGCCCGTTGAAGCGGCCTAGCGCTGCTGTTCTGAGGAACAGCGACCCCTGCTGGAATCTTGCCTGATCGACAGACTAGCCGCATCCGCTGTGGCTGAAGTCCGTGGACAGAAACTTCTAGAAGGATAAATGCTCAGCGTCTGACGAGGCCGTCTGATGTGCATGCATGAAAACTTCCTCATGAGACATTTCTGACGCTTACAAAAGCCTTTGTTCGCATTTCCCTGTGAACGTACTCGCCTGCCATCTTGTGGCCGAGCTGGGGAACTTCATTTGCCATGACCTGGGGCAAAAGTTCAGGAGCAGCTGGATTTTCCCAAAGCTGTTTGGCAAAACAGCTGTGGTCATCTGACTAGACCCTGGGGCTGGCCCGCTTCTCAGGCTCCCATTTTGTGGAAAGCCACTGAGGTGATTGCTTTACTTGATGGCTTCTGCAGGGGACTTCTACGAGCTACCTCCCCAAAGCCCTGGTGATCTTTGTTCTACTTAGAAAGGCCCCCAATCTTAATCCAACCACAGTGGGACCCCCATGATTTGATCTAAGTTCTCAAAAAAGGTCTGTAAGATCCATGAAGGCAGGGCATTACCTCATCAATTGGGTATTAAACAACAGTAAGTATGTAGTAGGTGCTTACTAAATATTTGTTGTTGAAGAAATGAAATTATGGCTTGCCTTTATAAACCAGTTACTACATGGCCGACCCAAGCACTTTAAATACACGATTATCACTAAATTAAAGCACCCAACTCATGTCCTGGGGACACCCCCAATCCCAGGCCAGTCAGGGGTGGTAGAACCCCTTACGTTTTTGTGACACCGCTGACGGTAGACATTACCATTTTCCCATAATTCAATGAGAAAACTGACGCTCAGGATTTTGGTAGCTTACTCGTTATCATGTAACTTGTAGGAAACACAACAGGGACTTAAAATGAACGCTTGGACTCTCCAACCTGTTGTGATGGTTCTCTTACTCTCTTGATAGAAATGTGGTCTAGGGCATGGTGGACCTGCCTCCTTCCAGCTGAGGTGGCGAGCCTCTCTCCCTGGTCCATGACTGTGAGCGTGTGAAGGACCTGGAAGGTGTCCTCAAGTCCTCTGTGAAGAAACATATCACACAAAAACAGAATTATGAAGGTGAGTAGACAGAGAAACTTCCTGTTCCCAGTGTTAAGCCTGGATGCAAACACAGGCCAGAAGCTTAGTCTGAGACCAGGTAACTGGGAGGCACATGGAACAAAAGTTAGGCTTTTTACCTCCCAGTTCTGGCTCTTCTTTCTAATCACAAATTGTTCTAGTCATTTCTCTGTCTGCTAGGAACAAACCTGGATTCTCCATTTCCCCCAAATCTAGATGTGGACACCACCAGAATTTGACAGAACAGTCACCCTCAAGACACATTAATGCTCAGGTTTGTCTCGGTCACTTATAGCGTGCTTGGACTTCAGGCAAATTGCTATCGTTTTTACCACAGTATTCCTCAGCTTTCCCATCTACGACATGGGACCTCACGTAACCCTTCCTTCCCTGGACTGCTAAGAATATCAAAACCCTTGGGACTGGCCATATGGAAAGTGGCTGATGTCTTCTTGTCTCCCACATCTGGTTTATCAGAGGACAGTTGCCTCATCCCCCTCTTCATCACCTCACTGCCACCTCCGGGGCTAAGCCACCTCCCAAAGTCCCCTGGAAGCTGCCTCCCCACCTGGCCTCTTTGCCCTGAGTCCGAGACAGCAGCTGGAGGGATCCGAGGTCTCTAAGCCCATGTGATGTCTGTGCTCGAAACCCTGTGGAGACGTTGCAGAAGCCAGTGCCCCCCATCATGGCCTGCGAAGCCCAGCTTGACACACACTCTGGTCTCTGTCCTCAGCAGCTGTCCTCCTTCTCAGGCTCTGCCCTTGCGGGCTGGCCTCCTGCAGCTCGTTGAAGACCCCAGCCATGCTCCACCTCAGGCTTTTGTGCAGCTGTGCCCTCTGCCTCACAACCTGTCCTTAGCCGTCGCAGAGATGGCTTCCCTCACCACTTTGACATGGTGGCTTACCTGCCACGTCCTCATGAAGTGCCCTGTTTCCAAATGGCACTCTGGTTCCTTGCCAGGTGTGTCAATCCATAGGGTTCAACTACGTCATCTCCCATTCTACGTGATAGTGACATTCCTACTGCTTGGGTTTAATGTTTGTGGTCTGTCTGCTGCTGCTAGAATGTTTCAGATCTTTTTGTCCCTGATGTATGCCAAGCGGCATCGGCCTGTGCTGACCACGGCGCCGAGTGTAAGCTATTGGCGCTCGGCACTTGGAGCCACAGAAGCCTTCTATCAACCGTGGGCGGCAGGCACGGTCGGTTTTAAGTACAGTGATTCTCCTGCACAGCCTGCCCATGGACACACAGCCAGCAGGGGAGGAGTCCGGAGCCAGATTTCAGGGGTCTCACCCAGGTCCTCGCCTGCCCCACCTGAGATCAATGGCCCAGCAGCCCCAGGTGTGCCTCTTTCCTCCATCACTTCGCTGCCCACCTGCGTTCCCTCCCACCTTCAGGCAGTTCACCCCCTGTAGCTTTTTGTTTGGTGACCCACCCCCCTCACCAGGGCCACGTTCAGGGCTTCTCACAGAGAGCCTAAGGAGTCCTACCTCCTTGAGGCCCTCCAGGCGTCACTGCTGTGCCTTGGGGCTGCTGTCCCCAGCGGACTGGTTCTGTTCTTCTCTCGCTTTCACTAGGGCTTTCATTTGCTTCTCTGGATTCGTCTTTCCTATGGTGTCTTTTTGCTTGTTTTGCATTTTTTTTTTTTTTTTTTTGCTTTTGTTTTGAGACAGGGTCTTGCTCTGTAGTCCATGCTCATCCTGAAACTCATTATGTAGCCCAGGCCTGGCCGCAGACTCACAGCGATCCTTCTGCCTCAGCCTCCTGAGTCCTGGGATTATGTTGATCTATATGTGGTGCTGGTGAATCAAACCTAGGGCTTTCTGCATGCTAGGCAAGTGCTCTAACCACTACGTACACCCTCAGCCTTCGTGTGAGTTCTCCAGGGAAACTGGACAGACTTAGTTTCTCTCTCACCCTTTGTTAACTCGCTCTCTGGGGGTACCTACTGCAGGTCATTAGCAAATAGTGATTGGACACAGGTGGGTCGTGGCTTTTGGAAGCTGAGTGGGACCTATTACAAATCACTTCTAGGTTTGTAAACTGAACCGAGGAACCAAGTAAGACTGGTGGGCTCACGAGTGCAGCCTTACAGAGGGCCAGAGTTTCTGGACGTTCATCTTGATGTCCAGGCTGAACAGTGGAGGAGTCTGTCTGTCCAAAGGCACGGCTTGGGCCAGGGTCCTTGGCTCCACTTGTAGCCACAGCAAGGGTCGGAAAGCCTGGGTCCTGGATCTCCCTTTCCTGTAATGGGAAGACTGGAACATTTTAGCAGCAATCGATTAAGCAGCATCTGTAAGAACATTTCGCCCAGAGCCAAGGACAGGCTGATTCCTAAGCGTCAGGGCCTGTCATCTATTTAAACCTGCTCTCCGATTCCCAGCAAGCTGTCAGCTCCTGGGACCTCCCGCCGGTCTCCAGAACATTCAGTGCTAAGAAACACGTGGCTGTTCGTTCCAGGACGCCAGAACAGCAACCTAGCAGATTCAGTCCCTATGCCCTTTGAGTCTTTAAAGTGAGGGCTCCTTGGAACGAGGCAGCCATTACATCAAATGAAGACCCAAGGGGCTCCGAGCCACCAGGGGTTAGCAGGAAAAGCTGAAAAGATGAAAAGCCCTCTTCCTCCTGTGACAGGGGAGGGTGGTGGCGGCAGTGGCCTTGCTGGGAACCCGCAGGGCCCGGTCCTCTCCCCATTTGCTGCCTTTGATCAGGGTTGTGACTGAACCCCTGACAGCAGGATGTCCCCTAGAGAGCCCGCAGCGCTGGCCTCACGGGATGGGGCGAGAGCCGGGAGAACTGTTCCTCTGTCTCTCCCACGCTGGTGGCCTCTGGGAGGAGGAGAAAGGATTTGTGCTTAATGGGTACAGAGTTTCAGGTCTGCAAGATGAAAAGTGTCCCGGGGCTGGGTGGTGGTGACAGGCGCACACCACTTGGAATGTAATTAATGAGCTGTGCACTTAAAAATGACCTTTTTTTTTCTTTTCTGTGTACTTAACCACAGTTTTAAAAATAACTAAATCAAAGTGCTTGCGTGGTTTCTGCTGTCCTTTGCGGAAGAGCCCGGGACTTGGCTGCCCTCCTTAGCTCCCCAGCTCTGCTCCCGGCCTTTCTCCTCAATGCCTTGCCCACCCTTGAACGCCAGCACCTGTCCCTCCAGGTGACAGTGCCTTGGCATGCTGAGCTCAGAGCCAGTCACCTGGGCATTGTTGGAAGTTCCCCTGCTGAGGCCTCCCTGGGCAATGGGGAGTCGGATTACTCGCCTCTGAGGGGAGGGGCTTAGTGTCTTCAGAAAGGACAGCATCTTCACAGGAGGCCCTGGTGCCCTCTGCAATGGGAAAGGCGGCTCATCTTTCCTGCTTTGCCCTTGGAGCCAGGATGCTCCAGCTTGTCTCCTGTAAGGTTTTGCTGAGTAGAACAACGCAACACAGTTCAGGCAGAAAAGTGGCTTTAATGTGCCAGGACTCAGCCCAGTGGGCAGTGGCATCCAAATGTGGGGGAGCAAAGATTAATATACGTTGTGGGTTGGAGTCAGGGGTTGGATCCGGTTTGGTAGAGAGGGGGAGTTTGGTACCTTGTGGGTTGCCAGAGAGGGAAGGGGTTGGATGTGGGTTGGTTGAAGGCCAGGGACTTCTTGGGGGCATGCAGGTAGCTGTGTCATGTCATGGGTTGTTGAGCAGCATCAGCTGGGGACCCAGAAACCAATGGAGGAGGAAGTTTCTCAGGGTTCGGGGGCTTCTGGACTTATACCTCCCCCTCTCGGCCCCTCTTTTTCATCCATGCCTGGGTTCAGGTGACGGCTGCCTTGCCCTTCCCCTTTCCATGGCCTCAGCCATCACAGGTGTGCTTTCTGTTAGTAAGAAGGGACGCTATAGCCAGGGGGTAAGACGCAGCTGTTTCTCTTAGCTGAGGTTCAACTCCTGGCTCAGCCGGTTGCCAAGTTATATGGCCTTAATCAAGTTACTTAGGTGGCTGTTCCTCAACACCTATCTCAAAAATGGGGGTCATAAAACATTCGATTGTTGTTGTAAGGGTTATGATTAACACTGCTGCAGGTTAAACACTGGAAGCGAGAGGCGGCCGGAGGGGTGGAGGGAGTGGCCTTGGGCAGGGTCCTGGGTCACGGAGGAACCCTCTTCTCTTCTGTGGAATGAAGTGGCATTGATCTATGGCACAGGGTTACTGCCGTGTTATGGCTTAGATCTGGAATGGCCCCCCAAATCATCATGTATTTAGATGCTGATTATCTGTGGATTTCACGTGCTGCTAGGAGCTAGGGCCTGGTTGGGGGAGCAGGTTGCTGAGGGTGTGGAAGGTCATAAGGTGGCCCCGGAGGTTATACTTCCGTCCCAGCTGCCCCCCTGGCCCCGACACCTCCTCTCGCGATGCCATAAGCCGCTGTTCTGTGCCGCACCCTTCCCGCCACTGGCAGTTGCCCATGAAGGAACTGAGACCGCCTGAAACTGTGGGCTAAAATCAGCCTTTCCTCTTAAGTGGTGTCAGGTATCTTGTCCCAGCAATGAAAAAGTCACTAAGACATACAGAGTGCACAGCTGCACATTTAATTCAGGAGAGTGCTGGGCATGCTACCAGTACACATCCAGTGTGTAACACCTGTTTAATACGTTGTCATTTAAAAAACATGAGGATATAAAACATTTCAGAATTCATGACAGAGTCTATAGCTAAAATAGTTAACAGAAATAAAGCTTTAACATACACTTACCTTAGGGTTTGGATCTGGAATGTTCCCTGAAAGCCTCATGTTTGAAAGGTGATTCATCGTAGAGGTTAATCCGTTGATTTCTTTTGCTTCTACGAGGTGAGGCCTGGTCAGAAGCGGCGGATCACGGGGGCTTGATCTGTGGGCAGATCGGTGGGACATGATCTGAGAAGGTGCGCGCTGACTCTACTCCTGGTCTCACTTGGCTTCCTGCCCCCATGCTACAAACAGCTTGTCTCTGACGAGGTCTCCCCCAAGCCCTTTCTCCTTTGCCAGCCACCCATGAATGGACTGAGACTTTCTGAAACTAAAGTATGATTTAAAATAAGCCTTCCCTTTCTTAGGTGTGGAAGTTTGCAATTATATCCCAGAGACAGAAAAGTAACTAAGACAACTTACTAAATTTTTATAAAGTCTAAAGGATGCTTTAAAATAAATAGTTTCCTGAAATAAAGAACATCCACAAAGTTAAAAAAAAATGAACATGTGGGAGCAAAGCAAGAATAAATTGACATGTATAGGAATATTGCAAATAATTCTGAAATTTGTGGTGTCAGTTATGAAGCGTGTTCTGGCGGCTCCTGCCTCCACTCCATGGAGACTGTACTTACATGGTCAGCCAATGTCCAAGTCAGTGTACTGTTATAATCACACACTGATCATCAGAGAATTAAGAGGAAAAAAAGCACACATTACAAAAGAATAAGGAAAAAGAAAAGCAAAGCTGCTAGAAACAGCCGAAGGGCAGAGGTTACGCATGTGCCCTCGTGTGTTGCTTCTGCCAGCCCCCTACTTACCCCCATGACAACCGCTGCTGTCCGAGGTCATGCAAACAGAATGCTCACACTGAAGGTTGCATTGTCAATCTTGGTTGTGTGTAAAAGAAACAGTTGAATAGTAGCCAGAGGCTGGGTGAGTCTAAAAAGAAACGCTGGAAGGCAAAGTGCCTGAGTCTCCCTCTATGCGCAACTCATGTTTGTTATGGGTCAAAGAGGGTTGTGTAGGTGTCAGTTCCATCCACACGCAGAGCACACTACTGGGCTGATATCTGATCTGGTTCATTCAAATATGTACAGGGCCATGTGTCCCCAGGTACCGCAAACAAAGGATCTTTTAGATCTCAGACTGTCTGGTGTTTATTTCATAGAAGAAATGAGATCTAAAAGATCAAAGGTTGCCTCAAGTTATACAGCAGCTACAAAGCATGTAACATTAGACTCTCTCTCAAGGACTTAGGATTAGCTCTTTCAATTATTGTCAACAAGGCAATAGAAAAATGAATGCCCATCACACGAAGCATTAATTTCCCTCATCAAAGGCCACAGTATGTAAATTAGATACCATCAGAGTGGCACTTAGTCTTTTGTATTGGAATTTGTTAGGCTTATTCAAATCATACTCAAATTCCAGTGATTTGTTCAGTTTTCTCATTTATGTCATGTAGACCAAAATTTAAAATATTCATTCAATACATGGAAGATTACTGTGTTTTAAAGATTGGTAAATAAGATTTACACGAGGTGTTTTTGTTTAGAGAAAGCTAGACAGTTATAATGCATGGAGGTCTGAGAATTTTATGGTGTGTTATGGAACCTTAGAGCAGGAATGCAACCTACTATGGGGGTGGGGGTGGGGCAACAGGAACTTTTGCAGGAGTGGTCGAAAATGAAGAAGGCTTAGGTGGGGAGAGGGAGATGACAGGGATGGGTAGAGATTGTGTCCTAAGATCAGATGTAACTTGTCTTGGAGCTGGTAATGAGAACTTGGTGCATTCCAGGGAAGAGAAGATTCTCATTATCATTCGATCAAAGTATGTGAAGGAAACTGTTTGTCTAGAAAAAAGAAAGACTTCTGAGTTCTAGCTAAGGCATTAGAAGCTATTCCCGAGGCTAGAAAGGTGTGAAGCACGATTTGATAAATCCCATTTGCGTTTCTTACTCTGGACTTTGAGTATCAGGTTCAGTGCAGTTTCCATGGTGCAGAGTCAAGTCGGAATGGAAGCATCTTCGAGGATAAACACACACTATTCCTTTTAGTCCTGGGAACAGTTTCAATCTTCAGGGCTGTGTACAAGTTCATCTAAGGACTATTGTTTGTTTGTATGGAAGTGCCAAAGTAAAAATCCTGTTGGTTCCACTACAATTAAATGATAAATATCTATAGGATAAAGTAGGCAGTGAGCATTGACAACATTTTGGAAGAACTTTTATTTCAAGCAGAAAAAATACTTATCAGTATTGAAAAACACAGAGACATATGCATCTATGTAATAGAAAGATCTTAGTAATGTGAGGTACAGATTTTTTCCCCCCTGGGAAAAAAGGACCAAGGAGAAACAAATTTGATGTTTCATGTCCCTGGGATTTATCCTATGTGGGCTCACTTTTGTTAATGCTTTCATCAACTTCTGATGAAATTTCAATGTTCACATAGTGCTTTTATAACCAGATGTCATGTTAAAAATTTCTTACCCTTCCCAAAGACTCAAGAACAGTTACTCTTAAGAATAAGAATTTATTTCACACCATTGAGACTTCAAAAATAATTACTGGCCTTCACTTGAATGGTCTTTTGGGTTATACATAATTTAAGAAGAGGTAGGGACTGGAGAAAAGAAACAAAAGGCAGAAAGTTAAAGTTATCAGTTAGTACTAGCTGGGCACTTACTATATACCATCCATTATAAAACCTTCACTTTTGGCATTAGCTTCTGCTCATTTAGCATTGTTGTCTAAGAGTGTTAGGACAAAACAGACACAGAGTTCTCTTATCCTTTCAAAATTAAGTTAGTCCAAACTATGTTCACTTGTACGGCAGGAGAGGAGTTAAATGCAAGGTATGCTCTCAGTGTTTAAATAAAAAAGCATGTGTGTATATTTTAAATAAGACTTAAAAAGAGAGAGAGAGAGAGAGAGAGAGAGAGAGAGAGAGAGAGAGAGAGAGAGAGAGACTTCCTGTATAGAGGTTTTGATTCACTGGTGGCTACTTAGAGCATTCATGGTTTGGTTCACAATTTCCAAGTCTTCCCCATCAAGGGCCATTCAATGGTGTGGCCTGACTCTGGGCTCAGGGCACTCACTGGCTCAGTCCGTCTTCCACTGGCATCCTGATCTTCACATCTTTGTCTGTGAGACAGATGTCGTTGTAGAAGACGGGTCACTCTTGCCTAAATTCTTTTTCTTTTCTTCCTCATCAAACTGAGCTTCAATTTCCGCTGGATTCACATATGTATAAAATCGAGCCATGATGGCAAATATTACAGAGACAACCAGCAGCAAGGCGGCAAACAGAACATACTCGGCCCACTGTGAGGACATTGCGGTTGGAATAAGAAAAAAATCGCAAGTTACGTTAATGTATATGTCGTATGTATGTTTCCTTGCTATGTCTAGGTAGGAGGGGCTTTGAAATTAATGTATTATGGAATATTACTAGGAAAGCAGTACAGAAACAGATTGGCCAGATTTCCTTGAAGACTCGAGGAAGAGAAGACATTTCTGTAACAGCACACAGGGTGCAGAACTGCAAACTTTTGGAAGATGGGAATTTCTAGAACATTCCTGTCTGAGGACACAAGGCTGGTGCCTAAAGAATGGGGACCAAAAGAACACCAAGGGGTCCCTTTGTGGGAGAACGAATGTGCTGAGCTCTGCCAAGTTATCCCTTGGTGACACCTTGAACTCGTGAGCACGCAGTATCGGCACACACGTTGATGGGATCTGGCGCAGGAGATGATGAAATGGCTGTGGTTACAGATGACTGGGAGGTAGTTTTGGTGTACCATGGTGCTGAAGGAAGAGTCTAAGCACCAGAAATGCCCTCATCTTATGTTTGGTTGGAAAAATTACAACTACCTCAAGAATAGCTTTAACTTCAGATATTATGAAAGTTTCTACACAACGTGTCTTAGCGTCAAGGACTATGAAGCTCTATTCACTGAAGCTAGGAAAGGTGTTTCTTTTTATAGAAAAACCATATTAGAGTGTGTGTGCTTGAGCTCAGTGTGGTTATTTTGGTTGTCAATTTCCAAATGTGTTAATACCAAGTGGAATGAAAATCAGCACACACTTTGCCATAAGGTGACTGGTAATAGCCCTGGCTGGCTGGTCTGGCAGCTTTATCTAACCATTACCCCAAATGACCATACAGTTACAGATGGCTAGGAGGGGTCACTGTGATGACCTTCAGGGGATAAGATACAGGATCTCCAACCACCTTGTCCACCTCATACCTGTTTACTGAACTGGCCTGCTCCCGCCACAATGAGCACAATGATGTTGCCAAAGGCCACTGTCAACAGCCACCCTGCTTGAAGCACCGACTTCATGTTGGAAGGAGCCTGAAGAAGCAAAGCAAAGTGACTTCAACCTGTGATCAGGACCCATGGGACCAATTCACGTCACCCAGCAATCTATCCTAAAAAGTCATTTGCTTCGATATAGAAAGAGTCATTCCTTGGGGAATGGAATCCAGGCAAGTCACTCTCCACACATTTGCAAAATGGTCCTCCTAGTACAATGCCCAGCTCTACAGGTGAACTGATTTTGTTTCTGCAAGAAGGCTTGCAAGAGAGTCTAGCCCTGGCATGTTCCTCCCCAAGACAGAGGCTGCTGTCAGGCTGCAAGCATGCTCTTCTGAGGTGTCCCTGACCAGGAGCCAAACTCTCTCTTCAAATTCTCACCCATGTTAGTTATTTCCTATGTTAGGCTGCGAGGTCATCCCAGAGAGGGACCATGCAGCTCATATTTACTACTGTAAGTACCAAAGTCAAAGATAATTAGGAATTGTGGGATAAATATAACTGCAGTTTGAAAAAATAATTTAGAAATTAAAACTCTGAATGTCAACAAAATTGCCTAATATACTTAAAAGCAATATTTTTGAACTTTTCCTTAAAGCTGAGCCTTATTTGATGTGTTTATTGGGAGTTACAAAGAATTGCACCTTAGATGTAATGAGGATACAGATCTGTAAGTTAGCACTTGTATCAACTGCTGGTACCATTTGGTTGTTTCAAATAGGCAACTATTAAGGTAGTTTTCCCTACTTACTCTAAGTCCCCCCCCCCCGCCTCTGTGTGTGTGTGTGTGTGTGTGTGTGTGTGTGTGTGTGTGTGTGTAGGAATCAAATACAGGGTCATGTGCACCCTGAGCAAGTGCTTACCACTGTACCACGTCACAAGCCTTTGGACTCTGAGGTTCTACAGTGACCATGTGAACACACACGCACATGGACATAAGCACTCACATAGCTAACAGGGTAGAATTCCTAGTCAATAAAGATCTCATGATCTCAGACCCTGCCCTGTGGAAGGAAGATACCATCATCCTTCCTAGAATTTTAAAAAACTACACACACACAGTAATTACCAGATTTAAATCAAGAGCTAGGAGCATTTTCTGAAGGTATCAAGGTAGCAGAGGAATGGCAAAACAATGAGCAAGGAACCTGGGAATACGAGAACTCCAGTCCCGTGACAGAAAAGACCACCTCGCCACAGGTGAGAAGGAAGTACTGGGGGATTTGCAGAGCCATGTTCACCGTGTTGGGTGGAATGTCTTCAATTTCCTTTATTCCAGGGCAGCCATTATCCTAGATCATTACAATGAAAGTTCAAATTAAAGTTGAGATTGTTTCTAGAAAAACAGCTGTTAAAAAGGCACATCATGTTTGAACTTTGAGGGTGACAGCATGCAATTTATCAAGTAGGTTCACGCTCTCAAAATAAATACGCAACACTGCCATTTATAATTGTGATGGGACAGCCTATGTTGAAAAGTATTAAGTAGAGTAGGTTGGAAGTTGGGTTTGTTTAAAACCTTTCTTTTTGAACGAAAAATTCCTAAAAACATTTTAATGGTCTGTAAGGAGGCATCAGATAGTGGTCACCATGAACTTGTAGTCAGTGTCAGTGAGCCTGCTGAATTTTATATTAGTGGTGCACTTCAGTTAATGATAAATTAAAGAATTAGTAGCAAGTTAATTTCAACCCATTTACAACACAGACCCTAACATTCCTCTAGTTAACTCACTCGTGTGTCCTAAGCATGAGGGTTCATGTTGGCACATACTGAGTAGAACTTCTGATAGGATGGATAAAGTCACTAACCTGCCTTTGAATTATATAGGTGTAAGCACTGCCAAATTCCAGGTTGGAAGTCTGGAAATCAAGTGGACATGTTTGTGAAAACTCTACTGAGCTCATTGTGAAGTGTTTTCTATTAAAAGAAAGAATAACAGAGATTAATATTCTTAGAATTAAAGGTCTCAATACATTTTTTAAAAGACTTGATATTTTTCATATGTTGAAACAACGTGTCCAAGAAAGGTACTTACACGCCAGAAGTAAAAAACTGATATTCACTGGCATTGTGACTGGTGATATTTTCATAGACTTTCTCACCGATGGTGATGTTGATTGCTTCGTTAAATGTATTTACAAATCTGAAACAGAAAATGGCCTATCTTGTAACTGAATTATGAATTATCCTAGGTCACAGGACATGTACCTGATATTAAAGTAGGCGGGGGTGGTGGTGGTGGTGGTTGGGGGGTGGTGGGTGTGTGTGTGTATTTTTTTTTTTTTTTTTTTTGAGACAGGATCTCTCACTAAATTGCCCAGGCTGGATCTGGACTTGCAATCCTCCTTCCTCAGCCTGGATTGCAGATGTGAAGTGACTCATACTCCTTTTTAAGAAATTTAAGATGCTTGCAGAAAATTCCTAGAGTCTAAAGGCAGGAAGGTAGCAACCCTAGGTTTGCCCCTGCTCACCTATTCCTAAGAATATCCTAAAAGAATGTATGCAACAGAGTGCTTATACATGTCAGGTACTGCTCTCAGTATTTTGTAAATATTACTAGGTCACTGATATTTGAAGACCTCAAGCAGGCACTGAAATAAGTATCAACCCCTTCCTCTTCCAGAAGGCATCTATACCTTGGTGGTCTTTCCTTCAAAAGTTTTGGTGTTGTAGTATGCAAATAAACAAAACCAGAAGTTGCCCAGAACCTGGAAGATACTCCCAGGCTGGGCTTCCTTCAGGTCTGAGGAGCAAAGTCCTTTGTTTCCTTTATCCCCAGAAGTGTAGGATGGAGGAAGGCCTTGACAGGGACAGAGGAGGAAGATGTGAGCCAAGCCAGGAAGAAGAGCTCTCAGGTGGTGGAGACCTGTGGATCCCTAAAGCGGCAGCAACCCACAGGAAGGAGGGGATTCTCAATAGGCTGGTTCTTGGCTTCCTGTCTTGGCAAGTCCCTCATGCCCAAGCCTTGGAACCAGGTAAGCCAGCTGCCTTCTGTGGACCATGTAGCGGGGAACAGCCAGGACAGATGATTAGAGACTGCTTTCCTATACGGCCCAGGCTGTATAAGTTCCTGAAATTCCTGAACTGCTCTAAGGACGGTGTAGGTGCTGCCCAAAACAAGGCCAGTCAATTTTTCCCTCTACCAAATTGGTGAGTGAAGGCTTATAGTGTATTATCTAATTTAGAGAACAAGAAGTAATAATCATGTATATCTAAGTACTGAAAAAATTAAATTCTATATCCATAAATCATGTGACTAAGTTCCAACAGTATTGTGGCACATGTGAATTTGATACAATAGTTTTTACATAAATACATGAAAAATACCATATTCATACATAGTGGGTGCATGCTCTAAATATTTTTATTAAGATTGATAAAGAGTTTAAAAGCCACTACCATAGGTAAACTTGCTATATATGGACCAAGAAACAGGTAAGAATATAGAGTGTAGTGTTGTTTGCAAAAATGAGAATAGCCTACATTTCTTGAATAGTGGAATGGATAATTAAGCAGTGGGATAATTTATACAACAGAATACTATTCAGTGAAAGAGTGAATGAGGGGCCTGTATCAGTATGGCTAAGTATTAAAATAACAGCATAATATATCTTATAATATTATCTATAATATTGTAGAGTGACATACATGGAACAATAATTTTTGTATATTAAGAATATGATAAATAATATATTATTTGTGGATACATATTATATGTATCTACATATGTTTTAAAAATGTGTAAGAAAAATATCAGGTTCTCAACTCATTTTTGACTGAAGTATTACCAATTTATTAAAAGCCTCTACTTAAGAGGATTCGAGACAGGTTAGAGGTTTATGCTTTTGTCAGCAAAGAGCCCATTGGATCATAAAACCAAACCAAACCCACCAAAGGCTGTAGGAGAAAGCGCACAAAAACCAGGCTAACAGGATGGGGCCACCAAACCATGCTGGGATAGAGGAATTTTTGCTGAGGAATGCATTTTCAAGAATATAAAGTTACATTCCTTCTCTTTCTGTCTGATCACACTTTTATGAAGGTGTGATAACATTTATATGGTTCTATTGTAAACTCTCTTTATTCATCTAATTTAAAAAAATGATTCAACATAGTATAAGAAAAACACAGAAACATAAATATGATAAATGTTATCAATCTGAAGCAAGTTGGAGGTACGATGGAAAGGAAATGTAATTTCTTCCCCAGGTATAGAGTAAATCAATGGCTGCCATCCTCACAACATATTGTGTCTCTATTATTTTGTGTTTTAGTGCTAAGTAGTGAATGCTAAGCTTAGAAATTGTCAATGTTTTGGCCCTGGGGAAAGAGAACAGGTGCTGAGGGTTGAGAATAATTCACCTATTCTCATTTTTTCCACACTTTGTCTATTTATTTATTTTGAGGCAGGGTCTCAAATGGTCCTGAACTCACTATGTATCCCAGGCTGGCCACGACTTTGTGGCAATCCTCCTGCCTCAGCCTCCCGAGTGCTGGGATTACAGATGTGTGCCACAGTGCCCAGCTTATGTCCTGCTGGGGTATCAAAACCAGGGACTTGAGCTTGCTAGGCAAACACTGCCACCACTGATCTGTGCCTGCAGCCCCTCAAAATTTATTCTTATAAAATCCACCTCTAGTAATGGTTTTGGCGGCACACAGGTCCACGACTTTTAACATATCTAACTTCATAAGCAATGCCACAATCAGCACATATCCCCCTTATCATCATGTGCCCTGTGGTCAAATCCTTTCTCCACTCTTACTCCATGGCAGCTGCTGACCCATTCTGTATCTCTATCAAAACTTCAAATGGGCCGGGTGGGTCATGTGGTTACGTGTGGGTTCACCTTTACAAGGAGCTGCCAGGCTGCTCTCTTGGGAGGCTCCACAATCCCGCATTTCCACTAGCAACACGAGGGCCTTCCAGTTGCTCTGTCCTCACCAGCACATGGCAGGATCAGTTTTTTAAAAGCGACAATAGCCACCCAGCAGTTAAGTCACGAAAACCCACAGCTTTAATTCACATTTCCCTTATTGCCAACGATGCTGGACATCTTTCATGTGCCTATTGGCCATGTGTGTATGTTCTCTGGCAACATGTCTGTTAAAATCTTTCACTTTAGTTTTAAAATTAGGTTACTTATTATTGAGTTTTGAAAGTTCATAAAGTAGAGACTAGACATAGTTCTTTGTCAGATTTGTGGTTTGTAAGTATTTTCTCCCGGCTTATAGCTTGTTATTTTATTCTGCTAAGAGTGAGGTTGGCAGAACAAATAATTTTAGTTTTGATGAAATCTAAATTTATAATATTTTTCTTTCACAGATTATGCTCTTAGTGCCATATCTAAGAAATCAAAGCTACAAGAATTTCTTCATGCTTCTTACATAAACTTTGTAGTTTTACATTTCACGTATGGTTCTATGATTAATGTTGAGTTAATTTATATATATACAAATTTTCGTATACTTTTCTGTAAGAATTTTATGTACGGGCTGGAGAAATGGCTCAGTGGTTAAATCGCTTGCCTAGCAAGCTCTAAGTCAAGCACTAAGTACCCAAGTTTGATTCCCCAGCAGCCCATAAGCTGGGCAATGTGACACACACCTATAATCCCAGCACTTGGGAGGCTGAGGCAGGAGGACTGCCATGAGTCCAAAGCCATCCTGGGCTCCATAGTGACTTCAGGACCAACCTGGACTACAGAGTGAAAGTTTTTATCCTAAATGAGTACTGATGCTTTTTTCTCTGCATCAAATCAAAAGATTGTGTGATTTTCGTCTTTAGTTTGTTTAGAAGATGACTTATGTTTGCTGGCACTTTAAGAATATTGAACCAGCTTTGCATTCTTGTGACAAACCCTATCCTTTCATTTTATGCTCTTGCTACAGCGGGAATTTACTATGGGTAGGCGCTCCTTGCATCAGATGCTAACGTAAGTTAGGTTGTAAAGAAGTATGCACACCTGATTCCATTTTCACCTTTCTCTGGTTTCTTGTTGAGCCCATCCATCACCTGCAGAGGGAAAGAGCAATATCAAAACATTTCCAATATCGACTCATTGGATAGTCACATTAACATTTCAGCCTTTGAGGAGAATGATGCCAGCCTATGCCCCGGAGCTAGTGGTGTAATGGCTACAGGTGAAGGGCTCTGTGCCTTCAGCTCTGCTTGTCTGTCAGGTTAACACAAACTTTTTGTTTTCAGTACTGAAGATTGGGGCCAGGTCCTTCCCACTGAGCTATAGCCATAGAGAGCCCTTTCTTTAAAATTTTTGATTTTGAGACAAGATCTCACTAAGTCACTATGTTGCACAGGCTGGTCTCAAATTTGTGATCTTCCCGCCTCAGCCTTTCAGAGCGTTGGGATAAAAAAATATTATTCAGCAATAATTTAAAACAAAGTGGCTCTATAGTTTCCTAGCTAAGAAAATGGCAAGGAAAACTAATTGCACATTGTAATTATGTAGAAACTCATTAAATTCACCTCACAGAATATCTATCACTCCTTCAGTGGCCCAACTATTACACCTTTACATCTTCCTCACGTGCCGAAGGGCATGACTACGAGTCTATATTTGACATCTAATTCTTTACATGTATTTTATTGCTTACATCGGATAGACCTACAAAAATTTTTCAGAAATTGCTGCAGTGCAGTACACACTTTTAAAGTTAATGCAATATATGTTTAAGACTATCTCAGAAAGTTCTGGGAATGCACAACTGTACTGAGTGATGGATACACACATACACATAAATACCATATCATGTCTGATTCTCACTGTTTAAAATTTTTAATTAATATTAACCCTTCCCATCTAGCAGTTAAACTTTTACTGGAAGTCAATTGACTTGGGTTTCGGAAGTAGGGAAAACTGAGGATTACCTCATATCATACTAACACAGAGGTAAAGCAAAGCCATACCAATAACAATCAAATCTCCAACACCACACATAGCAAACAGTCAGCTTTAAGTGTCAACTACTCACCACTCGAGAATTACTAGGGGCCCACACTAGAAGGGTGTGGCGATGGCCCGGCCCAAAGTTGGGAGCTACTGCAGTGACTACTGATCCCACAGAAGAAATGTTGATGCTAGTCAGTTCACCCTCATTAAAAGTCAGAAAACCCGGCGTCTGGAGACAGGGAGAAGGAGTTGTAGTTAGTACCTTTTGCTTTGCACTCTGCACTGGGACATTAAAATGACATGTTACTTGACATTTCAACTTTCCAAGTTCATGTTCATACATATCAAAACACCCTGTGAAGAATTACCATGCATTGCCTCAGCTTCCTGCCCACCATGAAACATTTTAGTATTACCACAGGAATTTTACTTGTCACCAGACATTGTGCTTTTATTTTATGAAAATAAATGCTGGAAATTACTTCAATGGAGAAAGAACAGGATTGGAGGAAAAGCAACAGCCTTAGTCAACCGACACTGGGCTGTCTCATACATCAGAAGACAAAACCTCCTTCAAGCTTACTATTTTGGCAAGGTTAAAAACAGTGGTTCCCGCCATGGGTAGACAGGAATCAGAGTGGCTACACCAAAAGCTGGGGGTAGAACCCAGATGTCAGAATCAAGCTCTTCAGGTGATTCCAAATATGGCCACCAGGTTGGGAACTTCTAGACCAAAGTGATGACCATTGAAAGCAGGGTTGGTTTCCTCATGTTGGCCCTGTTCATGTTTGGGCCCTGTAGTTCTTTGTTGTGGGAGCTACATGTCAGCATCCCTGCTTTCTGTGTATGAGATGCCAATAACATTCTTCCAGCTGTAATGAGAAAAAGTGTCTTCAGAGACGGCCAAATCTGCCCTGGGGATCCACTCTGCTTCCAGGCTACTTGAAATGTGGTTTCTTGTAGCAGTAACAACTGGGAGTTTGTGGAAATGCAGCACTTCCAATCTGCTGATTAAGAATCTACATTTTCATCAGCTGCTGGTTCACTTGAACTCACATGGGAGTCAGCAACACATACGTAGAGCAGAGCCCGCATGAGAGCAAGAGACTGAGTTATTTCACTTCTGATCTGGTTTTGAGATTTACATAAAGGCCAAGACAAACTCCTTCCCCAAATTCTATCATAACATGGATCAGAAGACAGAAAAGAAAGTCACATTTCTTTCTACTTACTGAAGACATCTGGTCAACTGTCACTGTCTCTCCAGGAAAAGATACAGTCATGTTCACATTTCCTATATTCAAGACTTTGACTTGGACATGATTTGCTTCAGGGAAGACTGGAAGAGTTTTCTGAGTAAAAGAAAGGATAATCGACAGTGAAGTCTTCAGCAGAGCACTGAAGGTCATTTTCCTCCTGGCCCTGGAGTCCCTGTTCCCTCTAGCCACCCAAAGCTGTGCTGGCAGAGTGCCGAATGCCCTTGTTAGGTCTACTGGCCACTTGACTCACGGTGAATAGGATAGGAGGGATAAAGAAAGAGAGGAAGAAAGAAGACAAGGAAAATCATTATTTGAAACTTGTACTTTTGCTAGGCTGGGGTGGTGCAGGACTGTAATCTCAGCATGCTGGGAGACTGACAGCCAAGCCTGGGAAACTTAGAGAGACCCTGTCTCAAACTATAAAAAAGGCTGGGGATGTAGCTCATCGTGAAGGCCCTGCATTCAATCCTGAGTACCACAAAACAAAATGAAATGACAGCAAAACTTGTATTTGTGATATAGGCCCAATTTGAAAAAAAAAAAGAAAAAAGAAAACAGAAACAAATTCCTAAGGGCCCTGAAGACAATGAGTCTCTTCTAGAACGAATGCTTTCTAATCTCAGGCTGACAACATTAGGAGATTAGTGCACTGTAGGCCCAACAGATGCGTGAATAAGTTTAGAAACTATTATTAGAAACATTAGAATCCAAAATGTGTTTTTCTATCCAAAAGGTACTTTGCACACTTCTGAAGTGCTGCTTGTTTATGAAGGATGCACTTCTATGAGTTTAGATCAAAAGAACAATCATAAACTTGCTCCCATTATGAAAACTGTTGCTTTGGTTTGGATCTGCAGTGTTGCCCAAAAGCCTCATGTGTTTGGATGTTATCAATGGGTTTCACATGTTGTTAGGAAGTGGGTCCGGTAGGGAGGGGCAGACTGTTGAGGGAGAGGGGGAACACCGAGGGCGTGGCCTGGGAGGCTGTGTTCTTGCCCTGGCTTCTCCCCGGTGCTGATCCTTCCTGTGCGACTCTCTGAGTAGCTAGTTGTTCTCCACCAGATCCTTGCACCATGCAGCCACTGCCAGCTGACCAAAAAGAGACTAAGACCTCTGACCTGTGAGCTAAATAAACCTTCTACTCATAAATTGTTGGGGGTCAGGTATTGTGTTCAAGCAATAAGACAGTGACTAAGACAACTTTATGATGAGTGGAAACTTTTTACAGCTTTCTTCTTCTCGTGGAACCCAGTCATTTGACAATACTTCCAGCTACGCCCACACAGCGTCCATAGCTCCAGGGCCGCGAACTGTACACTGGGAGAGACCCTGGCCTCCCCAGTCTTCTCAGTCCTGGAGAAAGATTCCATGTGCTCCTCTGACACCCACCAGAAAAGTACACGAGAGGCTCAAGGGAAAGACTCACATCAATTTCCACCTGCACAATTGCTGCCACCACAAAGGCCAGGGAAGCCAGCAACATCCCAACTGTCATCCTCTTCAGGGAGCTGAGGGACACAAGAAGAAAGTGGACCTCATCCGGCTTCTTACAGAGAATCCAGGGATAAAGTCCCCAGGGAAACATGGCTTCCCCACCATGTACTTGAACAAAACTAACTTCCTAAAATGCAGGCACTGGCCAGTGTCTCAGTCATATATGTCACAGCCCAAGGAGGGCAGGTGAGAAACAGCTTCTAATCTGCATGCTTACTTTCATTTCTAGAAACTATAGTTCAGGAGAGGCTCAGGATTACAAGTTGACATTTCTATCCCTACATACACAGAGGAGCCCTGGTCAGAGGCTTTCTCAGGCTGCCATATATAACATTTTTATGTTAAAGGACATTTCCATTAGTATTGGAAAACATTGACTTGATTCACTTCCTAAGAGCCCATCATCTGCTGGTTGAGGCCACAGATGGCCTCGCCCTGAGGTGCTGGAAGCAGCAGCGCATGTGTGCACCAATTCCTTAAGTTGAATGTCATTATTATCGACTGTAAATACATACTAAGAAAAGAGTAATTTTGGAGAAAAAGAGTCAATGAACCAAGCAACAAAAAACAAAGAGAAGCAAAATCAAGGATACCCTGACACCCTGACCAGCCTCAAACCTGCCAGATACCTACGTGAAATTGAAACCACACTTGGCAATCAGGGGGTAGATCACAGCATCAAAGATGGGGACCATGATCACAATGAGGATGGCGTTCACAGTCTGCAGAAGAAGCAGAGGAAGTCAGTGCTGTCTCAGGGACAATGTGGGGCTCTACAGTAACAGTGATATTTCCTCCTACCTGCATCTGATCTGGCTGGATTTCTACAGCTCCCTAAAAAGAAAGGGGGATATCCTGTTGAAAAAAAATGCCATGAAAGGGAGGAAGAAAGAGGAGAAAATAGTAGTGACCAGTGAGGGTCAAGCGGGTAATCCCAGACTCACAATTTTCCCAGTCATGGTTGTTGCTTGCAGGGTCCACCTGGAGCCCTTAAAAATGAATACATTTGTTGCATTATTCAGAAATGTGGGTTTTCAAAGTTTTACAAGTCATTGTTGAGTCTTTTCCAAATTAGGAATAAAGTCTGAATTGTTACAGATTTAAGCATCAAGTTGGCCTCCTAGCTCCATTATACACTAGGCGGAAGGAACAAGCTCTGCTTCTGATGTGGAGGGAGCCCATTTCTGAGTGGCAGCTCCTGGGGGGAAGGACAAAGCTTCGCCCAGGGAGGAAGCTTTCCTGGAGACAGCAGGGAGCAGGGCTGCAGCTGGGGCGGGGAAAACCTGGCACCACCCGTGGGGTGAAAACAACAAGCACAGTCTGTGTTCTTTCACATCAGGTTTCCAGAGCATTCTGAGTGTCAGAAGCCTGGGATGACCATCTAGGGGGGTTTCCATCAACACAGTGGTGGGCTGAAAGCCAGACAGCCTGGCTACACTCAGATTTTTTTGCTGGTATTTGTTTATGGGACTGTGGAACCAGGGGCTGGTTTTGGTTTTGTGGTAGGCAGTTTTTCCACAAATGGGAGAGGGGATGGGATGAACGGGTGGGAGGGTAAGGGAATCACAGATAGATGATTCTTATAAGGAACATGCAATCTACATCTTTCGCGTGCCAGCTTACAGTAGGGCGCCTATGAAAATCTAATGCCGCTACTGATCGGACGGGATGCAGAGCTCAGACGGTAACCTGGGTGATGGGCAGTGGCTACAAATACAGGTGAAACCTTGCACGTTGACCCGGGCTCCCCACCTGCTGCGTGGCCCAACTCCTCACAGGCAGCCCGAGGCCCGGGGACTGGAGACCTCTATTTTATGGTAAGAAGTGAGCCTACATGATGATTTCCATGGAAAACTAAACACACGACTGCTTCAATATGAATCTGCTGTCTCCACTAGGAGGATGTCACAGAAAGTCATGGAATCTCAACACATACCAGTCATAGTGTGCTTTCTGGCCAGCTCTCACCTGACCCTCAAGGTGGGCTATCGTGACCTCTCTAGAAGGGTTAAGAATTCTTACTCCACGCCACCCAGCTACGAGGTGATGAGGATACTTCTAGTGCAAGTTGGACTCCCAGAGGCTCCCGCCTGGCACACGATTGCCAACCTGCTCCTTACAAGGCTAGCCTAAATTGTAGCTTACAAAAAAGTATATGATCAATTTTTCCCAAGAGAAGATTTACCCTTGTAATAATAAAAAATCATGTGCTCACCTTTTTTTTAAAATTTCAGTTTCCAAAAGAATTAATTAACTTATTGCTCTGGCTTAGTACCACAACTCTGTACCATGCTGGGCCGTGGCAAACAGGCCTCTTCCCGCTCAGTTTTGACTGACAAGGATCCTACAAGTGCTCAAAAATCCCCACAGGCTACTTACTGGCCCAAACTCACTTTCCTTACTATTTTGTTACAGAAATGTGGACAGAAGCTTCTACTAATTGTTTCTTTTTTAAATAAGTTCAATGTGAGATAGTGCTGGAAGGGAACATTTTTAGGCACTAAAAACAAAACAAAACAAAACAAAAAAAGGACTCTGTACACAGTAGTACCCAAAGCATGTTCACCGAACAGAGACATAGAAAAATTACCTGCTGATCAAACAAGGCCCAGAACATGGGCAGGGGAATGTAGAGGAACATCACCTTGGTGACCATCTTGATTTGAGAGATTAGCCGCTCCTGGAGGGAGAGAAAACGAAGCTATAGTTTGTGTCCCTCGCAGCACCTAGTGTGGAGGTACTCGCATCAGGACACAGCAAGGACATATTAATTGTACACCACCCCGGTTTCTTTAGGAACAGAGAATTGCTAAGCTATTGAAAATATCAACAGAAACACCTGTTTAGACACTAAATTACTCCAATTTGCTAAATGTAAATCCATCCCACTAAATATAAGTCCCACCACCACTGTCACCACTCCTTAACTCTTCTGTATTAAAACCAAAAATACAAAATCACAATTACATGTAATTAATGGTAATTACACCAAATGAGAAGCTACAAAAAGGTAACACTGCTTTCAGATGCATGATACCCATTGTTTATGAAGGTCTCAACTTTTTTTTTTTAAGCACTCAGGTGTATTAATCTATGAGTGAAGGTCAGAGGTTGAGAACTGTGCTTGTGTTGATAACTATGACCCTGTAGCCGTGTGCGACCCCGGGCGGCTGCTCCAGGGGTCACGGATCTCTGTGGCAAGGATTGCTACTTACGTCATATTTCTCTTTTGCCCAGTCTAGCCAGTGCTTCCTCTTGGGAAATTCCTTACTCCGGTGCCTAAACCTGTTTTTGATGGCAAACTGACGAAAAGGAAGAAAAGTCAAACGTCAAAACAGAACCAATGAATTCATCAGAAAAATCTAGCCTTTAATGAAAAAATCAGGGAGAAAAGCAAACTCAAGGTGGTAGTAGAGCCATGCCAGGGAGACTGACAGGCACACCTGGCACTGCCACATCTCTCATCTCTCACCAAGCTGACAGGACAGGAGTGAGCTACCACACCTGGTGGGCGTGAGCACTCCGGACACACACTGCCAAAATGAACATCCCATTGCTATGTCACTGCTTCCGGGAGAGCATCAGGCATTGTCTCTCCACTCGGAGGAGGAAGAGCCACCGTGACCACTGACCTGCTTTGAGCTCAAAAGCTCTTTCAATTTCTCCCTTCTCGGGTACTGTTTGTATGCTGAATGGTGAATTTCATAAGAAGTTTATAATTTAAATGAAAGCTGACCAAAATAGTTAAGGATACTAAAATATGTTCAAAGGAAAGAAGGGAAAGTGTAATTGATTTTTAATTTAAAGGAGGCAGGGGGTCCTGGGATGATTCAAGGTCAATGAGAGAGGGAAAGAGGTAAAGAGAGGAGAGAGGGAGGGAGGGAGGGAGGGAGGGAAAGAGAGGGAGAGAGGGAGGGAGGGAGGGAGGGGGAGGGGGAGAGGGGGAGAGGGAGAGGGGGAGAGAGAGAGAGAGAGAGAGAGAGAAGAGGGAGGGGAGCCTGACATACTTACACCAATGCACTTGGCCACTTTCCCCATGATGTTGCCCTGTGGCTGGAACTTCTTGTACATCCCACTGCCAATGACAAATACAACTAGATGGGGCAAAAGAAGACGCGTCAGTGTGGCATTTGCCAGCACTACCTGTGCCCAAAAGATGTGCTTAGGAGTTATAACTCTGTTTGGAAATAAATGGATTAACTCATAAGATAGGTTCACCCTACCTCCCAGCTAAGGATGTGCATTTGATTCTAATGGTCACGGAAGCCATTGAGCAATGTGACCTTTGTACTCCAGTCCACAGACATTAGAGCCGAATGCCACCTACCAGCTTCTCGGGGTGTGCAGAACCTTGGAGACACCGAGCACAGCCATTTAAGCACAAGCTCTATCTATCTAAAGGGAGACAAGAGGCACAGGTGCTTTCGAATTCCTGATTCATTCTACAAATGCAATTAATATACTGGAATTTTCTGGCTGCAGGAATAAGAGAAATTTTCTTCTTATTGCTTTTCTTTTTTAATATTCAGGAAGAAAGGGCTTAATCTGTGGAATTTATTTGATCAAATGACAGGATGTTGTTCCTGTGGTCACTATAGAAGTTCCAATTAACTGCACCTGCAGTAAGTCTCACACAGGCTGGAAGCGGCTTCTCAACGAGGCTCTTCCTTGCAGACAATGTTAGCAAAAGGCACGTTGCGACAATCACTTAGAGAAAAGCATTTCTGCAGGAGATCCTGGAAACACAGTCCCTGTAGTAGGAGTTCGGACTGTCCAGTATCACAGTTTACTGATAAAAACACCGACGGACCGCTGGAATTCTACTTGTTCTCCACAATTAAGAAGGCAGGCCTGTCATCTCAGCACTCGGAGGCTGGGGCAGGAAGACCACAAGCTCGAGCCCACGATGAGCAACCTAGTGCGACCACCTCTCAAAAGTTCTCAGGACATAGCTCAGTGTAAAGGCTCCAGATGGAATCCTCCATACTGGGAAAAAAGGGCCCAAGATTTTGGAAGGTGCTGAGGTGTCTCTGCAAGTGTGTGCTTGCACTGTAGACGTTCCTTGTGGCTAACGAGACCTTCACGTATAGCGCAGCTCAAAGCCAGCATTCCTCTGTGCAGACGTGTGTGGCACAAGGGTCTTATGGATCAAGACAGGACTTTCTTTTGCCAATTAATATTTTAATCTTTAAATTTTTTCCAGTGCTGGGGATTGAACTCAGTCATTATGAGGCAAATGTTCTATCACTGAGTTATATCACCAGCCCTAAAAGTATTTTTTGAGAAAACTTAGTTCGAGATAGGGTCTCACTAAGTTGCTCAGGCTTGACCTTGCAATCTCCCTGCTTCAGTCTCCCTAGTAGGGATTCCACGTGTGTGCCACGGTTCCTGGATAATATTTAAGCTTTGGTCAGCCTAAACCTAAGTCCTAGAAATTCTTAGAGGTGGGGTTGATGGGCAGGATTTGTTTCATGCTCAATTCTTCCATGAGAAAAAACGTATATTCCTTCATTTAACCATGAGTTATACAGAGTACATGAGTTTAATACAGTGTCTGGTATAAGCAAGACCTCTTAAAATGCTGTCTATCTCCTGCCCAGGATTAGAAGCACATCTGAGTCTTTTGGGGAAGTGTGGCAGTATTTGAAAAATTATGCAGGAAAAGGACATTGAAGAGGTGAAAATCCTGAGCTCTGACGTAAAGTAAGAACAAAGCAACGTGGCTGCACCGTGAACAAGAGGTGGAGAGGCGTTTCACCACCCCTCACAGCCTCTGAGAGCAGAATCTGGAGAAAGTGATGCCTCGGCTGATGCTTCCTCCTCGGCGTGAGAGAAGAGGCTGCGAAGAGGCGAGGTGGCCACTAGCAGGTCCTTGCACCGCGCCATCTTTCACGTCAGATGCGTAGAAGTGGGCATTTCCTCAAAGCTCATGCTGAGAAAAGGCGTGCAAACGGATGCATCTAACTCACATCCAGGTTCTTCCAGGGGAAAAAATTCTACTAGAAACATTCTGGAACGGTACATTGTGGAAACTCGGGCATTCGTCACAAGTATTTCAGTGGCAACTGAACCTGCCATTTCTAAACACAAACAAGGCTAGGGAATGTTGACAAGAAGGACAGTTTTCAGCCACTGGTTCAGCCAGTCTAGTAGATTTGATCCCCTGTGCCTTTATCTCCCTAAAATAGTACCAAACCTTTAACCACCCAACTCAGTTGACTCTTTCTCATACAAGCTCCTTTTGGATCCCATTCCCTGTAAGATGCGAGGCCAGCCCTACTTTCTTCTTGCTTGGGCAGATATGGTTAACCCCCAAGGGCCACTCTTCACACTAATTTTTGATACACCCTATTATGTGAACTTCCAAAAATTAGTCACAATAATTAACATAGAGCCTGACTTGGTCACGGACTTGTGTCATTCAACTCCTTTCTACTCACTTAGGGAGACAGCCATGAGGGCAGCGGGAACCCCAAATGCCAGCGGGTAGCAAGCTTGCTGACTGTGAATTCCGCATTGCTGAACTGAGGAGAAATGACATGATTCAAATTCATTACGGTATTGGTAACATGCAGGTCTCATTTTTAAAAATTCTCTCATTGGTTATTATATATGGCTTATCACTTAATGCTCTTTATCCATGTGCCACACTGATGCCATCACCCACAGAGTACAGCAGCATCGTAGTAGAAAGAGCAAGAGATGGAGATGGGCTCTAATCTCAGCACTAAGTAATCATGCAATCCTGGGTAGGGCAAAATCGGTGGGGCCCTGTTCTGTGGATATTCTACAAAGCAGCGATAAGTATGACCTAGATACAATACCTCGAGAACATGGGACTCAGTACATAAAAACACAAG
Organism: Ctenodactylus gundi; assembly: GCA_004027205.1. Lineage (NCBI taxonomy): Eukaryota > Metazoa > Chordata > Mammalia > Rodentia > Ctenodactylidae > Ctenodactylus > Ctenodactylus gundi. The sequence continues at coordinate 333,174 of PVKB01001794.1, forward strand.
TGCACTGGAAAGTCAGTATTATGTTCCTGTGTTCATACCAGTCAGGTAACAATTAGAGGAGTTAGGATAGAGGCTGACAGTTGGTGTTTTCTGTGAAGGGTCAGACAGCAGATACTTCAGGCTTTGAGGTCAATGTGATATCTACCATAAATCCTCAACTCTGTCTCTGAAGGGGAAAGCAGCCAGGGATGATGCCCAGATGAATGGTCTTGTCCATGTTCTGGTTTGGTCTATGGGCCAGTTTGTCAACTTCTGAGCCAGGGTTATTTTAGCCCTGAAATACGAACATTAGTAAGGAAACTATTCCAGCTTTGTAAGGGCAACAGAGATTACAGGGAGCCCTTTCTGTGGGGTTGTGAGGCTTTTAGGAATGAGCTGACCCTACAGGGATTTTGACTTTGTCTTTGACTAGCTGTTCCGCAATTCTGTAGGGGAAGAAGGTAATCATTAGGGAGATGATAGTCGTGAAGATCTTTCCTGTTAATGACAATACAAAAGAATCCTCCTCCCATAAAGAATCACAATCTCTGTTATTCGATTCCTTTGGAGCTGGTTGTAGCAACTTTCTAGTTCTTTCATTAGCTAATAAGTGATATAACATCTTTATTATATATTCTATGTATGCGTGCAGTCGTGACTTTACTTAAAAAAAAACACTTTTAAAAGCACTCTATAACTCAGTCATGCACAGGACACACACTGGAAGAATCTGGAAGAGGGAGGGGTGCGGGACACAACTCAGAAATAAAAGCTATCAAATGGTTACACAAGTTGAATGGGGGTTAAGTATCATCTTCAAACTACTACTCAACACAGAAATACATAAATTCCTATAAAGTATATTATCTTATACTTTTATCTGATTCAGGGTGAACACCAGGCTTTTGTTAACTTGTCCCAAACAATGCTGGCCATGCCCTTCCACGTGGGGAACCAGGAAGCTCCCAGTGGGGGGAGAAGGCACCCCATCTCTGCGGTGTTGGAAGTGCTTATCGTCTAGGGCTCTTTCTGTGGGTGGTGCTGTCAGAAATACTTGAGAGAAAAGCAAAGGAAAACACCTTGGGCGCATGTGTGCGTGTGTGTGTGTGTTCCAGCCCAGGGCCTCTGCACTGAGCTACATCCCTAACCCATTTTTTGATTTTTAAGACAGGGTCTCACTAAGTCACCGTGTCTGAGCTTAAACTTGTGAACTTTCTGCTTCAGCCTCCCTGAGTGTTGAGATCCCAGGCCTGCGCCTCCAGTTCCAGGGTCCACTAACTTCTTCCCATTTCCCTGAAACTTCAGGGTAGCAGAGCTGGAGGTTGAAAATGACCAATAAGGCCCACTAGGCATTGTTCCTATTACCCTTCTTGACTCTTATCTCTCACCTTGAACAAGGATCTGCAATAATAAAAAATGGGAAAAGCCAAGGCCTGTGCTAGGAATGACGCTCGCATCCAGTAGACTCTGTAGTGGTCCCTGGAACTAGGGGCTTAAGTAAGACAAGAAGAGATAAAACATGAAAGAAAAGCAGCTCGTATTCTGGCTGCCAGTGTACATCCCAGCATGCAGGCCAGCTGACCTAGGAGTGAAGGAGAGAGGAACAAGGACCAACAGGACAAGCTCTCAGCCTCTCTGCCTGGCTTTCCCCTTACCAACCAAAAAAGAGAAGACAGGTGCCCCTTTCAGGTAGTTCTTACCTCTGAGGATGGGAGTGATGATTGTAGAAAGCAAACTTCCAGCATTAATGGCCAAATAAAAGATGGAAAAAAATCTGTTTCTTTGTTTTTCCTGCCATGGAAAGGATCAAGTTAGGGTACGATGACTGGGCTGCGTATTCATGCAGACAGAGCTGATAACTGATTTCATTTTTGAATTAGTTTTGGTTGGTGTCTTACTCTCAAAAATACTTGGGAAGAGTGAAATCGAGGACACACAGTCTCTGTGGAATTTGATCCTGGGGGTTAGAATTCCTCACTGGGGTTTCTGCAGAGGTTCAGGTGCTTACCTGGCCCTCTTCAAACTGATCACCACCAAATGCAGACACACAGGGCTTGATTCCTCCTGTACCAAGAGCGATCAGGAGCAGGCCGATCATGGACAGCGTCCTGAGGAGAGAACACGGTTAGGGCCTCTTGTGGTTAGGATCTGGAGTGTCCCCCAAAAGTCTCATGTATTTTAATGGAACCATGTGATGTTGGTGGATTGGAGTCTAGTCTGGAGGGGTGGATTGCAGTTAGGATTAATGGTGTGTAGTGGCCACACCTGGATGCAGGAGGGACTGGTTACGGGGCAGAGAACTGAAAGGATACATAAGCTGCACCTGCCTTCCTGGAGGACTGGGACTAGTCTCAACTAGCCTCAGCTTAGCTTCCTGTTTGTTCGGGGAAGCTGCCGCCACCTCTCTCTCTGCCATGTACTTCAATTGTTGCCGGCCACCCCTGAATGGACTGTGACCTAAAATAAACCTTTCCTTTCCTAAGTTTGTGGGTGTCAGGTATTGAGTCACAGCAATGAAAAATTAGCTAAGACAGGGCCCATGGGGCAGGTTCTTCCTCCTACTTTTCCTCAGAAGACCAAGCACAGTGGTAAACACAGAGAAAGGACCCAAACTTGATGAGAAGATAATTTGTAGGAATGCAGTCTTAGAGTTGAACGAGAATTTAAACTGATGAGCCTTCAAGTCCTACCTGTGGCTAGACCTGGATTACTCTAGAAATTCGAAAGCAATAGCTTAAAATCTGAACAAAGTTATTTTTTAGCCTTATCATGTCGAGTGAAAGAGTGTGTAATGAAATGTTGATTTAAGGGTGGGGTATAGCTCAGTGGTAGAGGGTGTACTTAGCCAATACACACACAGAAAAATGTTAATTGAATAAATATAAGCATTGTAACTTGTGCTATAAACATGGACTCATGATAGTGACAAATAGGAACAGACAACATGCCTTCCTTGCAAAGTGGGATAGCAGGTTATGCCATGCAATCTTAATTTTTTTACGAAGTACAGAGGACTGAAAAGAAATCAAGCAAAAGATTTACTGTCGTGTCCAAGTGGTAGGACTAAGGGAGATTTATCTTAATTTACTTTTGTATTTCCTAGCTTATCTGTGATTTATGTCCTAAATTGGAAAAAAAAAATCCCATAGCATTTATCAACCTTCATTTTATATTTTTACTAGATTTATAGTTGGGCACTATGAATCTCAGGCTTTACGAGCATCTCTCTCTCATATTCTCTTGGTTGCTCATGTTGTGTACAGATACGAAATCTGGGCATAGTGGTATGCTCCTGTAACACCAGCACTATGGCAAGCCGACGTGGAGGATCACAAGCTCAAACCTAGCCTGAGCAAGTTAGTGACTTAGTGAGACTCTGATTCAAAAAAAGGGGGGATGGGTATGTAGTTCAGTGAGAAAACCTGGATTCAAACCTTGGTTAAAAAAAAAAAGACAGACTAAAAAAGATTTTTTTAGAAGTCACACTTCCTGAGTCAACCTTCCTGAGTTAACTGACCTAAGCTCCTCTTTCATGTATTTGATGTGGTCACTCCAAGCATTTTAATAACAAGAACACATGCTCAGCTGACCATCCATCCCATTTATTCCTGTGAGAATGTCAGGCGGGTTCCTACACCAACTCCATGAAGTGAAACACCGGTAGCTGATGTTTGTTTCTTGAGCCTTCTGGGTGTTCTCCAGGAAGAACTCACAGCAGTCCTAGCTGAGGCAGGATGACTGCAGGTAGGGACACAGAAGCACTGAAGGGAAGACTTGCTCATGATCACACAACTGATAGGGGACACTGCCAGAATTTAAACCTGGCCTATCTCCAAGTCCATGTTCTTAAGAAGTCAATTTCTCCAAAGTCATCTCACTAATCTGAGGGACAGCTGGGATCCGAGTCTGGTGTCTAGCTAACTACTTAATCTCACTGCTATTCCCCTCACTACCACCATTTCCTCTGAGCACCAAACGACCAAGGGCCCTGCTCTAAACAGCCATCCAATTAACTGGCAGCCTAGTGATGCAGGTATTACAGATATGGGCTTGAGTTTCGACCACAATGCCCAAACCATGAGACGGCTTACTCATGGATCAAGGAACTGAATCCCCCCAAGAACAGGAGATAAAATCAGCCTTTATAATCAGAGTGTGATTACTCTACTTTATAATTAGTGTACATTCCCAGGCTGAGGGGAAGGAGATGAACCCAGCAGAGAAGTGCTTGTCTATACCACTTGCCATCAAGAGCCCTGAGCAGGTGGCTGGGACAAATATTGTATGACTGGATTACTAAAAGACAAGCAGGCATGTGGTCCATGAAGAGAAAGTAATGCTCACAGAGTCTTGAGGAAGCTTTGTAGTATTAAGGGCCAAGGCATACGGGAGCTACAACCTTCTAAGATGACCAAGGTTAACACTAATATCCACCTACTGACCTTGCATCAGAAGAATGCGGTGACCCAAGACAGCCAAGACCAAGAGAGAAACCATGAATGTGGCAGTGTGCTAAGGACACAACTGTTACTCACTAAACAGCCTTTTCTAAACTGCTAGTGAGGAAGAAGTCATCCTACTCTCAGGAGGTCATTTGCGGAACAAGATGAAGCAATGGAGCACCAAATAAACACCTGGGGGAAGCGGGAAGGAGGATACCAACTCACACGTGCACAGGCAGGCTGTTGGGGGTCCCATCATGGTCATGGTCTGTGAGGTCATTGATCGAGCTTACTGAGATGACTCCTTGTCCAATGGTGTAGACGATGGACAGCCATATAATCGTCCTGTGTTTGAAAGGGTTTAGAGAATCCTGGTCAATCGCACCATAGCTGTTCACTTCCTATGCTCTGTCCTACACACTTCCAAGAGGCTAGCCATGAATACACTTCTCTCTCTAGTAACTGGTAACTCTCAAAAGGCATAATGGCTAGAGGATCATGAGAGGGGAAACAGCCACTTTATCTTTCAGGTAGACAAATGATTATTTTTTCCCTTAACTATAGAAATGAATACCCATAAATTTAAACAGTTACTAATATTGTGCCTGATAACAATAATTGACCATAACTGGACAATTGGTTATTTTTATGGAATTCTTTGTAAAGAATGAATAATTTTACTTCTTGCCTATGTGATTCCTTTGGCTTGGAAGAGTTTCCCATTCCTTAAGTTCTAGGGAAATTTTCCCAGGAATATCCCATGGAGCACTCCTAGGGTCACGGGCCAGGAAGGGCCCACAACAGGCCTCCAGGCCTTACCTTGCCTCTGCCCACTGAGCTGCGGGGCCTGAGAAGCCAGATGTGCAGTGGACAGGGCCTTTGTTTTCCCAGTTCTTAACTCTGTTCCTTACATATTGTGAAGGATAGATAGGACCCTGGCCACTATTTCAAAATGAGACAGGATGTTATGCTTGTTTACAAGGGAAAAAAAATAAATCCTACTTGCATTTACACTGCTAAATGCAGGCACTGTGTTAGATATGGTGTTGAGTAGAAACAAGTAGAGCCCCAAATAAATTCTCTCATTAGAATTTCTGTCCTTTGACTTTTAAAATTTTATTTACTGTAAGTTTTTGGGACTGGGGATTAAACTCAGTGCTTTCGCACTCAGTCATATCCTTAGCTCTTCATAAACCTTTTTTTATTTTGATGATCCACTAAGTTGTCAAGGCTGGACTTGAACTTGCCATCCTTTACCTCACTTCCCAGAGTGCTGGGATTATAGGTCTGCAACACCACGACCAGCTGGCCTTCAGCCTGATCGTGTCATCGCAAATCACAAATCTTACACCTAGATTTTGACTTGTTTGTTAGCGAGAACGTCCTGAGACTCACTTGAACTTCCCCAGCCATGAATCAGCTATGAGAGCCCCAAGGATCGGTGTCAGGTAGCAGACAGCAACGAAGGTGTGGTAGACGGCAGTGGACAGGTTGTCATCCCAGCCAATGAAGTTTCGGAAGTACAGGACCAGGATTGCTTTCCACCGAGGGCAGATGAAAGAGGAGGGGGTGACAGAGTCAGGACAGGCCAGGTACGGCCACTAGTGCTCCCTACCCAGGGGTGAGAAGTGGCTGAAAGTTACCTCTCATTCCATAGTAGGAGAATCTCTCACAGAACTCGTTGACCACGATGAAGAAGATGCTCAAGGGGTAGCCAAAGCAGCTCTGGAGGAGGAAGGTGAGGGCATGAAGCCACCCCGTATGGCCTACCCTCCCACACAAGCGCCAGGGCCACAGAAGACAGCCAGGCCACATTTGGTAACTCATCAGCCACTGGGCCCCAGGCAGAATTGTGAATTTAAAAAAAATCTATTCCCTTTATTAGTTATTCGCATAGAGACAGCGAGGAAAGCAAGCAGAGTTTAGTGTTCTTGCGAGCAGGAAATACGCAGCATTTCCTGAAGAGAAGGAATTCCACCTCCAATCCAGGACCTGCCCCTCAGTGGTGTGAGGCACACATTATGTGGGAAGTGGATGAGCCACTGGGAAATACAGGAACGAAACACATTGTGAAATTTAGAAAAGGAAGATGGGTAGAAAGAGAAAGGACACTCACCTGGGACCTGGACATTCCTAAAAGAAAAACAAAATGCCACTGTTAAAGTCATTAGAATAGTGCTAGGGGCATCTAAACTCAGACCCCGATTTCCTGTTTCCTACCACTCCGCTCCAGGTCTCGCCAGGATCCGGCCAGGACCAGGCTTCTCATTGGCAGTGGGGCCTGGCATCCGGGTTTCAGGCAACTCTTAAATGTGGTCAGAAGTGAGAACCAGAGCTCTTAAGAGTCAAACTCCTGCAGCATTCGCCTAAACCCCAAATATTTTAATCTATTCGCTGCTATCTCACAAGATCATGGGATTTGCAAGGATTACCTGCTGAGAGCTATATCCCCAGCTCATGTTTAGTTTTGGTTTTGAATCTTTCTTGCTAAGTCATTATGGTACGTAGGCTGGGCTTGAATTTGCGGTCTTCCTGCCCCAGCCTCCAGGGTGCTGAGATGACAGGTCTGTGCCACTGGATCAGGCTCAACAAAAGTTCCAAACACAGGGGGCAACAATGCCCCTGCCAGGCTGCACCTGCTCCTTTACCACCTACCTCCTAACACGTGCCTCAGTCTCGCCACTGCGTGTCCCTCACACCTCACAGAGTAATACTGGGCAGCTCATACCCTTCCTCCAGTAGGCCGAGTCCCTCCAGGGGATGATTCAGCACTGCCCACCATAACGTCTCTGTGCCCCCACCTCTTGGACAATACCTATCACTAGTAGGAACCATTTTAGAATGAGTGAAAAGAAGGAGGCTTCTTGGCCTTGGGGCTGAGATTATGTGTAGAATGAACAAGAAACAAGAAAAAAAAAAAGCCTGAGAATAGGAAGCGCTGGGGGCGAGCCAAGGCCCATGGATGGCACCCTGACACCAAGCAGTGCCCCTCCTCTCCTAAGAAGCAGAATCTCAAGTCCTCTCTCTCCCATCCCTCAATTTCCATGAGCAGTGACCAGTCTCTAGTTTCCCCATCTCCTTGCTCGGCTCCGTCACCCACACACTGCCCTGTTTATCACTGCTGGTCACAGCTACACTCCTTTTCGTGGGGATCCCCCTCTTCCAGCTGCCTCGACCTCATCTTGGAGGGTATCGCTGCCAGGGCTCCTGGGGCACACCCTGCCTCTAGAGGGGATGGGGGTTGGCACTGGCAGGTGCCTCAGAGTGCCCGATGGGGCGTTGAGGGGTGCTGTGACCCCGGACTGCTGAGTCCGTAGGCCTGCAGTGGTCTTTTGAGTTTGCATTTCTAACAAGTGCCCAGTTGTGGCTGCTGCCCGGCCAGGCAGCATGCTTTGAAAATCACTGCACTGGAGAATTACAACTAATCCTTAAATCCCTGGAGTGACTCACGTGTCCTACAACTGAGCAGAAAGCAGGCTGGCTGGACAGCAGTGCTGGCCCCCGTGGCTTGTGTCTGAGGAGAGTGACTTTTCACTCTTTCTGAGGATTTCTGTTTCTACAGGTTCCAAGGTGAGGTCGCTGTGGCGGCGCCAGGGGCCACACTTTGCTGGCTATGATTTCCTGTTGCCTGATGGAACTCCACAAAAACTGTTATCACTTCCCTGGCTGAGCACCAGAAAGACCAGCTGTCAGGGCAGGAAGCAAATGCAAAGCCAGGCGGCTGCTGGCGTCTCTGCCCTGGCTGCCACCGCCGTCGCTCACACTGTCCTTCATCTGCGCTCCTTCTTCTCAGACCTGCCACCTTGTGTGATGTGTAATGATGTGTAAGTCCGGGGCACCATCCCAGCATAAATGAAACCACAGCCCTGCCTGAACTCCCTGCCGGCTTGGCCCAGACCCACGTGGCCTCCGGCCTGTGCCCACTCACCTCCTGGGCAGGCGCATCCCTTCGGGTCCGGTCACACTGGGCTGTGGCTGTTGCCACTTTCTATCTCAGCACAGCCCTGGGCCTCACACTTTTGCCCACTTAAAAGAAGCATTTTAGATGCTATTTTAGTTCTTGCTTTAAGGAAGGAAGTACACTGACCTAGATTCATCCGGGAGGGGAACCCTCACCAGCACAGTGTTTTTCACCCTGGTCAGGTCTCCTGTGGGAAGGGGCTGCTCTAGGGGGCAGTGCACGCAGCAGGCAGGCCATGGGGTCAGGCCTGGGACTGAGGCAGGCTCAGTTCTGTTCCGTGCCCGCAGTGTGCTTGGGCAAGCCTGTCTTTCTTCTGGACAGGCCATCAGACAACGCCACCGGTCATGCAAGGTTGCTGCAAGAGTCCCTGTGATTTACCACAAAGCTGGAGGCCTGAGGAAGCTCAGAACCGTCAGCTCCCTACAAGGGCATCGTTCCCAGTGTGGAAATTAAAGGCTAACAAATGGAATCACTGTAAAAATCAGTATGGAGATTCCTCAAAAACTAAGGCTAAAAAGCCCATTTGACCCAGCTATACCTCTTCTGGGTATTGTTCTGAGGGAAATGAAACTATCATATTACAGGGATACATGCATACCCATGTTCATAGCAACATGGCTTATAATAGCTAAGTCTTGGAAGTAGCCTATGTGCTTATCAACAGATGAACAGGTGAAGAAAAGACTGATTACATCTGAATCAGTTGCAGAAAAATAGATAAACCTCAAGACCATAAAATACTAAGCAAAGCAAGTCAGACACAGAAGGCTAAATATCAAAAATATCACCTGGGTTCTCTTATGTGAAAATCCCACAATATAATGAAGAATAAAATAAAAGATGATAGAAACGGGGAATTACACTTTGTGGGCATGGGAAGGAGATTTAAGGGTGGGGGAGAGAGGAGGGTGGGAGAAGAAGGGCTGGTAAAAGATGCAGCATTCAGGGAAATGGGGGGCTGGTGGGGGCAGGAAGGGAAGAGAAATGTAATATGTAAATAAAACAATAAAATACAATTCATCCTTTTGAACTGCAAAAAAATATGCAATGTGCATATGCACCAATTCTCCAAGTTGGATGTAATTATGTGTTATAAACATATACTAATAAAAATAATCATATGGAAGAAGCAAAATACATTATACACATTGAACTCTCCTCCAAAAAGTCAAATGAGGGAAGAGAGCAAAGCATGTATAAATCTGCAAAATGAAACCCACTAACCCGTATCACCACTATGCACTAATAAGAAATGTGGGGGGAAAGATATCATTTGTTGACTATGTCTCCAAAGGCCCATCATCCAGCCCACGGCTGAGACTCTGCCTCTGTCCTGTGCTAGGGCCACTCACCCTCCAGCCCCGTGTCCTGTGCCAGGCCCTCAAGGCTGCCTGGGTGGACTGCCTCCCTGTTCCCACAGCCTGCCATGGCTTCCATTACCTCTGGCCAATGGGGATCCCTGGTCAGAGCGGAGGGAGGATAGCTGAGGTGTCTTGGTCACTTTGTAATTACCAGATACAGTAATCAACACCCAGGTTGACTTTGGCTCACAGCTTCAGAGGCCTCAGTTCATGCCTGGTTGGCTGGCAACGGGAGAAGGTCCTGGTGTGTGGAAGGTCCTGCTGCTCATGGCACGGTGCGCCAGAAGCAGAGAGGGAGAGGAGTGGCCAAAGGGGAGACAGCCTTCCAAGACACGCCCCTGGCGGCCCATCCCTCCAACTGGATCCTCCTCCTAACAGCACGGATGAACCCCGTGGTGAGTACAGCACCCCAACCCCATGGTCCAATCACCTTCCAAACACATGAGACCTTGGGGGAACATTTTAAATTTGAACCATAACATAGCATGTTTTTTGGCACTCTCCCAGCTAGATCAGCTCACACTAGCGTGTCCTTAAGTGACCGTCACTGTTTTGCTGAGGGTGGCCCTCTCCACTGCCCAGGACCCTGGTAGCTCCCTTCCCTCGTCCCTCAGGCCCGCGGTGGGAGCAGGGAGGTCTGCGTCCTCATTTACATCTCTCTGCTTCCTCTCACCACCCCCTTTATCTGAATAGTTGAGTCAACTCTTGTATTTTTGAGGATCCTGGTTCCTGACAGGACCGTAACAATACAGTACAAAAGCTGCAGACCGGCTGTCATTTTCCATAACTAGACAGGGAAGAGTCCCAAACAGTGAAACAGGAAGGGCTGGCTGGACGGGCAGACTTTTAAAGCTTGACACAAGCCAGGCTGTTGGTATCACCGGAAGCCCCAAGTCATTTAGTGGTGTTCTGTCTTCTCGAGGATACTGCACTACCCTGCAGTGCTTTGCCTACTTAGAATTCAGCTAGCACGACGTCATCTTTGTCTCCTAACGCAAAGCCTCCAGTAAGGCCCACATAGAGGCCCACATTTCCCTCGTGACAGGCCTTCAATGGCAGGGAGGGAGGGCTGGAAAGCCAAAGTCCATTCAGCTGGCTCCATCACAACAATTGATTTCCCTTGTTCCTCAGAATTCTGATTTACAAGGCAAGACTTCCTCTGTCCAGTGTAGTACACCTTTTCTTGTTAAATATTATCTTGCACCAATTATTTACTAAGCAATATTTATCGCAAACACGAATACATTTACAGAAAAGAGACCAAAACATCACACAGCTTAGATTCTATCGTAATGATCATCACACTCAGACCTAAATTAGGATAAAGGAAACTCCTGAATCCTCTCAAGAACAAGTGGGACACGCTGGTACCCTGGCATTTTGTGTCCCATAAGGCATGTGCTCCCAAGATTGCTCTGAATGGTTGCAGGGCAGAGGCTGTAAATTCTCCGGTAGACTCTAGAGCTTTCTGTCAGCTGCTGTATGTCCTGTCAGCACTTCTTATCTGCCTGTCCCTGTGGCCACAAGGCTGCTACCTCAGAATGGCCCAGAACAGAGTTGCTTTCAAGGGACACTTGAGTTTGAACTCACAACTCTGACAAGATTCTGCTTGCTGTGGTGCAGTTGTGCATGTAGTTGGTATCCACTCAGCATAGTGTCTGGAACTACCCTTGGTATTACCTGCATTTAGGTACAGATCAGAACTGAGCCCAGGATCCAGGCTCACCACGCAGCCAGCTTCACAAGCCCATTAGTAAAATGCCGTTAAAAAAAATGCCAGCTCTTTCTGCTCTTCTAAACCCAGCAGGGGTTTGCCTTTCTCTTGTCCAAATAATTTTGTAAAATAAATGCATACTATACTTTTCTGTGATTTCAGACTTGGGGTGTGGTAAGGAGACAGAGAAAGAAAAAAAAAAAAACCCAAGACTCCACCGATCCTACTTAATAAAAACCATTAATGTGAACATTTCCTGCTATACACAAACAGCATCTTCCATAGTTTGAACCACTTAGGGATAAAATCTCTAACTTGAATGTTTTTACGTAGAAATAGACAGTCGTGAGCTGCTTGGTGATGGGGATACATTCTGAGAAGTGCTGTTACAGGACACATTGTGCAAATGGCTCACGTGAACAGTCTGGCCTACTACTCACCAAGGATCTGCTGTGATCCTGTGGGAATATGTGGCCCCTGGGTGTTCGAAACCCCACACTGGGGTACATGAGTGAACTCCCTCAGCCACAGGCAGGGTACACACAGTACACTTCGAGGAGTTGAACTTGGAAGGAACAAGACACTTCGATGAGGTCTAAAAGAGAATCTTCCATGGTACCTACTGGCAGAGAGAAAATGCTCCTGTCACTAAGTGTCAAACTCAGGAAGAATGGAAGTTTTGTGTAATGTTTTAGGGGTGGCATTTCTGAAGTTTTAGTGTGTAGTAGCCAGAATGGTGTTCTCACCAAAAATCTCCAGATCCTAATCTCTGAAACTTGTGGCAAGAGGAATTTTGCAGATGTGCTTACGGACCACGAGGTGAAGAGTTTATCCTGAGTTCTTTAGTGGACCCAGGGTAACAACAAGTGTCCTGTGAGGAACCAGAGGGCAGATGCAATGCCAGGGACCTGGGGCATTTGTATCTGGAGCTGCTGCTGGGGGACCACAGAGCCGGTAGAAGCTGGAATAGGCAAAGGAATGGACTCCTCTTTTAGAATGCAGCCCTGGCAATGCCTTGAAATAGGAGCACTATTTCAGAGTCTGACCTCCAGGACTATAAGTTGGCATTTATGACACTGAGTCTGTAGCATTTTGACAAAGGAGTAATAGAAAATACAGGATTTTGCCTCAATCCCTAACTATGCAGGTAGGTTTTTAATCACTATTTACATATAACTAAGACTGTTTTCCTACCAAATGTTATCTGTTGGTAAAATTTCCTTTTTGTTATTACTTCCTAAGCTATACTTTCTGCTTTGGAAATCCGTCCCTGGCCCTTGCCTCTTCGCTAGATCCAAGCTGTTATGTGCTCTGTGCCTCCCACAGGCTACAGAATCTTGTTACCCACTTTTTGGGGATGGGGAAAGTTGCTTCCCTTTTGGGTTGCTAAGTTGGTCTGAGAAGCTATTCATGATCCAGGAGCCAAGTGAACGGAGCTGCTAAAGCTGGTCACATGAGACCTCCAGGGGACACAGTGGTCTCGGTCACACACAGCCCGGCCATGTGAAAGGCAGATGCAGCTCTGAGCTAAGGTGAGAACGTGAATCTGCAGGTGGAAGGACACGGCCCTTGGCAGTCAGGGGAAGGGGTTTGAACACTCAGCCTCTGGGCCTCTGTTTCTTCACCCAGAGGTGCTGTCATCGGGTGTGCAAATTTGACAGCAATGCTGAATCTACGAGAATAAATTGAAGCTGATTGTTTACTGTGTTTGAATGGGTTAGAATGGACTGGATGAAAATTAAGTTATGGATGAGAACTTACTATGGGGAGCCCTGGAAGGGTAGGAAGGTGGACCTCAAGGAAGAGGCAGCTCCCTTTCAGGATCACTTACATCGGCAAAACAGAAGGGTTAGATGTAGTCACCCCAGAAAGTCGGATCACAGGGGTAAAGATGCCACTGATCAGAGCAAGTCAGACGTCTCCAACAAAAGCCACTGTGGCGAGGCTGCATTGTCAACGGAGTTGCTCTCCAAGCTGTCCGATGCAACTTTAGGGTACAACATTGGGAGCTGTGGGGCGTAAGGACCTACTGCTCAAGCAATGCTAGAATGGTCAATATGTTCATGGGTGGCCACTGCTGTCTGGGACAAGTTGCTTGCCCTACACGCCTACTTATGTCACTGTCTCTCGTCATTCAACAGGACAGCCGGGATCATAGATGCCTTTGTCTTGTCTTCTCTATCTGCTGCCACATCACCAAGCTGATGCCCCCAGGGGGAGGCACCTGTTCTCAAATCTTGTGGCTATCTGCTCCCTGCTAGAAGGTCTAATCTCTCCTTCCCCACCTCCCTCCCTCCTAGGACACTCCCCAGGTTTCACCGTGACCCTCTGTGGGGGGGGGGGGGGAGGAGCACAGGGGCTGACTTCACACACTTGATTCGGGTATTTTCCAAAACAGATATGCTTTAGTCAAATAATGAAAAGTTCTTCTTTCCTTAAATGGACTTTTCTACCCTCACAGTACAGGTGGCTTTAGGACAAGTTCTACATGCATGACCCAGGTCCTGAAGTGGCTCTAGGGGAAGCTTTCTTCCCTGACTTGATAATCTTTTTCTTTCTTGTGTTTGAATGTGTTGCCCCATTTCCCACCCTCAGGGTCTCTGCTAGTCCATATGACACTTCTGTGTGCATTTGGACAATGTGATCTTCTAGGCCAGGACATATGGCTTGACAAGTGGGCAGGGTCTCTGTTCTAGTAAGAAGAGGTGTCCTGAGGTAGCTGGTGGCCTGACAAATCAGGCAGGGGTATTCTAGTCCCTTGTGTTCCTCTGGCTGACACATCTGTGGAGGCACAGCCTGTATGCCCAGTGCACATACCCAGGGCTACACTTCAATAATTCTTTATGAAATACCTCCCTTTCCCACAGCTACCTTCCCCTTCATGAAGGGAATCTCTTATTCTTTGATGTGCCAAAAATCTAGCTAAAAGACACAACGTCTGCTACCCGTGTCATCCAGAACGCCACTTCCAGCATGCCCTTGGTTGTCCTCATGGCACTGCACAGAGTGAGTTACCAGTCCTTGGAGAAGGAAGGCCGACTAAACCTAGCTTCTAGCACGCAAGAAGTTACTGTAGAAATACAGGGAAAATGGTATCGGGGACAGGGCTGGTTGTATTAGGTGACTGATGTGATGCCCGAAAGGGATCAGCTCAGCCCTAGGCCCCAGCATGTGTCCACATAGGCTACCAGGCAAAGGCCTGATGGTGGCTGACTGGGCCCTGGCAGATGCCTGTGATGCTGGGACACAGGAGGTTGAGGACCTTGGGGAGGCTGGCCAGGCAGGAGGCTCATGCCCAGCCTCCCAGGAGAAATGCAGGACATGAAGCTTCTTAGCTGCCACCTTAGCAGCAAGGTACCTCACAACTTGCCTCACTGTTACCACCCCCTGTGGTTTTGCTGTGGTCCTTTCTGCTCTAAGTGGCAGGGACCTGCGGAGCTGGCACCTGAGCCTGTATTTCCTGCACTGGCCGTGTGATTGGCAAGCTGCCTTGTTAGCTTTCCTGCCCATCAGTTAGAGCTTGCTTTGACCTGAGCATGCCTGCCAGCCAGGCGTTCACCTTCTTCAACACCCTCAAGGTGGGTGTTTACCTCTCAGGCCTGAGGAGTAGCTCTGGGTCACTCTCTTAGTTTTACAGGACTACTACACAAGGTTCCATTGCCCGAGTGGCTTAACCAGTGCACATTTACTGACTCCCAGTTCTCAAGACTAGAAGTCTGAGACTAAGCCATTTCCTTCCGTGGCTGGTGGGGAGAGTCTGTTCCAGGCCTTCCTAGTTCCCAGTGCCTGTTATACATCTGCATTCCTTGGCTCGTGGATGAATCCCTCACCGTCTGCCTTCATCTTCACAACGCGGCCACTCTGTGTGTCTATGTCCACGTTTCCTTGTTTTATGAGAAGACAGGTCATACCGGATCAGGTGTCTACTGTTCCCCATGGTGACTCATCTGAATTATTTATATTTCGACCATCCTAGTTCCCAAAGATGTCAGATTTGGAGGAAGTGGGATTTGGGCTTCCATATGAATTTTGGAGATACACACTTACTGCGTTAGGTTACAGATATACTCCCTCCCTTTAAAAAGTTCTCTAGCCATGAATGTAGAAAATCTTAGGCGCAGGAACACTGTAGTGGCTGTCCTCTATGGGTTTGTTAATTTGCCACAGATGTGAATATCTGAGCGTCACTAATCCTTCAGAAAAATATGATCTCTGTGGGTCCCAGCCTCCAACCACCTTTGGACACTCCCAGAGATTGTTTCATCCCAACCTGCTTCATTGCAGGGAGAGGTCAGGCATACCCTAGAGGCGAGCCAGGGGTACCCTAGAGTTAATATGTAGCAAAGCAGAAAGATCCGGGCAATAGTCCTAAGTTCTGCCCAGGTGTAGGCAGGGAACAAGCTCAGGTGAGATGATTTTCCTAGGCATTAGGGACAGTAACCCTTGCTCTCCATGTTAGGTTCTTTATCTACACCTGGCTTTTATTTATTTTTCTTTTTTTTGCTGAGACAGGCTCTCACTCTGCAGCCCAGGCTGGTCCTGAACTCACTATGGAGCCCAGGGTGGCCTTGGACTCACCACAATCCTCCTGTCTCAGCCTCCCAAGTACTGGGATTATAGGTATGTCCACCACACCTGGCTCATGTGGTGTTCGGGAATTGAACTCAGGTACTTAGGACCTGCTAGGCAAGCGCTTTAATCACTGAGCCATTCCTCCAGCCCCTACACCTGGCTATTTTATGCTAATCAATTACTCTTCGCTTAGAATTTAGCACAGCAGCTGCAGCGCATCTACAACTATGTTCTAGATTAGAAGGGGACAGACCTTTCCTCAGAGGAAGCTTCTAGAAAGAGACTGAGCAAAGAATGTGACAGGGAGAGGAGCACCTCACTCCCTATCTAGCTGCCTAGGCCCAACTCAGTGAGGCAGACACAGATGAGCACACGTGTTCAGGGTGGCTCCACACTGCAACAACATGACATGTTTGTCCAAGGAGAAACCAAGAACAAGACCACATAAGTACTGCTAACTAGAAGAAACTGCCAGGCCTGGTGGTGCAGCCTGTGACCCCAGCACTCCGGGAGGCTGAATCAGGAAGACTGCAAGTTTGAGTCTCGATCTGGCAATGTGGCAACTTAGTGAGACCTTGTCTCAAATAAATAATAAAAAGAGGCTGAGGGCTGTGCTCACACCCCAGTATCGGAAAACAAAGCAAAAAAGAACAATCTCCTGGTCTTTGGGAGGTATCATTTTGGAGACAATTAATATAGAGACTAACTTATACACAGGAAGATTTTCTTTTTTACTCTGACGTGACCCATCATGGCTACAAAGCGCCTTAGTAGCATATTAAACACAGTTAGGTCACAAGAGTATGCAGTAAAGAATACAAACTTTTTGCCTAGTTGACATTTAGATTGTATATTCCTCTGAGCTAATATGAAAATATAAGAGAGTCCCAGAAGCAGAACACTGGTAAAAGGGTATGTATATTTTAAATTTTATTAGGTATTATCTAGCAATCCTCCATGGAAGTGTTAAATACTTAGTTTTCTCTCCCAACCTTTTAGTATTATAATTTTAGAATGAAGAAGCATGGAAGAGATAACTATACTAAAAAGGCCGGGTATGGTGGCACAGGCCTGTAATCCCAGACCTCAGGGAGGCTGAGGCAGGAGAAGTGCTAGTTTAAGTTCCTCCTGGGCAAGTTAGCAAGGATCTATATGAAAATTTAATTAAAAAAGTTGAGGATGTAGCTTAACATGAAGGCCCTATGTTCAATCCATGGTACCAGGAGAAAAAAAAAAAGCTAAGGTTAAACACTACGTGTAGTAAAGATTGTCTGGAACTTTGTCACGCTCAGTATCAGCAAAGAACGGTCATGATTTTTAGAATTAGCTAAGGTAAGTGGTCTGAGCTTACTACCTCACTGTGGGTGTTTCTCACGTCCTCCAATATCACCTGTGGGGGAGATTGTCTCCATAGCACTCTCATTACTAAATGGACTTTTTTAGAATTAGAGTGGTGACCAGAAAATCCCCGTCCTGCAAGGGAGTCTCTGCATAAAGTACTTAGGCTGAGGAAAGGTTCCCCGACAGAGTCACCTATACACGCCGAGTGGGTTTTCACCTCACCCCAGAGGTAACTGATGCCCACACTGGACAGAAGAACGTGTTTTCTGTACCACGTCGGAGGCTGAGTAGTGCCACCCCAACACTAGATCCTCCCAGAACCTTGGGTCTGACCCCATTTGAAAGTGGGATTGATGATGGGGTAACGAGTGAAGGTGAACTAGGTCAGAGAGGAGTAGGGTGGGCCCTGCGTCCCGTGGGAGAGGTGCCTTAATGAGAAAGAGGTGGCACAGAGACAGACACACAGGATGAAGGTGGTGTGGAGCCAGAGATTGGCGTGACACATCCACGAGCCCAGGAATGCCAACGGCCTCGGAGTTGCAGAAGCTGAGAGAGGCTGGCCGTGGATTCTCCTCCAGGGCCTTCAGACAAAGTGGCCCTAGAGACACCTTGATGCGTGACTTTCCCGGCCTCCACGCCTGCGGCGCTCCTGGTGTTTCACTCTTGCTAAAACAGGCACAGAAAACCAGCCCGTCGTGTGAGCTATGTGCTCAGGCTGGGTGGGTCGTTTCCCCAGGGACATCTTGAATGTACAGCACACCCTGACAGGGCTTATAGCAAAAGCGTGCATGCCAGGCAGGTGGCAGAAGTTCGAAATGCTTTTGTTTGAGGCCTTTTAATAGGCCTTCTTATCTAAGTACATTTCGTGCTATTTCTAGGCTGAAGTCTGATTTTTTTAATCAAACTTTCTTCACAGGCAATGTGCTCTTTGTCACCCCCATGTAGTAACATGATGGCTCGGCCCCTCCCTTCAATGACAGGCTCCTTTCCCAGACCCACAGGGGAAGCTTCAGGCCAGGCCCATCTCAGAGTACCCCACCTGGGCGGAGCTAGACTTTGCTCCCCAAGTCCCTGGGGGAAGATCCCGTCCCTCTTCCCTCAGCTGTGGCATGTCTCAACTGCTGAAATGTCCTTTTAACTCATTCCTGTCTGCTGATGGTGGCTGTGCTCGTAAACCCAAGGACAAAGTTACAAAACAGGGAGTCCCTGGTTCCTTATGTTGCAATCCCAGCGTTACAAACCAATGACTGTCACTCATCTCCAGATAACATGGCCCTTATTCTTCCCGTCACCAGGGAGGAATGTGCAGATGTTCCTCAGGCCTCACCCTTGTTTCCACTTATCAGCTCACGGGGGATGCCTACCTACTTTCTCTCCTACAAGGAACAGGATCCAGACGCAGTGGTATCTGAGAGCTGCTTCTGTCCCGAGACGTAGGGATTCGGCTGGGAGGAAGCCTCATCTCTGTGCTCGGTTTCATGTCACTTCTCCTGTCACCAGCTACTTAACCCTGGAGCTGGTGGCAGCTCTCCTGCTAGGACACTTTCCTGGGAGCTAGCTCGACAGTTCTGTTCTCAATCACATGATCTCTGTTCTTTATGGAATAGTTCAGTAACTTAAAGGGCAGTGGGAAATCAGGAGCCCCAAAAAATCCAAGTAAATGAAATACTGGATATTTCCCTTAGGAAATACGGTAGACGTGTGAAAAAGGACACAGCTTTAGCATGAAAACGGCAAATCCTCCCGCTTCCCCCTTCCGCTATTCTACCAGTTGCTGATTTCACAGGTTCTAGTCACCTTCATCACAACTGAGTGGGCGTGATATTGTTTAAGGACTCAGGTTCCCTCCTTGGGGAGTTTAGTTTGCTTCTTTCAGGCAGGACTGTTTTTTATACCTTACCCGAGAAATAAATACCTGTATAGAATAGGTGACTGAGGCCCCTCTGCCAGCACCAGTGGGACCACACTGATACTCTGTCGTGACCATTTCCACTACACTCTTAAAACCTCATCTGGAGGATAAATTTCAAATTCTGCCACAAATGTACCCAAAATTCCATCAACAGGGACATGTACCCACACGGAGAAGTCAAGGGCTAGGCAATCCTAGACCTTCCTACATACAGTCTAATTTTTAGGGTGTTAGTATCAACATTTGGACATGGGCAAAGGTGAAAAAAAGAAAAAAGTAAAGAAAAAGAAATCCCTGTCACATATTTGAGCTGTGGTTCTCAAAGCATGGATCTTGGACCAGCAATATAGCGATATGAGCATCCTGGGAACTGGTCCAAGTGTCCAACTTTGAGCTCCATCTCAATGTTGTTGACCAGAGACTCAGCAGCAATTGTGAGAAGTGCTCACTCAGCTGAGCCTGGCGTGTGCTCATGTTGGTTCAGGTATGGTTGGCTGGCTGGGAAGAAGAGGTGTTTGTAGAGCTCACGTGGCAAACAGCGTGGAGCAACCTCAGCTTCCAGCCCTACATTCTGCCTTGCAGCAGGAACACCAGACTCCTTGGCACTTTGGACTGCTCCTTGATTGGCCCGAGAGCGTACGAAGTGTGGAAGGACTATTTAAACGCCAGGCCTGAGGTACCTTCAAGGCCAGTTCCTCATTTAAAGTCAGGCAAGGAGTTAACACAGGAACACCTCCAAGGCCGGCTGGCAACAGGCTGAGATGTGGGGGCAGGCACAGAATAAAGTGCCCTTTGCTAAGGGAATGCCTGTCTCAAGTGCCCAGAGCCCTTGGCGGATGGCAGTAGGAGCTTACTTTATAGAGTTTAACCGTTGCCCCTGATTTTCAGAGTCAAGTATCTGGCAAGTAGCAGAGCAAGATTTGTTGCTTTCCAGGGCCAATAATAATTTGTAGAAGCTTCCAAGTCAGCATATATTCTGCCTAAGCTTAGAATATTGAGAGAACAGAGACCAAAGGTTCAAAATCTGCACCCCCACCCTGCCTGCTCCTTCTCCCCCAGGGCATCCCCCAAGCCTGGAGGTCTTACCCAGGCAGCCAGACTAGGGAAACTGCTCGCTACTGCCGGCTCCAGGCGTGCAGACCCCGAAGGCACAAGATGGCTAGCAATGGCCACGGGGCAAAGGCACCCACTGCCGGTTCGGTTTCATGTGGCTCACAAGCTAAGACTAGCTTTTGTTTATAAATGACTAAAACAAGTTTTATAGACCGTTTTGCAGTTTATGAGAATGATATAAAATGTGACTGTCAGTCACCATAAATAAAATTTATTGGAACATCTATGTCCACTTGTCTACACACTGTGACTGCTGCCAGCACTCCAAACAGAGCTGAGAAGGGGCCACCGAGGCCATATGGCTCCCAGAGCCCACAGGACGGACTACGTGGTCCTTTCCAAAAGAGGTTGGCTCACCCTGGTTCTACTCCAGGTTTGTAGGTCATGACCCCAGCCGCATACTGAAGGCAGGTGTAGCCGCGTTGCCACATCCCGAGCAGCTGTCTGGCCTGTTTGTTGCTGCGAGGTCTCATTGTTTTTGTTACTGAGTAGCGTACTCCCTGATTCACACGGCTCTGAATCTCAGCTCGGGCTTTCGCCTTCCCGCACAACCTCCCTCTCGATGTTCCTACGGACAGCGAAAGGACCCGGCGCCGACCTGCTCCCACTTACACGGCGCTCAAGGTCAGCAGCTCCTGGTGGAGCGACCCTAATGTTTTCCGGCTCGTTGGCCTCCACTCCAAGGGTCACCTGCAATCACCTGACATCGGACCCAGCTGTGGCACTTCTGAGCCCCCGTGAGCTGCGCTCAGGTCGCTACCACTGGCGTTCTGAGTAACATTTCTTAGCCAGCTTTTTTCACTCTAGCTAATCAAAGGACGGGACTTGAAGCTGGACAAACTGCTGCTACTCGCGCGCTTCGCTCAGCTCAGGAGCACGAATGCCACTGGAGAATCAATCTGGCAACTAGAAAGTACGGTAGCCGGGAGACTGTGTCCAGCCCTGTGCGTCAGTGACACACGTGGCTGCGTCCCGGGTGGAGCGCCACACGAGCTCCTAGAATCCTAATTCAGCACACTGGGGTTGCGCGCCTTAAGCCCACGGTAAATCCTTCAGAGCCCCTCCCGGAAAGCCCAAGGGCTGATATCTGAGGGCAGGGCCCACAGCTCTCGACCCGGGTGAGCCGAGATGGCGCCTCTCAAGTGTCAACTGCTCACTGTCCACGCCACTCCCACAGTGCAGTGCAGGAGGAGGAGACCCTAAAGGCTGGGGACAAGAGCAGGGCACCGAGGGGACGCACGTGGGCAGGCCGAGCCAGCCTCTACATCGCTTGGGCTCACCCATCACCTAGCACGGGGGAGGTCACCTGCCAGGCCAACCCATCTCTAAGACAAGAGGCCTGGGCTGAGGTGCCCCTCCGGGCTCGGCTCTGGTCCTGTGACTCCTGTTCTGGCCTCAGGCAGGAGCAAGCTGCCTCCTGGCCTTATTGTTCATGTCCGGGGTCTTTCAAGGGCCACTGACTGGCTCTGTAACTCGTCCTAGAATCTGAGGGCAGCGGGAAGGTGGCCCGGCTTTCAGACCCAGTCCCAAATTAACAGTGGAATGGTGCTGGGGACGCGGCCCACCGCGGGCTCTAGGTTCAACCCCCAGGGCTGCAAAGAACTAACCCCTGCAGGCAGTTGCACAACCCGAGGGGGCTAACGGGAGACGGCTCGAATTCCCCGAGGACCAAGCCCCGCTGGAGTTGCTCTCAAGCCCCCTTCCGGAAGGCCAGCCCCAGGGCGCGCACGGAACAGACGCGGGTCCCACCCCTGGTTTCCGGGCACAGCCGGCGGCAGGGAGGGCGCTCCAGGACGGAGAGTCCCCCCGGCGCGCGGGGCAAGGGCACTGCGGTGCCTCTCCGAGTCCGTGCGCCTCGGGGCTCTCGCCCTCCGCGGAGGAAGGGAGGTGACCAGCCGGGACGGGGCGTCGTGCATCCTGCAGTGCCCCGGACCCCGCAGACCTCTAAGCTGCCTGGCTGCCGCCCCGCGCGCCCTGAGTCGGCGCCCAGGGGCCTCGGGGACCAGGGACCGCGGCGTCCAGGGTCCCCAGCCCGTTTCATCCCCGCGGGGTCTCTTCCGCGGCCACCCGAAGGCCCCCACCCCCAGCGCCCCGGCCTGGGGCGGCCCGGACGGCGCGTCCCTGCTCCGGGCGACCCTGCCTCGGCCGGCTGTGGCACATACCCATGGCGGCGGCTCCGAGGCTCCCTGCGCTGGGCGAGCGGGAGGCCAGCTGCTCTGACTTGATTTCCAGGCCCGGCCCAGCCAGCCACCTGTGCCGCTGGAGGTGTGCGAGGCGGGGCTGGCCGGGCTCCACCCTCCCAGGTGGCTTTCCCCGCTGGAGTCCCCGCAGGTGGACACCTCCTGGCACCCCGCGGGGTCGCCGTGGGTGGGGCGGGGGCGGCAGGAGGGACCTCGGGCCGCGGACTCCTAGGATAAGTGGTCGCTAGCCACCCGGAGGGCTGTGCGGAAAGCGGCCCCACCCCGGGATTGCCCACTGGGCCACTCGGCCCGGGGCCGGGGGATTTGCACTTCAACAAGCCTCAGGCGGTGCTGGTGCCGAGACCCTGGCACGGGTCCTGGGCTGCACTTTGAAACCTACAGCGCAGGGAGCGAGCACTGCTTCCGCGTGGGGAGCACGGAGCCGCGGTGCGATGGGGCTTCCCTGAGTTCAGACAGTTGAAAGCGTTTCTGAAGGAGTCAACGTGGCCTTTAAGATGAACAAAAACAAAAATAACAACATCGCAATCGTTTTCAGACCTTTTCTTTCTTACCTGACTCAAAGAGGTCTGTGTGCTGCAGAAAAGGAACCTTCAAAAGGCAAGGGAAGGCCGGTGGATACTCTTTAAATGGTAATGAAGTATTCATAGCATAAAACTTACCGTCTTAATTCTGTCTCTCTCTCTCTCTCCAGGGTCTGTAGTCTAGGTTGACCTTGAACTCACAGCAGTCCTCCTGCCTCCGTCTGGAGTGCTGGACAGGTGTGTGCCACCACAACCAGTTTATGTGTTGCTGAGTGGATTTCAGGGCCTTGGGCTTGCTAGGCAAGGGCTTTAACCACGGAGCTGCTGCACCCCCAACCCATTAACTTTTTTTTTTTTCTTTTTTTGAGATAGGATTCTCTCTATAGTCCAGGTTTGCTCTGAACTTACTGTGTAGCCCAGGCTGGCCTCAAACTCACGGCAATCCTCCTGCCTCAGCCTCCCGAGTGCTGGGATTACACGTGTGCACTGTCCTTTAACTCTTAACTGTCCATTAAGTGGGATTAAGTACAGTCACGGAGTTGCGTGACCATCATGCTCTCGATCTCCAGAACTTTTGCATCTTCCCAAACTGAAACTTGGCTCCCACGAGACAGTGCTGGCGACCACAGCTACACTTCTGCCTCTGTGTGACTCCTTGAGGTGCCATTTGTCCCTGGGATGGTGCACTGCCCTTTGTGCCCGGCTCTTTTCACTTGGCATAATGCCCCCAAGGCTCATCCATGACCAGGGTCAGAGCTCCTTTCCTGCTTGACACTGAGGAACATGCCATGGAATGAATATATCCCTTTGTTTTTCCACTCACATGCCCCTAGGAGTTTTCTGAGCCTTGGGAATCGCCCAGCTGTTCTGGAAGAAGTGCGTGGGGGTAGCACAGGCAGCCTTCCCCGCAGGCCCGCCTGCCCTTCTCGCCCTGTCTTCACCCCATGGGGAACAACAAATCCTTCCCACTCCTGCTTAATTTGTGAGTACAGAGCCGCAGCTGACGTTGCCTAAAGACCTGGCCACGGTGAAGGGACCCAGCAAAGGGGACGAGCAGGAAGGGAGGAGAGGTCATCCTGGAAGTGCCCTTCCCCACTATTTTTTGTTTTATTTTGGGGTGGCAGTGGGGATCAGGCCAGGACCCTCACACAGGACTACGTCCCAAGGCTCTTGCTAAAGTGCCAAGCTGCCCAGGTTGGGCTTGAACTTGCAATCTCCTGCCTCAGCCTCCGAGTGCTGGGCTTACAGGCCTGCACCATGGGCCTGTGTCTGCCACCGTTACTTGCCTTCATCCAAGCTGGCGCAGAGGGTGGCTGATTGCTCGCGTGCAGTCTCGTCTCCGCAGGGTGAACTTCCGGTGTTGCTGACCTTGGGGTTCTGGGTATCTGTAAATGCACTCTGTTCTGGACTCCAGGTTCTCAGTGTGATCCTAGACCAGAGCGCAGCAGCAGCTCTGGAAATTTGGGCCACACCCCACACTCGCATGAATGGGAGACACTAGAGGTTTCTGGGGTGCAGCAGATGTCTCAGCAGTTGTGAGACAAATGCTATTTTCCCCACATGCTTATTTAATCCTCCATTCAAGCATTACGTTCTCACTTCCAAGTGCAAAGTACTGCGCTAGTAGCAGGCGCTGGGCACACAGAAGAGCAGAGGCATCCATGGGCCACAGAGCTGGCAGGGCCGTTATCTTTTTTGTAGCAAAAGCATCGACCCGAGACCAGGGGGCCGCACAACAGGAGTAAAATCCCAGGGAAGAGGAGAGACAAACTTGGCTAATCCCGAGCAGATCAGCCCGTGCCTCAAGCCCACTGGAATGCCGACCCGGGTGGGTGTGGAGGCAGGCAGCTAGCTCAGGGCTGCTCTTCAGCAGGGTTGTAGGCGACAGCAGGCTCAGCAGCTTCTGTGTCCTCCTCCTGCCTTGGAAAGTGACATCGCGTTCGCCTCTCCTCACGGCAACCTTTCTCCTCAGCCCTCTGTGCTTTCACCCGGTCGGGCTCCTGTAACGAATCATCAACAAGCTTGGTGCCTTAAGTAACACAGAAAAGTAAGCAGATTCCCTGACAGTTCTGGAGGCCAGACGTCTGAAATCGAGGCGTGGGCGGACTGCCCCTCCAGGGGCGCCACGGGGCCTTCCTTGTCGCTTCCAGCTCCTGGTAGCTCCCAGCGATCCCTGACTTGTGGTTGCTCCACTCCAGTCTCCGCCTTGTCTTAGTCACTCACTTGTTGCTGGGACAAAATAC